>CAWUFW010015971.1:0-332850 GCA_963921515.1 Calotriton arnoldi | reverse complement strand
CCTTGATCCCACACCTCGTCTATTGAGTAGCATCAAGACCATGGTGGACCAAAGTTTGAAATCCGATTGGATCATGAAGGGTGAAGCTGATTTTTAGTTAACACACAACCAAAGACACTTTACTTCTGTGTGTTACCTAAGGTACATAAAGCAACGAGACCACCACCGGAGAGACCGATTGTTTCCGGGATAGGTTCAGTATTGGAACCACTCTCTGTTTGTAGATTGGTTCCTACGCCCTCTGGTCACAGAAATGTCTTCATACCTGCAAGACACCAAGCACATACTTAACACACTGACAGAGATGTCTTTTGACCCAGAGGTTCATATTTTAGCATCTTTTGATGTAGAATCTCTGTATACAAATATCCCACAGGATGAATCCTTAAACACCATAAGGTCTAAACTGGAAGAACGAGAACGTGAAGACCTGACACCGACTTCCTTTGTGCTTCAAGGCGCCACACTGGCAATGAAGGAAAACTTCTTCCAATATGGTGAACATCTATACCTGCAGGTCACTGGAACGTCTATGGGCAGTACACATTTGCCCCAAGAATGGCAAATGTGTCCATGCACGATTTTGAGACCAACACATCTATCACACTGAGAACCCATACTCTTCCAACCTTAAAGTGTGGAAGAGGTATATCGATGACATACTGATAATATGGGAAGGTTCAGTGGCCTCCTTCGATACTTTTGCGACCTGGTTGAATTCGAGGAATCCCATCTGAAGTTCACCCATGAGTCAAGCAAAGTTTCTTTACCATTCTTGGACCTTTTACTGTATCCGAGGAATGAAGGCATTTTCTCCGAACTGTACACCAAACCTATGGCTCGGAACTCTCTTCTGAATTACAGCAGATTTCACCCCCACTCACTTAGGAATAATCTTCCATTGGGTCAATTTCTGAGGCTGCGGTGAAACTGCACCGAAATAAGGAAATTCAAGGAACATGCACAAACACTGAGCTCACACTTACAAGAATGTGCCTATCCCACCAATGTCATACACAGAGCATGCAAGAGAGCAAGAAATAATAATCGTGATGCTCTACTTGACACTGTAACAAAGAGCCCTATGGACCGGTTGGTCTGTGTCAGTACCTACGGTTGTATGTTGGAACAACGAGTTCCCCAACCACGACTTCCCTAACAATGAGGTCGTAACCACGACACCGTCTAAACCACGATTTTTTTTCCCACGCATTCCTTTACCACGATTTTTCGTGGTAAAGGAATGAGTGTTAAAAAAATGCTTTCCAACTAGTACCCCGATCCCCCACCCCTTAAATACTAATTCCCCCACCCTAAAAATAAACACGATCACCCACACACAAGCCATGCTTGCACGTACTGTAATCGTGACACGTGATGCTACATTGCCGGTGTGTGCTAGTGCATCGCCTGTCACTAGGTTGACCTACCCCAGCATCACCTCCCCTACTTCCTGGTGTCTGAGTACTTATCCGGAGCTTCAACAGTTTGGCGCGTGCGGTATATAGTTCATGTTATGTTAAAGATCGATCAAGCAGAATGCAAGCCTGCCATCTAGTGGTCATTTTCTTTTTCATGTATCTTGATCACAGAATGAGCGCTTATATATTATCAGCATGAGGGCAAAAGCATCTATCGTGATTAAGAACTTGGAGTTGGGGTGAACTGAAGGTCACAAATAATCGAGTGGAAGTGCAGTGAGCTCACACTATTGCAGCTCTTGAAGTTGTACTACACCGGAAACAAATGTGGCAGTGTTGTGTGTAGTTTAAGATCAGGGCATATAACGTCTGTTATGGAAATAGTGGTGTGAGAATGACGAATGCACAGATAGATAGTTGGCACTCAGAGGCGCAACTAGAGTGAAAGTTCGGGGGGGGGGCTAAATCTTCCAGCAATCGTCAGAGTGAAGATGCAGGGGCTCTAAGAAGGGGTGAAAGTACAACAAAGCCTCGTTAACAAGCAAATGGTCTTCTAAAGACCTGTGAAGTACTCGGGTGCGGCTGTGTGTGTACCCGGGAAGCTGTCTCAGCCCGGGCTGACACACACGACTTCACATAGAGAACTGAATATCGATTTGGGTAATAGGCTCTAGAGCGCCTCTTCAGCCCACGAGGGTTGTGTTTCCTGCACCCTCAAGCTTCTTGTTCACATTTTTCTTCCCTGACTTCTAGAGTTCCCTTAGAAATTTGGCTTTACCTCGCGGGATCCGTAGTGGACTGTCAAGCAAAGAACTACGTTTCCCATGACGCTTTGCATTACGGACGACTAATCGGGACATTAGATCTCATTCTTATTTCTCCCTCTTTGTTCATAGCCAATATATATGTGGTGTATCTGCATTAATCATTTGATTAGGACGGCTACAACATTCAGTTCCCTGATAATTACCGCGTAACACGCAAGGTAACGGATTATTGCTCATTAGGATATCCACTATTGGTCTCTTTAATATTAAAGACAATTTCCTTGCATCACATTGATACATTCATTTTTGCATCCATATAGGAATGTTCTAGTTCCATTGCAACATTTTACCCGATCTCTATGATACCTTCTTCTCCAGTTGAATCATCATTATAATAGGCATGCCTTGTCTTTTAACCTATCTAAAGCATGTTCTCTCTTGCATGAGGTTGCACTGAGGCATTTATATAGGATACAATTGGATTTGTCAACACCTTTCCTATCATGATGTATCATTCACTTCTCTTTTCTCTTCTTTTTCTTCCATTCACAGTTCATCTCCTATCCTCTTTTTTATCTAGATCTTAGGTAATAGAGACTCATGAAAAGTTCTCTTCACTCTATTTAGGCTTTGCTCTATTATCACATATTTTGAGTTTTTTTGTTTATTTTTGTATGTCTAGTTCTGTTTGGTCAATCATCTTGATACACACTATAAGCATCTTAAACGCGGGTCACAACTCATTGATCATGTTGTCATCATTGTCCTTGATCTTAATCTAAGACACCAGTTAAACATAGATGTTGCAGGCGTAAAAATCTAGGGGGATATTATCAACAAACCGCGATAATTATCGCTAAGCGCGATAAGCGTTCTTTTTTATCGCCGTCGAAACTCGGATTTTATCGCCGTGGTAGCAATGTATTAACAATGCGCCGCTACCCAGCGATAGCTTCCATTACCGGCGCTAATGGACAGCGATATATCCTGCGCGACGGCGAGAAAAGAATTCACGCTAACCACAGAAAAGTCGCGATGGGCCAATTAGCTCTAAAATCGGCCGGAAAATTGGCAGCAGGCCTGCATGTCACACGATTCAAGCGCCAAAATGCACTATAAAAGGCCTACAAGCAGGAGAAAAAAAAAAAAATCAAAATGGAGAATACAACAGATACCAGAAGAGACATGGAGGAAGCTGGGACAAGTGCTGAGCCTACAAACAACCCCCCAGCTAGCCAGGAGGACCAAACAGAGACCCAGGATAAGGCCAAGAGGAAGAGGAACCCCAGGTTCAGTCACCAGGAAAATCAGGTCCTGTATAGCCTGGTGGCTGAACATCAACAGGAGCTATTTGTCAAACGCACAGTGCCATTGTCAAGAAAAAAAGAAATATGGGAGGACATTACGGACAAGGCGAATGCTGTTGGAGAGAGGAAGAGGCGGACAGTGGACGAGGTCAGGAAGCGCTGGAATGATAGTAAGAAAAATACCAAGGAAAAAATAGCAGCCAACCGGAAGGCAGCAAATGCGACTGGAGGTGGGAGTCCAGTGGCCCTGCTGGAGCTGGATGAGACGGAGGAAATGGTGGCCCAAGTCATCACTGATGAAACGGTGGTCGGAGTGCCGGGTCAGGATACTGCTGAATGTGAGCAGACACAACCACAGGGTGAGTACCAACCATGGAGTGGGTGGATGGGCACAATGGCACTCATGCACAATAAATTGCATTGCAGACCGACAATTACTGTGGATCAGGTCCCAGATAGCCCTGTGCATGGTGGCATGGACACATATCACCTGACTCAAACCAAAACATTGCAAGACACATATTGCCGGGCACACAGACTTTGAAATGTGCACCGAAAAGTTAGCCAAACACAGTCCAGGTACAACATCAGACCACAAAATAAGGGCAACATCAATTAGCAAAGTGCCACATCACCTAGAGATGCGGAAGGCTGGCAAAATGCACACCTTGCATCATCAGAACCCATATCCAATTAATCAGCACAAGGCCGCATCTCCCAGACGCCCAAATGAGCATGCAGTGTGAATGTGACAGATCACGTGCACCAGTAAGCATGCCAACAACAAGCTCAGCACACCTGCAACATTGCGCATGTGTCTGACTTGTGTGCAAGGTTGTGCATGGCCATCAAGGGTGACTTTGATGGCCATACACAACCTTGCACACAAGCCAGACACAAATGCGCAAAGTTGCAGGTGTGCTGAGCTTGTTGTTGGCATGCTTACTCGTGCACGTGATCTGTCACATTCACAATGCATGCTCATTTGGGCGTCTGGGAGATACGGCCTTGTGCTGATGAATTGGATATGCGTGGTGATGAGGCAAGGGGGACATCGTGACAACCTCATGCATCGCCAAGCAATATGCCCCCTTGCCTGTTCATGCAATGCAGTTCTGCGTACAGCAAGTGAGAAAGCATCTAGTGAGTCTGCATACCGGCAACACATGCAATGTCCCAAAAAAGTGACCATGTAGGCCGATGGCTAAAATAGTCATATGACTAAATGCACACATGCTGCAGACTTTACTCATGGGGCAATGGTATGCAATGAGCAGGGGGGCAATAGATGCAACACCACGGTACGTGTACAATGCATATCAGCAATGTGTCTCACAAAGCTGTACTGCTTTACTTGTTGTTGTGACAAACTCACACAACAACGTCCCCGTAAAGAAGTATGCCAAACAAAGTATGACAACAAGCAAGGATAGCAAAGTTGCCACAAACAATTAAAAAGCCCCAAATGGCACACTCAATCATAAGGTCAAATTTCACTCATCCACCCCCAAGTGTACACATCTGCCATACTGAAAACAGCATTCCACCTCTGTCATCATTTGAGTTGGCCATCACACGATCATGTGCATGTAAACACATCTGTTTGGTAAGTCAACTGTGTCAGTGAACAAACATCCAGTCATGTCAAATCATCACACACACGCAAAGCCAGGCCTTGAATATCTGGAACTAGGACAGCATGCATTATCCATGTCAGCAGCTGCGTGGCACATACACAAATACACATCACCATGCCATTTGCATCTGTTGTGAGGGTGGCACTGACGAGGCCTGAGCAACATAAATACGCATCTGAAAATCAACATACGCAAAATCCTGTAACACACACCAGTAGTGTCCCGTATAGGGCGTGCTGCCGGGCGGTGACGTGGGGCAGGGGAGGGGTGTATTAAACACTGGAATACGGATGAATGCAGGTAAGTATACATTTGAATCATTAAAACGGATTCGTTTGCGCGCACTGCATTGCCAAATGCGATGCAGGGCGCCCAACGAAATCCCTATTGTTTTAAATGTCTACTTAAATGCATTCATCCGTATTCCGGTGTTTACCACCCCCCACCCTGCCCCTCCCCCACCCCACGTCACCGCCCGGCAGCATGCCCTATACGGGACACTACTGCCACACACACACCACATGTGGGGTCAAAGTTGCGGGTAATGGGTGTTGACGGACAGCTATCGGCTTATTATCATTCTGTTTGCCGGTCAATTATCACATACAGAATGATAATGGGCCTCTCTGTGCAGTTACAGTATTTGCTGGTGCTCCTGCCCAAGCCTAGGGCGTGGCATTCTGCTTTTGTTCAGGGGCTGGTGTCATCGCACTGAGCGCCAAGCTACGGGGTTGCATGTTGACACTCATTACAGTGTTAAAGGCACAGACGTCCGAGTACCATGTGTGCCAGCAATTTCTAGGTGATAATAAAAACGTCTGTTCAAGAGATCTGAGGTTTACCTACTCTGAAGTTTGACTCATCCTAAAGCAGCGCAGGGGGATAGAGTGCCTTCAGCAAAGCACAATGTGTAACATGCACATAAAATAATATTTTTTTAATGTAGATAGCTCAGTGGGTTACTGTTTATGTCACAGAGACCCTATTGTTAATTGCAGTTTATAAGATGCAATCCTAATATACCACAATGAGCTATGAACCAGCAGTATGAAAACTGCAAGGCATGGGTTTACAGCCTTATTTTTATATAATCTTTCATTATTCTAAGGTTGCTAAATAGGGTTCCTTTGGATAATAATAATTACTTATTAATAAAAACAGCCCCAACCACTATGTTATGTTTTAAATCCCGATTTTTCTAGAGATTCAACCACACAATCTCTTGAAGAATCCCCTGTTCCAAGGTATCAGTTTCTCTTATACCATTTTTGGAATCTGCCATGGGATACAGTGTGTGGGTCTACCCTATTCTGTTGCGCTATACCCTTTGTACAGCTGTTTCATGACTGGTTGTGCTTGTGTATGTTTTGCGCTGTCAACTGGATAACAAGCATTGGCAAAACCAATAGAGCTGGCTTGCACTTTTAGTCCTAACAAAACAATTGACAAAAAAATTCTGCTGCAGTAAAAAAGAAAACAAAAAAAAAACCAGGAACAGAAAACAAAAAACCCTTCTTTTCTGTGTACACCATTTAAGGTGTGACGACTCGGGGATATAAAGCAGTCTCTCATGCATAGCAATGCAATCATGCAAGTACTGCATAGGAGGCAGAATTATGTATCAAATAGCATGATTTGAGTGAGAAATAGCTTTCTAGCCAGAGGCTAAGCCCACTACACATCTTGCACGTTTAAGACACCTGCCACAGAGATCTTTGTGTGCCCAGCAATTTTGAGTTAATTATAATAGCAGTAAGTTTACTCTGGTGGTTAATGCAGTTCTGGGAGAGTTCTGTGTTTTGTTCAGTGTTTTGGTTAGTCATAATTTTGACTCAAATTAGCATATAGGTTTAACGTGCCGACTACAAAGCACAAAGTGTAACATGCAGATCACAGGTTTGTATTTTATGGAGATAGGTAAATCGGCTACTGCTTTTGACACTGAGATCATTTTAATTCAAGTTTATAATTTGCAGTCTTTCTAATATAGCACAGTTTTTTATTTACCTGCATCAAGGAGCTTCCTGCAAACTGTAAGACATGGGTTTAGATCCTTATTGTTATTTCTCAACCTGTTATTATTCTAAGATTGCAAAGAAGGGTTCCCATGGGAACTAATAAAGTCTTGTTAGTACAAACAACCCCAATAACTGTGTTACGTTTCATATCCAGACTTTGTGTTACTCCCAAACATTCATTCTTAACATATAATGTTTAGAAATGTGGGTGTCATGTGATACCTACATCTTATAACCCTCATTGTCTTAATGTAACATTTCCTGTACATTTATTTACACACTTGTATGATTTATTGTGTCTGAGTGTGATGTAACATGCTCGGATACTCTACACTGGCCTGAGTAGCACTATTAAAGAATTTAAAAGAAACAAAAATTAGTAGGTGCCAGTTAAATCATTATTTGTGTAATTACTCATACATACCCGTGCTTCTGGCATTCTTACAGTGCATACACATCTTGTACATAGGGGGGTCGATTGAACAAAGTTAAAAACTTGCCTCCAAGTCATAGTTTATCTAAAGTACTTGTGAAGTGATAAGCTATGTGTTTTGTTTCCTTCCATTGTATTAGTGTCTAGGTGTTAGGCTCGAGCCGACTCCCAGCCAGGAAGATAATTCAACAAAAGAAGGGCAAATGGCCCTTTAAATCAGACCTTTGTTTTGGACCCAGCTGGCAGAAAAAAGAAAAAAGCTCCCCTACATGTTGCTGAACTAATGGAAAGAAGACAACATGCGGGCGCTACTGAACTGTGTCCTGGTCTGCAAAAATGACACCAGGACAAATTCAGCATATTTCCCAAGGTCGGCCGGGTTCCAGACCTGGCCTAGTAATGGCTCTCTGAACCGGGATCCCCCTACTTTCAGTACTGTCACTATGTATATTTTAAAGAAAGAAATAATAAAAAGACAGCTGAACTCTCGATCCAGCCTCAAAATGAACTCAATTGAACTGTGAGTGAGATGCAGGCTGCAAGAGCAAAGCTTTTTGTGATTGGCCAGTGTCCATCCTCCTCGGAGGAGATGGACAAGGAGTAAATTATTCTGATGAGGGTGCTGATGACATGATTATGGTGTAGCCAATGAAGAGGGCCTTGTGCGCACAGTGTTGTTCCAACTTGTATAACGAGGACTGTATATTTCATAGCAGGCATTTGTTCCAATGAAAGATAATTAATACAGATGCTACATGAAAACCCAAGGAAAAGCTCTTGAAGTTAAAAGCCATTGCAATAGTTGGGCTGTGGCAAGATTCTTTTCCTGAGAGAGATGATCAAGGGAGATAAGTCATAAAGCTCTATGAACTGATTCTGGCAAAGCCAAGAAAAACTACTGTGGTGGCCCAAGCAGGCAAAAACTATTTTTAGGAGGTTGTAGAGGCCGTGCTGCAGGAGCACGGAGTGAAAAGACAGCTTTGTCCAGCCTGAATCTTCTCAAGTTACAAGATGGCACCCATTTGATGCGCTATTTCCTTTACAGCCGTCATCTCCAAGGACTCAACTTGTCAATTGTGGAATGGAATCTACTGCGCACTAGGATCAAGTTCTGGACACTGCTCAGCTTTGGGGAATGGCCACTTTCTGCCCAACAAGAGACTAGCCCCTGCCGCTCTCCCCCCGCAGCGCTGTTTAGAGTAACTCAGCACCAGGGCTTTCCCGTGATGCCCACAATGGCTCTTAGGAGCAGAGATATGTTTCATTAAATGTTATAGGAAATGCTATGTACTTAGCTCTGCTACAGCATATGATTCCCAGTCATGATAGTTTGGGTGGAGTGGGCCAGGATTTTTGGGATGGTTGTGTAACCTTGTACACTTCATTCATTCATCTCTCAGACAGTTTGATTTTTTATGTAAACGCTCACAAACATACTTTAAGCTAGTATGTATGTAAATATACTTGGAGTACTCTCAGGATTAAATTGGATGATTTAATAATTTCTGTTGTGAAACGTAGTTTGAATAATGTGCAGAATGCTACTCTGTGATATTTACAGTGTGTGTGGGTAACTCCCAGTCTCCAGTGAAATTCTGACTGATCAGAAAAGTAAAATCTGATGGACAAGCTTGTGTCGACGCTTTTAAGCTACTGGGGATACATGAGTGCATGGCATCATGTATGGCTCCTCTGTATTTTTATGAAGGTTGCCAACCTTTCATGAGTAAGGCAGCCGCCGCCTACAAGGACAGTTCTGGCCTAGACTGTTCGGCTACATCTCCTCTCTGGACGCGAACAAGTAACCCCATGTGTGGTATGACCTCTCTGGACCTAGTCAGTAGGCACTCCGAATTTGTGTCCATTCCTGGTCGCTAATCCTCAATGCTTGGAGACTTATCAGAGAATAGAAATGTGGATTTTCCTTTCACAATTAATCCATATTAGGTGCAGTAGTGCAGACCGTTTGATTTAACTGAACTATGACCACGACTACCAGAATGCATTGGGTTATTAAATAAGAGGCAACAACTGGGTTCTCTGTGCCCCACTGGCATAAAAGCATAGATGGGTACGTTTGAGTTAGCACCTGGAGCAGCTCTGTAAAGCAGTTCCATCAGGTGGCACCAAGGTGCCAGGAGTAACCTCTTCTCTCTTGCAGAAGGAATGGGGCCTGGCACACTGATATCCAGTATAGGTTTAGTGGGAGGTTACTGATTCGTGCCAGATTTTCAGCATATCAACAAGAGATCAATTTACATATAATTAAACTAAATGGAAATAATTTCTTTACTCAAAAGTTAGCCTTAAAATTTAGAATGGACCCGGCCCTCCTGGATACATTAGATACCCCTGGCCTAGAAAATCTAATCTCATCAGCGCTTTAAATGTGCCGGCACTCACCGTACTAAGTACCGGTACCTTCGAATTTTCCACCCATCGGTACCGGAACTTCTCTTCAGCTAGGGAGAGTACCGGTACTCTGATGGACACCATGGCAGGCTCAGTGTAGGTTTATCTACCAGGGCAGGACAGGTGCCGCTCTGCTGCTGAGGAGATTGTAAGCACACCGAGCCTCTATATAGGCGGAGATGTTGCTGAAGACTCCACCACTCCATGATTTTAAGTGCAGGGTCTAATTAGGCCCTGAGCAATCAGTCATCGGCCAGGCAGTGTGTCCTGATAAAGAAGTGACGAGGGTGACTTCCTGCGGCCAGGTCGAGTTGGGAAGGCTGTGAACTAAGTCAGTAGCAGCAGGTTCGACTCGAAGGGGCACTTCTCCACCTGCCAGAACGAATTTTTTGTAAATTAGAAACACATTGTCTGCCAGCCAAGTTAAATTTGTTCATAAAATGTAAACATATTAAAAATATTGAATACTGTGTGTGGGTAGCCGAGTGTGCGAGTGTCTGTAATGTGTGCTTGCCTCAAGTGTGTGTGTTTGTCGCCAGTGCCCACCACTATCAAAATGTTGCCAGCGCCCTCACACAGCCCGCAAGCCCTGCTCTGCAAACCCTTTATCGTCATTCGGCAGACAATAACCTACAATGGTATGGAAGCGGAGGGGCCAGTCAGTGGAAGGTAGAGCTGGTTGGTGGTGGGTGGCAATTGGAGACCCTGGCACAATTATCATGGGGAAGAGCTGTCACAATACAGATCATGATTCAACGGTGTGGGTGTTGCCATTAGGGCAGTTGAATGACCATTACATTTTTAAAGAAGGAAGTGAAGTATCTAGACAGAAAACGGCTGAGCTAATGAGGGTACAGATGCATTGAGCCTTGTGGCCTTGGGAGTGTTGCACCGTAGAATAAAACTTCCCAGTGCGCCCTTAATTGCCCCAAGCCTCTCTGTGCCTAGCCTGCACAAGCCTGACCATGCTGGATCACAGCTCTCCATGCAGCTCATGCTAATTGGTGCGAAAGTGAGGGGTGCACTTTTCAGGACTCGGCTAGGCATCGCTTGCGCTGTCTCTTCGAGACATGTTGTATTCAGAATATGGGCTTGAAGCTCTGCCCATTTTCCCGCCCATGTATTTTATTGGCTCCTTTGACTGTCTTTTCGAAATGTTTTTTTTTCATTGGTTAGTTTGTTTAGTTGTCCCTCCTTACTACCTCCTTTTCTCCTGTTATAACCTCCCATAAGGACTGTCCCATAAAACAGAATGTTTTATTTACATTTTATGAGCACTATTTTCTTAATGACTTTCTGCTAGCTGCTGTTGCAGGCACAACAGGCTCTCCCGCTTCCACAAAGCAGAGTCCATGTGTTTTCTTGGCTGAGCGTGATCCAAGATCATGGAAGCAGTGCTTTATCTTTTAAAGATTCTCCCTCCACTACCCACTCCATGGCCGGTGTCTACATGGTATCTCTTTTTAATCATTGCAATAATAAAGGTTCTGTTGTACTCCACGAATTCCATGCAGTGGTCTCAAGCCCTCCACTTGTGTCACTGTGCAAAATAAAAAATGATTAATAAATACACAAATGAAGACTTGATCATGAATGTTTAACTTTACACTGTTTAACGTGAAAATGAGCCAGTTTCTTGCTTTTCTTGATATTCACGTGTAATACAAAAAGTAACTTCCCAGATGTTTTCCATTTGTATTTCAGAGCGCATATTGATGACGTCTTAAAGTTAGAAGATTTGGTGTTAACATTTATATTCTGTTGAAATACTCGCTCATGATTTTCTGTGGCATTCGTATGCACATTATTAACTGCAATTAATAAACCAGCATGTCGTAGATTGTGTCGAATTTGTGTTACTTTTTTATTGCAAATTAAACACATATGTATGCATGTGCTGAAGAGATATGTGTACACTTTCCTGGTTAGGGTTTCGAATCTTGGTAGCCCTGAATCTTCCTTTCATCTTTCAGAGTTTGATAAAAATGTACGCCATTAAATTTGGCAGTATGCTTGTTATGTATAGCATTACGAGGCTGCACAACAAAAGTAATGTATTAAGTGATTGCTTGTATCTAACTGCAAAGAAGGGCTCAAAAATCACAATTTAACCTGAAGACAAAGGAAGTGACTGGATAGATCGGCGAGTCAATGTATCTGCTGTAGCTGTCCTTTTACGTCATCAATGTTAGAATACAAACAATGTCAAGCCTTTTTTTCATTCAATGTTGACAAAATAAGCATCAGGGGGTAACAGTGACACATGGTATTTACATTTTTATTAAGCTACAATATTGTGTCAACTTAAACTATTCAAAAATGTATTCTTTTGGGGTCCTTTATAAACCTATTTTTGCATTCAAGTTGAACTTAAAGTAGCTTGAAGTTACAGGTATGGCTCTACATAATGAACTCTTATCTCTTCTCCAGGAACACGCCTTTGCTTCTACCCCATGCCATAAAACTTTGTTTTGTGTTTATGTTTTTGTGGGTGCACTCTGAGAGCTGGAAAGTTACGTGAGCGCACACACTATTTCATCTGCGCATGGCCCAACCCGGAAGCGCAGATTGTTCCAATACAGTGGTTCATGGGTTGTGACGGATGATATAAATTCACAAAAGATACGTTCTACGAAAAGCGGAGATTTGTGTTTGATAGGAAAAAGAAAAAGTGTTCCTTTATAAGGACGAGAACCCTCACTCACCCGAGGGTGACATGCTTCATCATGGGGCTCCCTCCTCACATCGGGGCCGCACGGTCCCGGATGTGGGCTACAACTCTCCACTGAATGAAGTGGGTGGTGAGGAGCTGAGGTGTTTTAAAGGGGGGATGCCACTGAGAAGTGTGAGTGAGGGGCAGAGTGCAAAACCAAAACAAAATAAGTGAAAAGGTTAAAACTATCTCCAGGGACTCAATATATTTATTCAGTGGTACCCTTGGATAGAGTTAAAAACGAAGAGGACGAGGGGCTCAGAGCAAATACACCCCCCTTAGTGCTCAACATGTTTCTGCCTTTATTAGACTCCTTTTTTCAAGAAGGAAGAATGACTGAGATCCCAGTTCGAGAAATCAACACTGGCCTCAAACCCAAGTCTACCTTCAATCCACCTCTCCACCTGGGTCCGGTGGAAGTGGCGACATTTGAGAAAGCTGTTATCAAAGAGTTTGATAGACTTAGACCTTCAGCAAAGACTCCTTTCTTTAATGTATCCAAGAAGGAACTGGACTGTCTCCGTACTTTAGGCTCAGATCCTGAGATTGTGATAAAACAGGCAGACAAGGGCGGTGCCACTGTCATTATGGATGTGAATACTTACCACTCCAAATGTCTCCGTCAACTGAGCAATGAAAAGTACTATCGTCGGCTCAACCTTGATCCCACACCTCGTCTATTGAGTAGCATCAAGACCATGGTGGACCAAAGTTTGAAATCCGATTGGATCATGAAGAGTGAAGCTGATTTTTAGTTAACACACAACCAAAGACACCTTACTTCTGTGTGTTACCTAAGGTACATAAAGCAACGAGACCACCAACGGAGAGACCGATTGTTTCCGGGATAGGTTCAGTATTGGAACCACTCTCTCAGTTTGTAGATTGGTTCCTACGCCCTCTGGTCACAGAAATGTCTTCATACCTGCAAGACACCAAGCACATACTTAACACACTGACAGAGATGTCTTTTGACCCAGAGGTTCATATTTTAGCATCTTTTGATGTAGAATCTCTGTATACAAATATCCCACAGGATGAATCCTTAAACACCATAAGGTCTAAACTGGAAGAACGAGAACGTGAAGACCTGACACCGACTTCCTTTGTGCTTCAAGGCGCCACACTGGCAATGAAGGAAAACTTCTTCCAATATGGTGAACATCTATACCTGCAGGTCACTGGAACGTCTATGGGCAGTACACATTTGCCCCAAGAATGGCAAATGTGTCCATGCACGATTTTGAGACCAACACATCTATCCAGCTGAGAACCCATACTCTTCCAACCTTAAAGTGTGGAAGAGGTATATCGATGACATACTGATAATATGGGAAGGTTCAGTGGCCTCCTTCGATACTTTTGCGACCTGGTTGAATTTGAGGAATCCCAATCTGAAGTTCACCCATGAGTCAAGCAAAGTTTCTTTACCATTCTTGGACCTTTTACTGTATCCGAGGAATGAAGGCATTTTCTCCGAACTGTACACCAAACCTATGGCTCAGAACTCTCTTCTGAATTACAGCAGATTTCACCCCCACTCACTTAGGAATAATCTTCCATTGGGTCAATTTCTGAGGCTGCGGTGAAACTGCACCGAAATAAGGAAATTCAAGGAACATGCACAAACACTGAGCTCACACTTACAAGAATGTGCCTATCCCACCAATGTCATACACAGAGCATGCAAGAGAGCAAGAAATAATAATCGTGATGCTCTACTTGACACTGTAACAAAGAGCCCTATGGACCGGTTGGTCTGTGTCAGTACCTACGGTTGTATGTGGGAACAACGACTTCCCCAACCACGACTTCCCTAACAATGAGGTTGTAACCACGACACCGTCTAAACCACGATTTTTTTCCCACGCATTCCTTTACCACGATTTTTCGTGGTAAAGGAATGAGTGTTAAAAAATGCTTTCCAACTAGTACCCCGATCCCCCACCCCTTAAATACTAATTCCCCCACCCTAAAAATAAACACGATCACCCACACACAAGCCATGCTTGCACGTACTGTAATCGTGACACGTGATGCTACATTGCCGGTGTGTGCATAGTGCATCGCCTGTCACTAGGTTGACCTACCCCAGCATCACCTCCCCTACTTCCTGGTGTCTGAGTACTTATCCGGAGCTTCAACAGTTTGGCGCGTGCGGTATATAGTTCATGTTATGTTAAAGATCGATCAAGCAGAATGCAAGCCTGCCATCTAGTGGTCATTTTCTTTTTCATGTATCTTGATCACAGAATGAGCGCTTATATATTATCAGCATGAGGGCAAAAGCATCTATCGTGATTAAGAACTTGGAGTTGGGGTGAACTGAAAATCACAAATAATCGAGTGGAAGTGCAGTGAGCTCACACTATTGCAGCTCTTGAAGTTGTACTACACCGGAAACAAATGTGGCAGTGTTGTGTGTAGTTTAAGATCAGGGCATATAACGTCTGTTATGGAAATAGTGGTGTGAGAATGACGAATGCACAGATAGATAGTTGGCACTCAGAGGCGCAACTAGAGTGAAAGTTCAGGGGGGGCTAAATCTTCCAGCAATCGTCAGAGTGAAGATGCAGGGGCTCTAAGAAGGGGTGAAAGTACAACAAAGCCTCGTTAACAAGCAAATGGTCTTCTAAAGACCTGTGAAGTACTCGGGTGCGGCTGTGTGTGTACCCGGGAAGCTGTCTCAGCCCGGGCTGACACACACGACTTCACATAGAGAACTGAATATCGATTTGGGTAATAGGCTCTAGAGCGCCTCTTCAGCCCACGAGGGTTGTGTTTCCTGCACCCTCAAGCTTCTTGTTCACATTTTTCTTCCCTGACTTCTAGAGTTCCCTTAGAAATTTGGCTTTACCTCGCGGGATCCGTAGTGGACTGTCAAGCAAAGAACTACGTTTCCCATGACGCTTTGCATTACGGACGACTAATCGGGACATTAGATCTCATTCTTATTTCTCCCTCTTTGTTCACAGCCAATATATATGTGGTGTATCTGCATTAATCATTTGATTAGGACGGCTACAACATTCAATTCCCTGATAATTACCGCGTAACACGCAAGGTAACGGATTATTGCTCATTAGGATATCCACTATTGGTCTCTTTAATATTAAAGACAATTTCCCTTGCATCACATTGATACATTAATTTTTGCATCCATATAGGAATGTTCTAGTTCCATTGCAACATTTTACCCGATCTCTATGATACCTTCTTCTCCAGTTGAATCATCATTATAATAGGCATGCCTTGTCTTTTAACCTATCTAAAGCATGTTCTCTCTTGCATGAGGTTGCACTGAGGCATTTATATAGGATACAATTGGATTTGTCAACACCTTTCCTATCATGATGTATCATTCACTTCTCTTTTCTCTTCTTTTTCTTCCATTCACAGTTCATCTCCTATCCTCTTTTTATCTAGATCTTAGGTAATAGAGACTCATGAAAAGTTCTCTTCACTCTATTTAGGCTTTGCTCTATTATCACATATTTTGAGTTTTTTTGTTTATTTTTGTATGTCTAGTTCTGTTTGGTCAATCATCTTGATACACACTATAAGCATCTTAAACGCGGGTCACAACTCATTGATCATGTTGTCATCATTGTCCTTGATCTTAATCTAAGACACCAGTTAAACATAGATGTTGCAGGCGTAAAAATCTAGGGGGATATTATCAACAAACCGCGATAATTATCGCTAAGCGCGATAAGCGTTCTTTTTTTTATCGACGTCGAAACCCGGATTTTATCGCCGTGGTAGCGATGTATTAACAACGCGCCGCTACCCAGCGATAGCTTCCATTACCGGCGCTAATGGACAGCGATATATCCTGCGCGACGGCGAGAAAAGAATTCACGCTAACCACAGAAAAGTCGCAATGGGCCAATTAGCTCTAAAGTCGGCCGGAAAATTGGCAGCAGGCCTGCATGTCACACGATTCAAGCGCCAAAATGCACTATAAAAGGCCTACAAGCAGGGAAAAAAAAAAATCTAAATGGAGAATACAACAGATACCAGAAGAGACATGGAGGAAGCTGGGACAAGTGCTGAGCCTACAAACAACCCCCCAGCTAGCCAGGAGGACCAAACAGAGACCCAGGATAAGGCCAAGAGGAAGAGGAACCCCAGGTTCAGTCACCAGGAAAATCAGGTCCTGTGTGGCCTGGTGGCTGAACATCAACAGGAGCTATTTGTCAAACGCACAGTGCCATTGTCAAGAAAAAAAGAAATATGGGAGGACATTATGGACAAGGTGAATGCTGTTGGAGAGAGGAAGAGGAGGACAGTGGACGAGGTCAGGAAGCGCTGGAATGATAGTAAGAAAAATACCAAGGAAAAAATAGCAGCCAACCGGAAGGCAGCAAATGCGACTGGAGGTGGGAGTCCAGTGGCCCTGCTGGAGCTGGATGAGACGGAGGAAATGGTGGCCCAAGTCATCACTGATGAAACGGTGGTCGGAGTGCCGGGTCAGGATACTGCTGAATGTGAGCAGACACAACCACAGGGTGAGTACCAACCATGGAGTGGGTGGATGGGCACAATGGCATTCATGCACAATAAATTGCATTGCAGACCCACAATTACTGTGGATCAGGTCCCAGATAGCCCTGTGCATGGTGGCATGGACACATATCACCTGACTCAACCAAAACATTGCAAGACACATATTGCCGGGCACACAGACTTTGAAATGTGCACCGAAAAGTTAGCCAAACACAGTCCAGGTACAACATCAGACCACAAAATAAGGGCAACATCAATTAGCAAAGTGCCACATCACCTAGAGATGCGGAAGGCTGGCAAAATGCACACCTTGCATCATCAGAACCCATATCCAATTCATCAGCACAAGGCCGCATCTCCCAGATGCCCAAATGAGCATGCAGTGTGAATGTGACAGATCACGTGCACCAGTAAGCATGCCAACAACAAGCTCAGCACACCTGCAACATTGCGCATGTGTCTGACTTGTGTGCAAGGTTGTGCATGGCCATCAAGGGTGACTTTGATGGCCATACACAACCTTGCACACAAGCCAGACACAAATGCGCAAAGTTGCAGGTGTGCTGAGCTTGTTGTTGGCATGCTTACTCGTGCACGTGATCTGTCACATTCACAATGCATGCTCATTTGGGCGTCTGGGAGATACGGCCTTGTGCTGATGAATTGGATATGCGTGGTGTTGAGGCAAGGGGGACATCGTGACAACCTCATGCATCGCCAAGCAATATGCCCCCTTGCCTGTTCATGCAATGCAGTTCTGCGTACAGCAAGTGAGAAAGCATCTAGTGAGTCTGCATACCGGCAACACATGCAATGTCCCAAAAAAGTGACCATGTAGGCCGATGGCTAAAATAGTCATATGACTAAATGCACACATGCTGCAGACTTTACTCATTGGGCAATGGTATGCAATGAGCAGGGGGGGCAATACCTGCAACACCACGGTACGTGTACAATGCATATCAGCAATGTGTCTCACAAAGCTGTACTGCTTTACTTGTTGTTGTGACAAACTCACACAACAACAATGTCCCCGTAAAGAAGTATGCCAAACAAAGTATGACAACAAGCAAGGATAGCAAAGTTGCCACAAACAATTAAAAAGCCCCAAATGGCACACTCAATCATAAGGTCAAATTTCACTCATCCACCCCCAAGTGTACACATCTACCATACCGAAAACAGCATTCCACCTCTGTCATCATTTGAGTTGGCCATCACACGATCATGTGCATGTAAACACATCTGTTTGGTAAGTCAACTGTGTCAGTGAACAAACATCCAGTCATGCCAAATCATCACACACACGCAAAGCCAGGCCTTGAATATCTGGAACCAGGACAGCATGCATTATCCATGTCAGCAGCTGCTTGGCACATACACAAATACACATCACCATGCCATTTGCATCTGTTGTGAGGGTGGCACTGACGAGGCCTGAGCAACATAAATACGCATCTGAAAATCAACATACGCAAAATCCTGTAACACACACCAGTAGTGTCCCGTATAGGGCGTGCTGCCGGGCGGTGACGTGGGGCAGGGGAGGGGCAGGGTGGGGTGTAGTAAACACTGGAATACGGATGAATGCAGGTAAGTATACATTTGAATCATTAAAACTGATTCATTTGCGCGCACTGCATTGCCAAATGCGATGCAGGGCACCCAACGAAATCCCTATTGTTTTAAATGTCTACTTAAATGCATTCATCCGTATTCAGGTGTTTACCACCCCCCACCCTGCCCCTCCCCCACCCCACGTCACCGCCCGGCAGCATGCCCTATACGGGACACTACTGCCACACACACACCACATGTGGGGTCAAAGTTGCGGGTAATGGGTGTTGACGGACAGCTATCGGCTTATTATCATTCTGTTTGCCGGTCAATTATCACATACAGAATGATAATGGGCCTCTCTGTGCAGTTACAGTATTTGCTGGTGCTCCTGCCCAAGCCTAGGGCGTGGCATTCTGCTTTTGTTCAGGGGCTGGTGTCATCGCACTGAGCGCCAAGCTACGGGGTTGCATGTTGACACTCATTACAGTGTTAAAGGCACAGACGTCCGAGTACCATGTGTGCCAGCAATTTCTAGGTGATAATAAAAACGTCTGTTCAAGAGATCTGAGGTTTACCTACTCTGAAGTTTGACTCATCCTAAAGCAGCGCAGGGGGATAGAGTGCCTTCAGCAAAGCACAATGTGTAACATGCACATAAAAAATTTTTTTTTATGTAGATAGCTCAGTGGGTTACTGTTTATGTCACAGAGACCTTATTGTTAATTGCAGTTTATAAGATGCAATCCTAATATACCACAATGAGCTATGAACCAGCAGTATGAAAACTGCAAGGCATGGGTTTACAGCCTTATTTTTATATAATCTTTCATTATTCTAAGGTTGCTAAATAGGGTTCCTTTGGATAATAATAATTACTTATTAATAAAAACAGCCCCAACCACTATGTTATGTTTTAAATCCCGATTTTTCTAGAGATTCAACCACACAATCTCTTGAAGAATCCCCTGTTCCAAGGTATCAGTTTCTCTTATACCATTTTTGGAATCTGCCATGGGATACAGTGTGTGGGTCTACCCTATTCTGTTGCGCTATACCCTTTGTACAGCTGTTTCATGACTGGTTGTGCATGTTTTGCGCTGTCAACTGGATAACAAGCATTGGCAAAACCAATAGAGCTGGCTTGCACTTTTAGTCCTAACAAAACAATTGACAAAAAAATTCTGCTGCAGTAAAAAAGAAAAACAAAAAAAAAAACAGGAACAGAAAACAAAAAACCCTTCTTTTCTGTGTACACCATTTAAGGTGTGACGACTCGGGGATATAAAGCAGTCTCTCATGCATAGCAATGCAATCATGCAAGTACTGCATAGGAGGCAGAATTATGTATCAAATAGCATGATTTGAGTGAGAAATAGCTTTCTAGCCAGAGGCTAAGCCCACTACACATCTTGCACGTTTAAGACACCTGCCACAGAGATCTTTGTGTGCCCAGCAATTTTGAGTTAATTATAATAGCAATAAGTTTACTCTGGTGGTTAATGCAGTTCTGGGAGAGTTCTGTGTTTTGTTCAGTATTTTGGTTAGTCATAATTTTGACTCAAATTAGCATATAGGTTTAACGTGCCGACTACAAAGCACAAAGTGTAACATGCAGATCACAGGTTTGTATTTTATGGAGATAGGTAAATCGGCTACTGCTTTTGACACGGAGATCATTTTAATTCAAGTTTATAATTTGCAGTCTTTCTAATATAGCACAGTTTTTTATTTACCTGCATCAAGGAGCTTCCTGCAAACTGTAAGACATGGGTTTAGATCCTTATTGTTATTTCTCAACCTGTTATTATTCTAAGATTGCAAAGAAGGGTTCCCATGGGAACTAATAAAGTCTTGTTAGTACAAACAACCCCAATAACTGTGTTACGTTTCATATCCAGACTTTGTGTTACTCCCAAACATTCATTCTTAACATATAATGTTTAGAAATGTGGGTGTCATGTGATACCTACATCTTATAACCCTCATTGTCTTAATGTAACATTTCCTGTACATTTATTTACACACTTGTATGATTTATTGTGTCTGTGTGTGATGTAACATGCTCTGATAATCTACACTGGCCTGAGTAGCACTATTAAAGAATTTAAAAGAAACAAAAATTAGTAGGTGCCAGTTAAATCATTATTTGTGTAATTACTCATACATACCCGTGCTTCTGGCATTCTTACAGTGCATACACATCTTGTACATAGGGGGGCGATTGAACAAAGTTAAAAACTTGCCTCCAAGTCATAGTTTATCTAAAGTACTTGTGAAGTGATAAGCTATGTGTTTTGTTTCCTTCCATTGTATTAGTGTCTAGGTGTTAGGCTCGAGCCGACTCCCAGCCAGGAAGATAATTCAACAAAAGAAGGGCAAATGGCCCTTTAAATCAGACCTTTGTTTTGGACCCAGCTGGCAGAAAAAAGAAAAAAGCCCCCCTACATGTTGCTGAACTAATGGAAAGAAGACAACATGCGGGCGCTACTGAACTGTGTCCTGGTCTGCAAAAATGACACCAGGACAAATTCAGCATATTTCCCAAGGTCGGCCGGGTTCCAGACCTGGCCTAGTAATGGCTCTCTGAACCGGGATCCCCCTACTTTCCAGTACTGTCACTATGTATATTTTAAAGAAATAAATAATAAAAAGACAGCTGAACTCTCGATCCAGCCTCAAAATGAACTCAATTGAACTGTGAGTGAGATGCAGGCTGCAGGAGCAAAGCTTTTGGTGATTGGCCAGTGTCCATCCTCCTCGGAGGAGATGGACAAGGAGTAAATTATTCTGATGAGGGTGCTGATGACATGATTATGGTGTAGCCAATGAAGAGGGCCTTGTGCGCACAGTGTTGTTCCAACTTGTATAACGAGGACTGTATATTTCATAGCAGGCATTTGTTCCAATGAAAGATAATTAATACAGATGCTACATGAAAACCCAAGGAAAAGCTCTTGAAGTTAAAAGCCATTGCAATAGTTGGGCTGTGGCAAGATTCTTTTCCTGAGAGAGATGATCAAGGGAGATAAGTCATAAAGCTCTATGAACTGATTCTGGCAAAGCCAAGAAAAACTACTGTGGTGGCGCAAGCAGGCAAAAACTATTTTTAGGAGGTTGTAGAGGCCGTGCTGCAGGAGCACGGAGTGAAAAGACAGCTTTGTCCAGCCTGAATCTTCTCAAGTTACAAGATGGCACCCATTTGATGCGCTATTTCCTTTACAGCCGTCATCTCCAAGGATTCAAATTGTCAATTGTGGAATGGAATCTACTGCGCACTAGGATGAAGTTCTGGACACTGCTCAGCTTTGGGGAATGGCCACTTTCTGCCCAACAAGAGACTAGCCCCTGCCGCTCTCCCCCGCAGCGCTGTTTAGAGTAACTCAGCACCAGGGCTTTCCCGTGATGCCCACAATGGCTCTTAGGAGCAGAGATATGTTTCATTAAATGTTATAGGAAATTCTATGTACTTAGCTCTGCTACAGCATATGATTCCCAGTCATGATAGTTTGGGTGGAGTGGGCCAGGATTTTTGGGATGGTTGTGTAACCTTGTACACTTCATTCATTCATCTCTCAGACAGTTTGATTTTTTATGTATACGCACACAAACATACTTTAAGCTAGTATGTATGTAAATATACTTGGAGTGCTCTCAGGATTAAATTGGATGATTTAATAATTTCTGTTGTGAAACGTAGTTTGAATAATGTGCAGAATGCTGCTCTGTGATATTTACAGTGTGTGTGGGTAACTCCCAGTCTCCAGTGAAATTCTGACTGATCAGCAAAGTAAAATCTGATGGACAAGCTTGTGTCAACGCTTTTAAGCTACTGGGGATACATGAGTGCATGGCATCATGTATGGCTCCTCTGTATTTTTATGAAGGGTGCCAACCTTTCATGAGTAAGGCAGCCGCCGCCTACAAGGACAGTTCTGGCCTAGACTGTTCGGCTACATCTCCTCTCTGCGCGCGAACAAGTAACCCCATGTGTGGTATGACCTCTCTGGACCTGGTCAGTAGGCACTCCGAATTTGTGTCCATTCCTGGTCGCTAATCCTCAATGCTTGGAGACTTATCAGAGAATAGAAATGTGGATTTTCCTTTCACAATTAATCCATATTAGGTGCAGTAGTGCAGACCGTTTGATTTAACTGAACTATGACCACGACTACCAGAATGCATTGGGTTATTAAATAAGAGGCAACAACTGGGTTCTCTGTGCCCCACTGGCATAAAAGCATAGATGGGTACGTTTGAGTTAGCACCTGGAGCAGCTCTGTAAAGCAGTTCCATCAGGTGGCACCAAGGTGCCAGGAGTAACCTCTTCTCTCTTGCAGAAGGAATGGGGCCTGGCACACTGATATCCAGTATAGGTTTAGTGGGAGGTTACTGATTCGTGCCAGATTTTCAGCATATCAACAAGAGATCAATTTACATATAATTAAACTAAATGGAAATAATTTCTTTACTCAAAAGTTAGCCTTAAAATTTAGAATGGACCCGGCCCTCCTGGATACATTAGATACCCCTGGCCTAGAAAATCTAATCTCATCAGCGCTTTAAATGTGCCGGCACTCACCGTACTAAGTACCGGTACCTTCGAATTTTCCACCCATCGGTACCGGAACTTCTCTTCAGCTAGGGAGAGTACCGGTACTCTGATGGACACCATGGCAGGCTCAGTGTAGGTTTATCTACCAGGGCAGGACAGGTGCCGCTCTGCTGCTGAGGAGATTGTAAGCACACCGAGCCTCTATATAGGCGGAGATGTTGCTGAAGACTCCACATCTCCATGATTTTAAGTGCAGGGTCTAATTAGGCCCTGAGCAATCAGTCATCGGCCAGGCAGCGTGTCCTGATAAAGAAGTGATGAGGGTGACTTCCTGAGGCCAGGTCGAGTTGGGAAGTCTGTGAACTAAGTCAGTAGCAGCAGGTTCGACTCGAAGGGGCACTTCTCCACCTGCCAGAACGAATTTTTTGTAAATTAGAAACACATTGTCTGCCAGCCAAGTTAAATTTGTTCATAAAATGTAAACATATTGAAAATATTGAATACTGTGTGTGGGTAGCCGAGTGTCTGTAATGTGTGCTTGCCTCAAGTGTGTGTGTTTGTCGCCAGTGCCCACCGCTATCAAAATGTTGCCAGCGCCCTCACACAGCCCGCAAGCCCTGCTCTGCAAACCCTTTATCGTCATTCGGCAGACAATAACCTACAATGGTATGGAAGCGGAGGGGCCAGTCAGTGGAAGGTAGAGCTGGTTGGTGGTGGGTGGCAATTGGAGACCCTGGCACAATTATCATGGGGAAGAGCTGTCACAATACAGATCATGATTCAGCGGTGTGGGTGTTTCCATTAGGGCAGTTGAATGACCATTACATTTTTAAAGAAGGAAGTGAAGTATCTAGACAGAAAACGGCTGAGCTAATGAGGGTACAGATGCCTTGTGGCCTTGGGAGTGCTGCACCGTAGAATAAAACTTCCCAGTGCGCCCTTAATTGCCCCAAGCCTCTCTGTACCTAGCCTGCACAAGCCTGTCCATGCTGGACCACAGCTCTCCATGCAGCTCATGCTAATTGGTGCGAAAGTGAGGGGTGCACTTTTCAGGTCTCGGCTAGGCATCGCTTGCGCTCACTCTTCGAGACATGTTGTGTTCAGAATATGGGCTTTAAGCTCTGCCCATTTTCCCGCCCATGTATTTTATTGGCTCCTTTGACTGTCTTTTCGAAATGTTTTTTTTCATTGGTTAGTTTGTTTAGTTGTCCCTCCTTACTACCTCCTTTTCTCCTGTTGTAACCTCCCATAAGGACTGTCCCATAAAACAGAATGTTTTATTTACATTTTATGAGCACTATTTTCTTAATGACTTTCTGCTAGCTGCTGTTGCAGGCACAACAGGCTCTCCCGCTTCCACAAAGCAGAGTCCATGTGTTTTCTTGGCTGAGCGTGATCCAAGATCATGGAAGCAGTGCTTTATCTCTTAAAGATTCTCCCTCCACTACCCACTCCATGGCCGGTGTCTACAAGGTATCTCTTTTTAATCATTGCAATAATAAAGGTTCTGTTGTACTCCACGAATTCCATGCAGTGGTCTCAAGCCCTCCACTTGTGTCACTGTGCAAAATAAAAAATGATTAATAAATACACAAATGAAGACTTGATCATGAATGTTTAACTTTACACTGTTTAACGTGAAAATGAGCCAGTTTCTTGCTTTTCTTGATATTCACGTGTAATACAAAAAGTAACTTCCCAGATGTTTTCCATATGTATTTCAGAGCGCATATTGATGACGTCTTAAAGTTAGAAGATTTGGTGTTAACATTTATATTCTGTTGAAATACTCACTCATGATTTTCTGTGGCATTCGTATGCACATTATTAACTGCAATTAACAAACCAGCTTGTCGTAGATTGTGTCGAATTTGTGTTACTTTTTTATTGCAAATTAAACACATATGTATGCATGTGCTGAAGAGATATGTGTACACTTTCCTGGTTAGGGTTTCGAATCTTGGTAGCCCTGAATCTTCCTTTCATCTCTCCAGAGTTTGATAAAAATGTACGCCATTAAATTTGGCAGTATGCTTGTTATGTATAGCATTACGAGGCTGCACAACAAAAGTAATGTATTAAGTGATTGCTTGTATCTAACTGCAAAGAAGGGCTCAAAAATCACAATTTAACCTGAAGACAAAGGAAGTGACTGGATAGATCGGCGAGTCAATGTATCTGCTGTAGCTGTCCTTTTACGTCATCAATGTTAGAATACAAACAATGTCAAGCCTTTTTTTTCATTCAATGTTGACAAAATAAGCATCAGGGGGTAACAGTGACACATGGTATTTACATTTTTATTAAGCTACAATATTGTGTCAGCTTAAACTATTCAAAAATGTATTCTTATGGGGTCCTTTATAAACCTATTTTTGCATTCAAGTTGAACTTAAAGTAGCTTGAAGTTACAGGTATGGCTCTACATAATGAACTCTTATCTCTTCTCCAGGAACACGCCTTTGCTTCTACCCCATGCCATAAAACTTTGTTTTGTGTTTATGTTTTTGTGGGTGCACTCTGAGAGCTGGAAAGTTACGTGAGCGCACACACTATTTCATCTGCGCATGGCCCAACCCGGAAGCGCAGATTGTTCCAATACAGTGGTTCATGGGTTGTGACGGATGATATAAATTCACAAAAGATACGTTCTACGAAAAGCGGAGATTTGTGTTTGATAGGAAAAAGAAAAAGTGTTCCTTTATAAGGATGAGAACCCTCATTCACCCTAGGGTGACATGCTTCATCATGGGGCTCCCTCCTCACATCGGGGCCGCACGGTCCCGGATGTGGGCTACAACTCTCCACCGAATGAAGTGGGTGGTGAGGAGCTGAGGTGTTTTAAAGGGGGATGCCACTGAGAAGTGTGAGTGAGTGAGGGGCAGAGTGGAAAACCAAAACAAAATAAGTGAAAGGTGAAAACTATCTCCAGGGACTCAATATATTTATTCAGTGGTACCCTTGGATAGAGTTAAAAACGAAGAGGACGAGGGGCTCAGAGCAAATATACCCCCTTAGTGGTCAATATGTTTCTGCCTTTATTAGACTCCTTTTTTCAAGAAGGAAGAATGACTGAGATCCCAGTTCGAGAATTCAACACTGGCCTCAAACCCAAGTCTACCTTCAATCCACCTCTCCACCTGGTGCCGGTGGAAGTGGCGACATTTGAGAAAGCTGTTATCAAAGAGCTTGATAGACCTAGACCTTCAGCAAAGACTCCTTTCTTTAATGTATACAAGAAGGAACTGGACTGTCTCCGTACTTTAGGCTCAGATCCTGAGATTGTGATAAAACCGGCAGACAAGGGCGTTGCCACTGTCATTATGGATGTGAATACTTACCACTCCGAATGTCTCCGTCAATTGAGCAATGAAAAGTACTATCGTCGGCTCAACCTTGATCCCACACCTCGTCTATTGAGTAGCATCAAGACCATGGTGGACCAAAGTTTGAAATCCGATTGGATCATGAAGGGTGAAGCTGATTTTTTAGTTAACAAACAACCAAAGACACCTTACTTATATGTGTTACCTAAGGTACATAAAGCAACGAGACCACCACCGGAGAGACCGATTGTTTCCAGGATAGGTTCAATATTGGAACCACTCTCTCAGTTTGTAGATTGGTTCCTACGCCCTCTGGTCACAGAAATGTCTTCATACCTGCAAGACACCAAGCACATACTTAACACACTGACAGAGATGTCTTTTGACCCAGAGGTTCATATTTTAGCATCTTTTGATGTAGAATCTCTGTATACAAATATCCCACAGGATGAATCCTTAAACACCATAAGGTCTAAACTGGAAGAACGAGAACGTGAAGACCTGACACCGACTTCCTTTGTGCTTCAATGCGCCACACTGGCAATGAAGGAAAACTTCTTCCAATATGGTGAACATCTATACCTGCAGGCCACTGGAATGTCTATGGGCAGTACATTTGCCCCAAGAATGGCAAATGTGTCCATGCATGATTTTGAGACCAACACATCTATCCAGCTGAGAACCCATACTCTTCCAACCTTAAAGTGTGGAAGAGGTATATCGATGACATACTGATAATATGGGAAGGTTCAGTGGCCTCCTTCGATACTTTTGCGACCTGGTTGAATTCGAGGAATCCCCATCTGAAGTTCACCCATGAGTCAAGCAAAGTTTCTTTACCATTCTTAGTGTTTGTGCATGTTCCTTGAATTTCCTTATTTCGGTGCAGTTTCACCGCAGCCTCAGAAATTGACCCAATGGAAGATTATTCCTAAGTGAGTGGGGGTGAAATCTGCTGTAATTCAGAAGAGAGTTCCGAGCCATAGGTTTGGTGTACAGTTCGGAGAAAATGCCTTCATTCCTCGGATACATTAAAAGGTCCGAGCTCACACTTACAAGAATGTGCCTATCCCACCAATGTCATACACAGAGCATGCAAGAGAGCAAGAAATAATAATCGTGATGCTCTACTTGACACTGTAACAAAGAGCCCTATGGACCGGTTGGTCTGTGTCAGTACCTACGGTTGTATGTTGGAACAACGAGTTCCCCAACCACGACTTCCCTAACAATGAGGTCGTAACCACGACACCGTCTAAACCACGATTTTTTTCCCACGCATTCCTTTACCACGATTTTTCGTGGTAAAGGAATGAGTGTTAAAAAAATGCTTTCCAACTAGTACCCCGATCCCCCACCCCATAAATACTAATTCCCCCCACCCTAAAAATAAACACGATCACCCACACACAAGCCATGCTTGCACGTACTGTAATCGTGACACGTGATGCTACATTGCCGGTGTGTGCTAGTGCATCGCCTGTCACTAGGTTGACCTACCCCAGCATCACCTCCCCTACTTCCTGGTGTCTGAGTACTTATCCGGAGCTTCAACAGTTTGGCACGTGCGGTATATAGTTCATGTTATGTTAAAGATCGATCAAGCAGAATGCAAGCCTGCCATCTAGTGGTCATTTTCTTTTTCATGTATCTTGATCACAGAATGAGCGCTTATATATTATCAGCATGAGGGCAAAAGCATCTATCGTGATTAAGAACTTGGAGTTGGGGTGAACTGAAAATCACAAATAATCGAGTGGAAGTGCAGTGAGCTCACACTATTGCAGCTCTTGAAGTTGTACTACACCGGAAACAAATGTGGCAGTGTTGTGTGTAGTTTAAGATCAGGGCATATAACGTCTGTTATGGAAATAGTGGTGTGAGAATGACGAATGCACAGATAGATAGTTGGCACTCAGAGGCGCAACTAGAGTGAAAGTTCGGGGGGGGGCTAAATCTTCCAGCAATCGTCAGAGTGAAGATGCAGGGGCTCTAAGAAGGGGTGAAAGTACAACAAAGCCTCGTTAACAAGCAAATGGTCTTCTAAAGACCTGTGAAGTACTCGGGTGCGGCTGTGTGTGTACCCGGGAAGCTGTCTCAGCCCGGGCTGACACACACGACTTCACATAGAGAACTGAATATCGATTTGGGTAATAGGCTCTAGAGCGCCTCTTCAGCCCACGAGGGTTGTGTTTCCTGCACCCTGAAGCTTCTTGTTCACATTTTTCTTCCCTGACTTCTAGAGTTCCCTTAGAAATTTGGCTTTACCTCGCGGGATCCGTAGTGGACTGTCAAGCAAAGAACTACGTTTCCCATGACGCTTTGCATTACGGACGACTAATCGGGACATTAGATCTCATTCTTATTTCTCCCTCTTTGTTCACTGCCAATATATACGTGGTGTATCTGCATTAATCATTTGATTAGGACGGCTACAACATTCAGTTCCCTGATAATTACCGCGTAACACGCAAGGTAACGGATTATTGCTCAATAGGATATCCACTATTGGTCTCTTTAATATTAAAGACAATTTCCCTTGCATCACATTGATGCATTCATTTTTGCATCCATATAGGAATGTTCTAGTTCCATTGCAACATTTTACCCGATCTCTATGATACCTTCTTCTCCAGTTGAATCATCATTATAATAGGCATGCCTTGTCTTTTAACCTATCTAAAGCATGTTCTCTCTTGCATGAGGTTGCACTGAGGCATTTATATAGGATACAATTGGATTTGTCAACACCTTTCCTATCATGATGTATCATTCACTTCTTTTCTCTTCTTTTTCTTCCATTCACAGTTCATCTCCTATCCTCTTTTTATCTAGATCTTAGGTAATAGAGACTCATGAAAAGTTCTCTTCACTCTATTTAGGCTTTGCTCTATTATCACATATTTTGAGTTTTTTTGTTTATTTTTGTATGTCTAGTTCTGTTTGGTCAATCATCTTGATACACACTATAAGCATCTTAAACGCGGGTCACAACTCATTGATCATGTTGTCATCATTGTCCTTGATCTTAATCTAAGACACCAGTTAAACATAGATGTTGCAGGCGTAAAAATCTATGGGGATATTATCAACAAACCGCGATAATTATCGCTAAGCGCGATAAGCGTTCTTTTTTTTATCGCCGTCGAAACCCGGATTTTATCGCCTTGGTAGCGATGTATTAACAATGCGCCGCTACCCAGCGATAGCTTCCATTACCGGCGCTAATGGACAGCGATATAGCCTGCGCGACGGCGAGAAAAGAATTCACGCTAACCACAGAAAAGTCGCGATGGGCCAATTAGCTCTAAAATCGGCCGGAAAATTGGCAGCAGGCCTGCATGTCACACGATTCAAGCGCCAAAATGCACTATAAAAGGCCTACAAGCAGGAAAAAAAAAAAAAATGGAGAATAGAACAGATACCAGAAGAGACATGGAGGAAGCTGGGACAAGTGCTGAGCCTACAAACAACCCCCCAGCTAGCCAGGAGGACCAAACAGAGACCCAGGTTAAGGCCAAGAGGAAGAGGAACCCCAGGTTCAGTCACCAGGAAAATCAGGTCCTGTGTGGCCTGGTGGCTGAACATCAACAGGAGCTATTTGTCAAACGCACAGTGCCATTGTCAAGAAAAAAAGAAATATGGGAGGACATTACGGACAAGGTGAATGCTGTTGGAGAGAGGAAGAGGAGGACAGTGGACGAGGTCAGGAAGCGCTGGAATGATAGTAAGAAAAATACCAAGGAAAAAAATAGCAGCCAACCGGAAGGCAGAAAATGCGACTGGAGGTGGGAGTCCAGTGGCCCTGCTGGAGCTGGATGAGACGGAGGAAATGGTGGCCCAAGTCATCACTGATGAAACGGTGGTCGGAGTGCCGGGTCAGGATACTGCTGAATGTGAGCAGAAACAACCACAGGGTGAGTACCAACCATGGAGTGGGTGGATGGGCACAATGGCACTCATGCACAATAAATTGCATTGCAGACCCACAATTACTGTGGATCAGGTCCCAGATAGCCCTGTGCATGGTGGCATGGACACATCACCTGACTCAACCAAAACATTGCAAGACACATATTGCCGGGCACACAGACTTTGAAATGTGCACCGAAAAGTTAGCCAAACACAGTCCAGGTACAACATCAGACCACAAAATAAGGGCAACATCAATTAGCAAAGTGCCACATCACCTAGAGATGCGGAAGGCTGGCAAAATGCACACCTTGCATCATCAGAACCCATATCCAATTCATCAGCACAAGGCCGCATCTCCCAGACGCCCAAATGAGCATGCAGTGTGAATGTGACAGATCACGTGCACCAGTAAGCATGCCAACAACAAGCTCAGCACACCTGCAACATTGCGCATGTGTCTGACTTGTGTGCAAGGTTGTGCATGGCCATCAAGGGTGACTTTGATGGCCATACACAACCTTGCACACAAGCCAGACACAAATGCGGCAGATGATAAGGCAAGCTCGTCTGCGCCCGTCCGCGCCGTGGCCGCGCCCAGCGCCAGACCCCCTGGTCCGGGCATCCCCCGCGCCCGCCACATCAACAGACGCCGATACGACGCCAGCACCCTCCACGCACTCAACCCCGGAAAAGATCACGCCTGCTACCAGGCCACCCCGAAGCGCACCCAAGGGCCCTTCACCTGCCGGAACTGCAGCTTCGCCAGCACCCGCCCCGCCAAACCACCGCCCAGGAAAGAACCCAACTACCTCAGATGCATCCTCCTCAACACCCGCTCCGCCCGCAAACACGCCATCGAACTCTGGGACCTTCTCGACTCAACCTCCCCAGACGTCGCATTCCTGACGGAGACCTGGCTGAATCCGCTTCAGCCCCCGACATCGCCATTGCCATCCCGGACGGATACAAGATCACCCGCAGGGACCGCACTAACGGAGTCGGAGGAGGCATCGCCATCGTCCACAGGAACACCCTCAGAGTCTCAACCAACACCGACGACACCCTCAGCACCGCCGAACACATGCACTTCCTGATCCACACCGATCCCAACACCACCCTCAGAGGAACCCTCATCTACAGACCCCCGGACCCCGACCACAGTTCAGCGATTCCATCGCTGACTTCGTCAGCACACACGCCATCGCCTCCACGGACTACATCCTCCTCGGGACCTGAACTTCCATCTCGAGAACAACAAGGACACCAACTCCACCATCCTGATCGACAACCTCGCCACCCTCGGACTCAGACAGCTCGTGACTACACCCACCCACGCCGCCGGCCACACGCTAGACTCCATCTTTTCCGCAAGCCCACACGTCTCCTTCAACCACACCTCCGAACCCCACTGGACTGACCACCACTGCATCCACTTCACCTACAGGAAGCCCACCACGCACCACTGCACCAAACAAATGCCTCGCCGCTGCTGGAGCAGAGTCATGGAAGACCAGCTAACCACAACCTCGCCCTGAGCCCACCCGCCGAACCCTCCGACCCAGACACCGCCGCCCGCAACCTCAGACAGTGGATCGACGACTGCGCCAACACCCTCGCCCCGCTCAAGAATCCGCCCAACAGCCACACCAGCAAGAAAGCCACCTGGTTCACCGAAGACCTCCAGGCCTCCAAACGAACATGCCGAAAACTGGAGAAGATCTGGCTCCACGAACGGACAGCGGACAGCTACGCCGCCCACAAGAGCGCCACCCGCAATCACCATCACCTCATCAGATCCGCCAAAGGGCCTCACTCAAAGACCGCCTAGACAACAACGCACACAACAGAAAGAGCTCTTCAACATCGTGAAGGAACTCTCCAACCCCAGCTCCAACACCAACGACATCCAGCCGTCGCAAGACCTATGCGACTCACTGGCCACCTCCTTCCACCGCAAAATCGCCGACATCCACGACAGCTTCAACACCACAACCGCCCCGGCAACCACCGAGACCACTGCCCCCACAACCACCAACCGCCTGCTCTCCTGGACCAACATCAACAACGAGGACACCAGCGAGATCATGAACACCATCCACTCCGGTTCACCGCTAGACCCGTGCCCTCACCACATCTTCAACAAAGCCAGTACAGCCATCGCGCCCCATCTCCGGAAAATAATCAACATCTCCTTCGAGACAGCAACCTTCCCGGAAAGCTGGAAGCACGCCGAGATCACCGCCTTACTCAAGAAACCCAAGGCAGACCCCAAGGACCTCAAGAACTTCCGACCCATCTCTCTGCTCCCGTTCCCCGCGAAGGTCACCGAGAAAATCGTCAACAAACAACTGACCCGCTACCTCGAGGAGAACAACATCCTGGACCCTTCCCAGTCCGGCTTCCGCAGCAACCACAGCACCGAAACCGCCCTCATCGCCGCCACCGATGACATCAGGACCCTGCTAGACAACGGAGAAACAGCAGCCCTCATCCTCCTGGACCTATCAGCCGCCTTCGACACGGTCTGCCACCACACACTACGAACACGCCTTCACGACGCCGGGATCCAAGAGAAGGCCCTGGACTGGACCACATCCTTCCTTTCCGGTAGAACACAAAGCGTCCGCCTCGCCCCCTTCCGATCCAAGGCCACCAAGATCATGTGCGGCATACCCCAAGGCTCCTCCCTCAGCCCAACGCTGTTCAACATCTACATGGCACCCCTCGCCCACGTCGCCCGACAGCACAACCTCAACATCATCTCCTACGCCGACGACACCCAGCTGATCCTCTCCCTCACCAAAGACCCTCACACCGCCAAAGCCCACCTCCACGAAGGAATGAAGGCCGTCGCCGAATGGATGAGGACCAGCCGCCTGAAGCTGAACTCGGACAAGACGGAGGTCCTCATCCTTGGTTCCAACCCTTCAGCCTGGGACGACTCCTGGTGGCCAACATCACTGGGAACAGCCCCGCCACCCACCGACCACGTACGCAACCTAGGGGTCATCCTCGACCCCACCCTCTCCATGACTAAGCAGGTCAACGCCGTTTCCTCATCCTGCTTCAACATCCTCCGAATGCTCCCGCAGGATCTTCAAGTGGATCCCCACCGAAACAAGAAAAACAGTCACCCAGGCCCTCGTCACCAGCAGGCTGGACTACGGAAACGCCCTCTACGCAGGAACGACGGCTAAGCTCCTGAGACGGCTGCAACGCATCCAGAACGCCTCTGCACGTCTTATCCTCGACATCCCCCGACGCAGCCACACCCCACCCCACCTGAGAGACCTGCACTGGCTCCCTGTCAACAAGAGGATAACCTTCAAGCTCCTCACCCACGCATACAAAGCACTCCACAACTCCGGACCAGCCTACCTCAACAGACGACTCAGCTTCTACACCCCCATCCGCCAGCTCCGCTCGACCAGCCTCGCGCCCTCGCCACAGTCCCCCGCATCCGGAAAACGACCGCCGGCGGCAGATCCTTCTCCTACCTCGCCGCCAAGACCTGGAACACCCTCCCCACCAACCTCCGACAGACCCATGACCTACTGGCCTTCAGAAGACTCCTCAAGACCTGGCTCTTCGATCAGTAGCAGCACCACCCCCCTCTTCCCCTAGCGCCTTGAGACCCTCGCGGGTATGTAGTGCGCTTTATAAGTGACATGATTGATTGATTGAGTGGGTTACTGTTTATGCCACAGAGACCCTATTGTTAATTGCAGTTTATAAGATGCAATCCTAATATACCACAATGAGCTATGAACCAGCAGTATGAAAACTGCAAGGCATGGGTTTACAGCCTTATTTTTATATAATCTTTCATTATTCTAAGGTTGCTAAATAGGGTTCCTTTGGATAATAATAATTACTTATTAATAAAAACAGCCCCAACCACTATGTTATGTTTTAAATCCCGATTTTTCTAGAGATTCAACCACACAATCTCTTGAAGAATCCCCTGTTCCAAGGTATCAGTTTCTCTTGTACCATTTTTGGAATCTGCCATGGGATACAGTGTGTGGGTCTACCCTATTCTGTTGCGCTATACCCTTTGTACAGCTGTTTCATGACTGGTTGTGCTTGTGTATGTTTTGCGCTGTCAACTGGATAACAAGCATTGGCAAAACCAATAGAGCTGGCTTGCACTTTTAGTCCTAACAAAACAATTGACAAAAAATTCTGCTGCAGTAAAAAGAAAACAAAAAAAACCAGGAACAGAAAACAAAAACCCTTCTTTTCTGTGTACACCATTTAAGGTGTGACGACTCGGGGATATAAAGCAGTCTCTCATGCATAGCAATGCAATCATGCAAGTACTGCATAGGAGGCAGAATTATGTATCAAATAGCATGATTTGAGTGAGAAATAGCTTTCTAGCCAGAGGCTAAGCCCACTACACATCTTGCACGTTTAAGACACCTGCCACAGAGATCTTTGTGTGCCCAGCAATTTTGAGTTAATTATAATAGCAGTAAGTTTACTCTGGTGGTTAATGCAGTTCTGGGAGAGTTCTGTGTTTTGCTCAGTGTTTTGGTTAGTCATAATTTTGACTCAAATTAGCATATAGGTTTAACGTGCCGACTACAAAGCACAAAGTGTAACATGCAGATCACAGGTTTGTATTTTATGGAGATAGGTAAATCGGCTACTGCTTTTGACACTGAGATCATTTTAATTCAAGTTTATAATTTGCAGTCTTTCTAATATAGCACAGTTTTTTATTTACCTGCATCAAGGAGCTTCCTGCAAACTGTAAGACATGGGTTTAGATCCTTATTGTTATTTCTCAACCTGTTATTATTCTAAGATTGCAAAGAAGGGTTCCCATGGGAACTAATAAAGTCTTGTTAGTACAAACAACCCCAATAACTGTGTTACGTTTCATATCCAGACTTTGTGTTACTCCCAAACATTCATTCTTAACATATAATGTTTAGAAATGTGGGTGTCATGTGATACCTACATCTTATAACCCTCATTGTCTTAATGTAACATTTCCTGTACATTTATTTACACACTTGTATGATTTATTGTGTCTGTGTGTGATGTAACATGCTCTGATACTCTACACTGGCCTGAGTAGCACTATTAAAGAATTTAAAAGAAACAAAAATTAGTAGGTGCGAGTTAAATCATTATTTGTGTAATTACTCATACATACCCGTGCTTCTGGCATTCTTACAGTGCATACACATCTTGTACATAGGGGGTCGATTGAACAAAGTTAAAAACTTGCCTCCAAGTCATAGTTTATCTAAAGTACTTGTGAAGTGATAAGCTATGTGTTTTGTTTCCTTCCATTGTATTAGTGTCTAGGTGTTAGGCTCGAGCCGACTCCCAGCCAGGAAGATAATTCAACAAAAGAAGGGCAAATGGCCCTTTAAATCAGACCTTTGTTTTGGACCCAGCTGGCAGAAAAAGAAAACAGCTCCCCTACATGTTGCTGAACTAATGGAAAGAAGACAACATGCGGGCGCTACTGAACTGTGTCCTGGTCTGCAAAAATGACACCAGGACAAATTCAGCATATTTCCCAAGGTCGGCCGGGTTCCAGACCTGGCCTAGTAATGGCTCTCTGAACCGGGATCCCCCTACTTTCCAGTACTGTCACTATGTATATTTTAAAGAAATAAATAATAAAAAGACAGCTGAACTCTCGATCCAGCCTCAAAATGAACTCAATTGAACTGTGAGTGAGATGCAGGCTGCAGGAGCAAAGCTTTTGGTGATTGGCCAGTGTCCATCCTCCTCGGAGGAGATGGACAAGGAGTAAATTATTCTGATGAGGGTGCTGATGACATGATTATGGTGTAGCCAATGAAGAGGGCCTTGTGCGCACAGTGTTGTTCCAACTTGTATAACGAGGACTGTATATTTCATAGCAGGCATTTGTTCCAATGAAAGATAATTAATACAGATGCTACATGAAACCCCAAGGAAAAGCTCTTGAAGTTAAAAGCCATTGCAATAGTTGGGCTGTGGCAAGATTCTTTTCCTGAGAGAGATGATCAAGGGAGATAAGTCATAAAGCTCTATGAACTGATTCTGGCAAAGCCAAGAAAAACTACTGTGGTGGCGCAAGCAGGCAAAAACAATTTTTAGGAGGTTGTAGAGGCCGTGCTGCAGGAGCACGGAGTGAAAAGACAGCTTTGTCCAGCCTGAATCTTCTCAAGTTACAAGATGGCACCCATTTGATGCGCTATTTCCTTTACAGCCGTCATCTCCAAGGATTCAAATTGTCAATTGTGGAATGGAATCTACTGCGCACTAGGATCAAGTTCTGGACACTGCTCAGCTTTGGGGAATGGCCACTTTCTGCCCAACAAGAGACTAGCCCCTGCCGCTCTCCCCCCGCAGCGCTGTTTAGAGTAACTCAGCACCAGGGCTTTCCCGTGATGCCCACAATGGCTCTTAGGAGCAGAGATATGTTTCATTAAATGTTATAGGAAATTCTATGTACTTAGCTCTGCTACAGCATATGATTCCCAGTCATGATAGTTTGGGTGGAGTGGGCCAGGATTTTTGGGATGGTTGTGTAACCTTGTACACTTCATTCATTCAACTCTCAGACAGTTTGATTTTTTTATGTATACGCACACAAACATACTTTAAGCTAGTATGTATGTAAATATACTTGGAGTGCTCTCAGGATTAAATTGGATGATTTAATAATTTCTGTTGTGAAACGTAGTTTGAATAATGTGCAGAATGCTGCTCTGTGATATTTACAGTGTGTGTGGGTAACTCCCAGTCTCCAGTGAAATTCTGACTGATCAGCAAAGTAAAATCTGATGGACAAGCTTGTGTCGACGCTTTTAAGCTACTGGGGATACATGAGTGCATGGCATCATGTATGGCTCCTCTGTATTTTTATGAAGGGTGCCAACCTTTCATGAGTAAGGCAGCCGCCGCCTACAAGGACAGTTCTGGCCTAGACTGTTCGGCTACATCTCCTCTCTGCGCGCGAACAAGTAACCCCATGTGTGGTATGACCTCTCTGGACCTGGTCAGTAGGCACTCCGAATTTGTGTCTATTCCTGGTCGCTAATCCTCAATGCTTGGAGACTTATCAGAGAATAGAAATGTGGATTTTCCTTTCACAATTAATCCATATTAGGTGCAGTAGTGCAGACCGTTTGATTTAACTGAACTATGACCACGACTACCAGAATGCATTGGGTTATTAAATAAGAGGCAACAACTGGGTTCTCTGTTCCCCACTGGCATAAAAGCATAGATGGGTACGTTTGAGTTAGCACCTGGAGCAGCTCTGTAAAGCAGTTCCATCAGGTGGCACCAAGGTGCCAGGAGTAACCTCTTCTCTCTTGCAGAAGGAATGGGGCCTGGCACACTGATATCCAGTATAGGTTTAGTGGGAGGTTACTGATTCGTGCCAGATTTTCAGCATATCAACAAGAGATCAATTTACATATAATTAAACTAAATGGAAATCATTTCTTTACTCAAAAGTTAGCCTTAAAATTTAGAATGGACCCGGCCCTCCTGGATACATTAGATACCCCTGGCCTAGAAAATCTAATCTCATCAGCGCTTTAAATGTGCCGGCACTCACCGTACTAAGTACCGGTACCTTCGAATTTTCCACCCATCGGTACCGGAACTTCTCTTCAGCTAGGGAGAGTACCGGTACTCTGATGGACACCATGGCAGGCTCAGTGTAGGTTTATCTACCAGGGCAGGACAGGTGCCGCTCTGCTGCTGAGGAGATTGTAAGCACACCGAGCCTCTATATAGGCGGAGATGTTGCTGAAGACTCCACCACTCCATGATTTTAAGTGCAGGGTCTAATTAGGCCCTGAGCAATCAATCATCGGCCAGGCAGTGTGTCCTGATAAAGAAGTGATGAGGGTGACTTCCTGAGGCCAGGTCGAGTTGGGAAGTCTGTGAACTAAGTCAGTAGCAGCAGGTTCGACTCGAAGGGCACTTCTCCACCTGCCAGAACGAATTTTTTGTAAATTAGAAACACATTGTCTGCCAGCCAAGTTAAATTTGTTCATAAAATGTAAACATATTGAAAATATTGAATACTGTGTGTGGGTAGCGCGAGTGTCTGTAATGTGTGCTTGCCTCAAGTGTGTGTGTTTGTCGCCAGTGCCCACCGCTATCAAAATGTTGCCAGCGCCCTCACACAGCCCGCAAGCCCTGCTCTGCAAACCCTTTATCGTCATTCGGCAGACAATAACCTACAATGGTATGGAAGCGGAGGGGCCAGTCAGTGGAAGGTAGAGCTGGTTGGTGGTGGGTGGCAATTGGAGACCCTGGCACAATTATCATGGGGAAGAGCTGTCACAATACAGATCATGATTCAGCGGTGTGGGTGTTGCCATTAGGGCAGTTGAATGACCATTACATTTTTAAAGAAGGAAGTGAAGTATCTAGACAGAAAATGGCTGAGCTAATGAGGGTACAGATGCATTGAGCCTTGTGGCCTTGGGAGTGCTGCACCGTAGAATAAAACTTCCCAGTGCGCCCTTAATTGCCCCAAGCCTCTCTGTGCCTAGCCTGCACAAGCCTGTCCATGCTGGACCACAGCTCTCCATGCAGCTCATGCTAATTGGTGCGAAAGTGAGGGGTGCACTTTTCAGGTCTCGGCTAGGCATCGCTTGCGCTCACTCTTCGAGACATGTTGTGTTCAGAATATGGGCTTTAAGCTCTGCCCATTTTCCCGCCCATGTATTTTATTGGCTCCTTTGACTGTCTTTTCGAAATGTTTTTTTTTCATTGGTTAGTTTGTTTAGTTGTCCCTCCTTACTACCTCCTTTTCTCCTGTTGTAACCTCCCATAAGGACTGTCCCATAAAACAGAATGTTTTATTTACATTTTATGAGCACTATTTTCTTAATGACTTTCTGCTAGCTGCTGTTGCAGGCACAACAGGCTCTCCCGCTTCCACAAAGCAGAGTCCATGTGTTTTCTTGGCTGAGCGTGATCCAAGATCATGGAAGCAGTGCTTTATCTCTTAAAGATTCTCCCTCCACTACCCACTCCATGGCCGGTGTCTACAAGGTATCTCTTTTTAATCATTGCAATAATAAAGGTTCTGTTGTACTCCACGAATTCCATGCAGTGGTCTCAAGCCCTCCACTTGTGTCACTGTGCAAAATAAAAAATGATTAATAAATACACAAATGAAGACTTGATCATGAATGTTTAACTTTACACTGTTTAACGTGAAAATGAGCCAGTTTCTTGCTTTTCTTGATATTCACGTGTAATACAAAAAGTAACTTCCCAGATGTTTTCCATATGTATTTCAGAGCGCATATTGATGACGTCTTAAAGTTAGAAGATTTGGTGTTAACATTTATATTCTGTTGAAATACTCACTCATGATTTTCTGTGGCATTCGTATGCACATTATTAACTGCAATTAATAAACCAGCATGTCGTAGATTGTGTCGAATTTGTGTTACTTTTTTACTGCAAATTAAACACATATGTATGCATGTGCTGAAGAGATATGTGTACACTTTCCTGGTTAGGGTTTCGAATCTTGGTAGCCCTGAATCTTCCTTTCATCTTTCAGAGTTTGATAAAAATGTACGCCATTAAATTTGGCAGTATGCTTGTTATGTATAGCATTACGAGGCTGCACAACAAAAGTAATGTATTAAGTGATTGCTTGTATCTAACTGCAAAGAAGGGCTCAAAAATCACAATTTAACCTGAAGACAAAGGAAGTGACTGGATAGATCGGCGAGTCAATGTATCTGCTGTAGCTGTCCTTTTACGTCATCAATGTTAGAATACAAACAATGTCAAGCCTTTTTTTCATTCAATGTTGACAAAATAAGCATCAGGGGGTAACAGTGACACATGGTATTTACATTTTTATTAAGCTACAATATTGTGTCAGCTTAAACTATTCAAAAATGTATTCTTATGGGGTCCTTTATAAACCTATTTTTGCATTCAAGTTGAACTTAAAGTAGCTTGAAGTTACAGGTATGGCTCTACATAATGAACTCTTATCTCTTCTCCAGGAACACGCCTTTGCTTCTACCCCATGCCATAAAACTTTGTTTTGTGTTTATGTTTTTGTGGGTGCACTCTGAGAGCTGGAAAGTTACGTGAGCGCACACACTATTTCATCTGCGCATGGCCCAACCCGGAAGCGCAGATTGTTCCAATACAGTGGTTCATGGGTTGTGACGGATGATATAAATTCACAAAAGATACGTTCTACGAAAAGCGGAGATTTGTGTTTGATAGGAAAAAGAAAAAGTGTTCCTTTATAAGGACGAGAACCCTCACTCACCCGAGGTTGACATGCTTCATCATGGGGCTCCCTCCTCACATCGGGGCCGCACGGTCCCGGATGTGGGCTACAACTCTCCACTGAATGAAGTGGGTGGTGAGGAGCTGAGGTGTTTTAAAGGGGGGATGCCACTGAGAAGTGTGAGTGAGTGAGGGGCAGAGTGCAAAACCAAAACAAAATAAGTGAAAGGTTAAAACTATCTCCAGGGACTCAATATATTTATTCAGTGGTACCCTTGGATAGAGTTAAAAACGAAGAGGACGAGGGGCTCAGAGCAAATACACCCCCCTTAGTGGTCAACATGTTTCTGCCTTTATTAGACTCCTTTTTTCAAGAAGGAAGAATGACTGAGATCCCAGTTCGAGAAATCAACACTGGCCTCAAACCCAAGTCTACCTTCAATCCACCTCTCCACCTGGTGCCGGTGGAAGTGGCGACATTTGAGAAAGCTGTTATCAAAGAGTTTGATAGACTTAGACCTTCAGCAAAGACTCCTTTCTTTAATGTATCCAAGAAGGAACTGGACTGTCTCCGTACTTTAGGCTCAGATCCTGAGATTGTGATAAAACAGGCAGACAAGGGCGGTTCCACTGTCATTATGGATGGGAATACTTACCACTCCGAATGTCTCCGTCAACTGAGCAATGAAAAGTACTATCGTCGGCTCAACCTTGATCCCACACCTCGTCTATTGAGTAGCATCAAGACCATGGTGGACCAAAGTTTGAAATCCGATTGGATCATGAAGGGTGAAGCTGATTTTTTAGTTAACACACAACCAAAGACACCTTACTTCTATGTGTTACCTAAGGTACATAAAGCAACGAGACCACCACCGGAGAGACCGATTGTTTCCAGGATAGGTTCAATATTGGAACCACTCTCTCAGTTTGTAGATTGGTTCCTACGCCCTCTGGTCACAGAAATGTCTTCATACCTGCAAGACACCAAGCACATACTTAACACACTGACAGAGTGTCTTTTGACCCAGAGGTTCATATTTTAGCATCTTTTGATGTAGAATCTCTGTATACAAATATCCCACAGGATGAATCCTTAAACACCATAAGGTCTAAACTGGAAGAACGAGAACGTGAAGACCTGACACCGACTTCCTTTGTGCTTCAAGGCGCCACACTGGCAATGAAGGAAAACTTCTTCCAATATGGTGAACATCTATACCTGCAGGTCACTGGAACGTCTATGGGCAGTACACATTTGCCCCAAGAATGGCAAATGTGTCCATGCACGATTTTGAGACCAACACATCTATCACAGCTGAGAACCCATACTCTTCCAACCTTAAAGTGTGGAAGAGGTATATCGATGACATACTGATAATATGGGAAGGTTCAGTGGCCTCCTTCGATACTTTTGCGACCTGGTTGAATTCGAGGAATCCCATCTGAAGTTCACCCATGAGTCAAGCAAAGTTTCTTTACCATTCTTGGACCTTTTACTGTATCCGAGGAATGAAGACATTTTCTCCGAACTGTACACCAAACCTATGGCTCGGAACTCTCTTCTGAATTACAGCAGATTTCACCCCCACTCACTTAGGAATAATCTTCCATTGGGTCAATTTCTGAGGCGAAACTGCACCGAAATAATGAAATTCAAGGAACATGCACAAACACTGAGCTCACACTTACAAGAATGTGCCTATCCCACCAATGTCATACACAGAGCATGCAAGAGAGCAAGAAATAATAATCGTGATGCTCTACTTGACACTGTAACAAAGAGCCCTATGGACCGGTTGGTCTGTGTCAGTACCTACGGTTGTATGTTGGAACAACGAGTTCCCCAACCACGACTTCCCTAACAATGAGGTCGTAACCACGACACCGTCTAAACCACGATTTTTTTTCCCAAGCATTCCTTTACCACGATTTTTGTGGTAAAGGAATGAGTGTTAAAAAAATGCTTTCCAACTAGTACCCCGATCCCCCACCCCTTAAATACTAATTCCCCCCACCCTAAAAATAAACACGATCACCCACACACAAGCCATGCTTGCACGTACTGTAATCGTGACACGTGATGCTACATTGCCGGTGTGTGCTAGTGCATCGCCTGTCACTAGGTTGACCTACCCCAGCATCACCTCCCCTACTTCCTGGTGTCTGAGTACTTATCCGGAGCTTCAACAGTTTGGGCGTGCGTATATAGTTCATGTTATGTTAAAGATCGATCAAGCAGAATGCAAGCCTGCCATCTAGTGGTCATTTTCTTTTTCATGTATCTTGATCACAGAATGAGCGCTTATATATTATCAGCATGAGGGCAAAAGCATCTATCGTGATTAAGAACTTGGAGTTGGGGTGAACTGAAAATCACAAATAAATCGAGTGGAAGTGCAGTGAGCTCACACTATTGCAGCTCTTGAAGTTGTACTACACCGGAAACAAATGTGGCAGTATTGTGTGTAGTTTAAGATCAGGGCATATAACGTCTGTTATGGAAATAGTGGTGTGAGAATGACGAATGCACAGATAGATAGTTGGCACTCAGAGGCGCAACTAGAGTGAAAGTTCGGGGGGCTAAATCTTCCAGCAATCGTCAGAGTGAAGATGCAGGGGCTCTAAGAAGGGTGAAAGTACAACAAAGCCTCGTTAACAAGCAAATGGTCTTCTAAAGGCCTGTGAAGTACTCGGGTGCGGCTGTGTGTGTACCCGGGAAGCTGTCTCAGCCCGGGCTGACACACACGACTTCACATAGAGAACTGAATATCGATTTGGGTAATAGGCTCTAGAGCGCCTCTTCAGCCCACGAGGGTTGTGTTTCCTGCACCCTCGAGCTTCTTGTTCACATTTTTCTTCCCTGACTTCTAGAGTTCCCTTAGAAATTTGGCTTTACCTTGCGGGATCCGTAGTGGACTGTCAAGCAAAGAACTACGTTTCCCATGACGCTTTGCATTACGGACGACTAATCGGGACATTAGATCTCATTCTTATTTCTCCCTCTTTGTTCACAGCCAATATATACGTGGTGTATCTGCATTAATCATTTGATTAGGACGGCTACAACATTCAGATCCCTGATAATTACCGCGTAACACGCAAGGTAACGGATTATTGCTCATTAGGATATCCACTATTGGTCTCTTTAATATTAAAGACAATTTCCCTTGCATCACATTGATACATTCATTTTTGCATCCATATAGGAATGTTCTAGTTCCATTGCAACATTTTACCCGATCTCTATGATACCTTCTTCTCCAGTTGAATCATCATTATAATAGGCATGCCTTGTCTTTTAACCTATCTAAAGCATGTTCTCTCTTGCATGAGGTTGCACTGAGGCATTTATATAGGATACAATTGGATTTGTCAACACCTTTCCTATCATGATGTATCATTCACTTCTCTTTTCTCTTCTTTTTCTTCCATTCACAGTTCATCTCCTATCCTCTTTTTATCTAGATCTTAGGTAATAGAGACTCATGAAAATTTCTCTTCACTCTATTTAGGCTTTGCTCTATTATCACATATTTTGAGTTTTTTGCTTATTTTTGTATGTCTAGTTCTGTTTGGTCAATCATCTTGATACACACTATAAGCATCTTAAACGCGGGTCACAACTCATTGATCATGTTGTCATCATTGTCCTTGATCTTAATCTAAGACACCAGTTAAACATAGATGTTGCAGGCGTACAAATCTAGGGGGATATTATCAACAAACCGCGATAATTATCGCTAAGCGCGATAAGCGTTCTTTTTTTTATCGCCGTCGAAACCCGGATTTTATCGCCGTGGTAGCGATGTATTAACAACGCGCCGCTACCCAGCGATAGCTTCCATTACCGGCGCTAATGGACAGCGATATATCCTGCGCGACGGCGAGAAAAGAATTCACGCTAACCACAGAAAAGTCGCGATGGGCCAATTAGCTCTAAAGTCGGCCGGAAAATTGGCAGCAGGCCTGCATGTCACACGATTCAAGCGCCAAAATGCACTATAAAAGGCCTACAAGCAGGGAAAAAAAAAAATCAAAATGGAGAATACAACAGATACCAGAAGAGACATGGAGGAAGCTGGGACAAGTGCTGAGCCTACAAACAACCCCCCAGCTAGCCAGGAGGACCAAACAGAGACCCAGGATAAGGCCAAGAGGAAGAGGAACCCCAGGTTCAGTCACCAGGAAAATCAGGTCCTGTATGGCCTGGTGGCTGAACATCAACAGGAGCTATTTGTCAAACGCACAGTGCCATTGTCAAGAAAAAAGAAATATGGGAGGACATTACGGACAAGGTGAATGCTGTTGGAGAGAGGAAGAGGAGGACAGTGGACGAGGTCAGGAAGCGCTGGAATGATAGTAAGAAAAATACCAAGGAAAAAATAGCAGCCAACCGGAAGGCAGCAAATGCGACTGGAGGTGGGAGTCCAGTGGCCCTGCTGGAGCTGGATGAGACGGAGGAAATGGTGGCCCAAGGCATCACTGATGAAACGGTGGTCGGAGTGCCGGGTCAGGATACTGCTGAATGTGAGCAGACACAACCACAGGGTGAGTACCAACCATGGAGTGGGTGGATGGGCACAATGGCACTCATGCACAATAAATTGCATTGCAGACCGACAATTACTGTGGATCAGGTCCCAGATAGCCCTGTGCATGGTGGCATGGACACATATCACCTGACTCAACCAAAACATTGCAAGACACATATTGCCGGGCACACAGACTTTGAAATGTGCACCGAAAAGTTAGCCAAACACAGTCCAGGTACAACATCAGACCACAAAATAAGGGCAACATCAATTAGCAAAGTGCCACATCACCTAGAGATGCGGAAGGCTGGCAAAATGCACACCTTGCATCATCAGAACCCATATCCAATTCATCAGCACAAGGCCGCATCTCCCAGACGCCCAAATGAGCATGCAGTGTGAATGTGACAGATCACGTGCACCAGTAAGCATGCCAACAACAAGCTCAGCACACCTGCAACATTGCGCATGTGTCTGACTTGTGTGCAAGGTTGTGCATGGCCATCAAGGGTGACTTTGATGGCCATACACAACCTTGCACACAAGCCAGACACAAAAGGGTCAAAGTTGCGGGTAATGGGTGTTGACGGACAGCTATCAGCTTATTATCATTCTGTTTGCCGGTCAATTATCACATACAGAATGATAATGGGCCTCTCTGTGCAGTTACAGTATTTGCTGGTGCTCCTGCCCAAGCCTAGGGCGTGGCATTCTGCTTTTGTTCAGGGGCTGGTGTCATCGCACTGAGTGCCAAGCTACGGGGTTGCATGTTGACACTCATTACAGTGTTAAAGGCACAGACGTCCGAGTACCATGTGTGCCAGCAATTTCTAGGTGATAATAAAAACGTCTGTTCAAGAGATCTGAGGTTTACCTACTCTGAAGTTTGACTCATCCTAAAGCAGCGCAGGGGGATAGAGTGCCTTCAGCAAAGCACAATGTGTAACATGCACATAAAATAATAATTTTTTTAATGTAGATAGCTCAGTGGGTTACTGTTTATGTCACAGAGACCCTATTGTTAATTGCAGTTTATAAGATGCAATCCTAATATACCACAATGAGCTATGAACCAGCAGTATGAAAACTGCAAGGCATGGGTTTATAGCCTTATTTTTATTTAATCTTTCATTATTCTAAGGTTGCTAAATAGGGTTCCTTTGGATAATAATAATTACTTATTAATAAAAACAGCCCCAACCACTATGTTATGTTTTAAATCCCGATTTTTCTAGAGATTCAACCACACAATCTCTTGAAGAATCCCCTGTTCCAAGGTATCAGTTTCTCTTGTACCATTTTTGGAATCTGCCATGGGATACAGTGTGTGGGTCTACCCTATTCTGTTGCGCTATACCCTTTGTACAGCTGTTTCATGACTGGTTGTGCTTGTGTATGTTTTGCGCTGTCAACTGGATAACAAGCATTGGCAAAACCAATAGAGCTGGCTTGCACTTTTAGTCCTAACAAAACAATTGACAAAAATTCTGCTGCAGTAAAAAGGAAAAAAAAAAAACCAGGAACAGAAAACAAAAAACCCTTCTTTTCTGTGTACACCATTTAAGGTGTGACGACTCAGGGATATAAAGCAGTCTCTCATGCATAGCAATGCAATCATGCAAGTACTGCATAGGAGGCAGAATTATGTATCAAATAGCATGATTTGAGTGAGAAATAGCTTTCTAGCCAGAGGCTAAGCCCACTACACATCTTGCACGTTTAAGACACCTGCCACAGAGATCTTTGTGTGCCCAGCAATTTTGAGTTAATTATAATAGCAGTAAGTTTACTCTGGTGGTTAATGCAGTTCTGGGAGAGTTCTGTGTTTTGGTTAGTCATAATTTTGACTCAAATTAGCATATAGGTTTAACGTGCCGACTACAAAGCACAAAGTGTAACATGCAGATCACAGGTTTGTATTTTATGGAGATAGGTAAATCGGCTACTGCTTTTGACACTGAGATCATTTTAATTCAAGTTTATAATTTGCAGTCTTTCTAATATAGCACAGTTTTTTATTTACCTGCATCAAGGAGCTTCCTGCAAACTGTAAGACATGGGTTTAGATCCTTATTGTTATTTCTCAACCTGTTATTATTCTAAGATTGCAAAGAAGGGTTCCCATGGGAACTAATAAAGTCTCGTTAGTACAAACAACCCCAATAACTGTGTTACGTTTCATATCCAGACTTTGTGTTACTCCCAAACATTCATTCTTAACATATAATGTTTAGAAATGTGGGTGTCATGTGATACCTACATCTTATAACCCTCATTGTCTTAATGTAACATTTCCTGTACATTTATTTACACACTTGTATGATTTATTGTGTCTGTGTGTGATGTAACATGCTCTGATACTCTACACTGGCCTGAGTAGCACTATTAAAGAATTTAAAAGAAACAAAAATTAGTAGGTGCCAGTTAAATCATTATTTGTGTAATTACTCATACATACCCGTGCTTCTGGCATTCTTACAGTGCATACACATCTTGTACATAGGGGGTCGATTGAACAAAGTTAAAAACTTGCCTCCAAGTCATAGTTTATCTAAAGTACTTGTGAAGTGATAAGCTATGTGTTTGTTTCCTTCCATTGTATTAGTGTCTAGGTGTTAGGCTCGAGCCGACTCCCAGCCAGGAAGATAATTCAACAAAAGAAGGGCAAATGGCCCTTTAAATCAGACCTTTGTTTTGGACCCAGCTGGCAGAAAAAGAAAAAAGCTCCCCTACATGTTGTCTGAACTAATGGAAAGAAGACAACATGCGGGCGCTACTGAACTGTGTCCTGGTCTGCAAAAATGACACCAGGACAAATTCAGCATATTTCCCAAGGTCGGCCGGGTTCCAGACCTGGCCTGGTAATGGCTCTCTGAACCGGGATCCCCCTACTTTCAGTACTGTCACTATGTATATTTTAAAGAAATAAATAATAAAAAAGACAGCTGAACTCTCGATCCAGCCTCAAAATGAACTCAATTGAACTGTGAGTGAGATGCAGGCTGCAGGAGCAAAGCTTTTGGTGATTGGCCAGTGTCCATCCTCCTCGGAGGAGATGGACAAGGAGTAAATTATTCTGATGAGGGTGCTGATGACATGATTATGGTGTAGCCAATGAAGAGGGCCTTGTGCGCACAGTGTTGTTCCAACTTGTATAACGAGGACTGTATATTTCATAGCAGGCATTTGTTCCAATGAAAGATAATTAATACAGATGCTACATGAAAACCCAAGGAAAAGCTCTTGAAGTTAAAAGCCATTGCAATAGTTGGGCTGTGGCAAGATTCTTTTCCTGAGAGAGATGATCAAGGGAGATAAGTCATAAAGCTCTATGAACTGATTCTGGCAAAGCCAAGAAAAACTACTGTGGTGGCGCAAGCAGGCAAAAACTATTTTTAGGAGGTTGTAGAGGCCGTGCTGTAGGAGCACGGAGTGAAAAGACAGCTTTGTCCAGCCTGAATCTTCTCAAGTTACAAGATGGCACCCATTTGATGCGCTATTTCCTTTACAGCCGTCATCTCCAAGGACTCAACTTGTCAATTGTGGAATGGAATCTACTGCGCACTAGGATCAAGTTCTGGACACTGCTCAGCTTTGGGGAATGGCCACTTTCTGCCCAACAAGAGACTAGCCCCTGCCGCTCTCCCCCCGCAGCGCTGTTTAGAGTAACTCAGCACCAGGGCTTTCCCGTGATGCCCACAATGGCTCTTAGGAGCAGAGATATGTTTCATTAAATGTTATAGGAAATTCTATGGACATAGCTCTGCTACAGCATATGATTCCCAGTCATGATAGTTTGGGTGGAGTGGGCCAGGATTTTTGGGATGGTTGTGTAACCTTGTACACTTCATTCATTCATCTCTCAGACAGTTTGATTTTTTATGTATACGCTCACAAACATACTTTAAGCTAGTATGTATGTAAATATACTTGGAGTGCTCTCAGGATTAAATTGGATGATTTAATAATTTCTGTTGTGAAACGTAGTTTGAATAATGTGCAGAATGCTGCTCTGTGATATTTACAGTGTGTGTGTGGGTAACTCCCAGTCTCCAGTGAAATTCTGACTGATCAGCAAAGTAAAATCTGATGGACAAGCTTGTGTCGACGCTTTTAAGCTACTAGGGATACATGAGTGCATGGCATCATGTATGGCTCCTCTGTATTTTTATGAAGGGTGCCAACCTTTCATGAGTAAGGCAGCCGCCGTCTACAAGGACAGTTCTGGCCTAGACTGTTCGGCTACATCTCCTCTCTGCGACGCGAACAAGTAACCCCATGTGTGGTATGACCTCTCTGGACCTGGTCAGTAGGCACTCCGAATTTGTGTCCATTCCTGGTCGCTAATCCTCAATGCTTGGAGACTTATCAGAGAATAGAAATGTGGATTTTCCTTTCACAATTAATCCATATTAGGTGCAGTAGTGCAGACCGTTTGATTTAACTGAACTATGACCACGACTACCAGAATGCATTGGGTTATTAAATAAGAGGCAACAACTGGGTTCTCTGTGCCCCACTGGCATAAAAGCATAGATGGGTACGTTTGAGTTAGCACCTGGAGCAGCTCTGTAAAGCAGTTCCATCAGGTGGCACCAAGGTGCCAGGAGTAACCTCTTCTCTCTTGCAGAAGGAATGGGGCCTGGCACACTGATATCCAGTATAGGTTTAGTGGGAGGTTACTGATTCGTGCCAGATTTTCAGCATATCAACAAGAGATCAATTTACATATAATTAAACTAAATGGAAATCATTTCTTTACTCAAAAGTTAGCCTTAAAATTTAGAATGGACCCGGCCCTCCTGGATACATTAGATACCCCTGGCCTAGAAAATCTAATCTCATCAGCGCTTTAAATGTGCCGGCACTCACCGTACTAAGTACCGGTACCTTCGAATTTTCCACCCATCGGTACCGGAACTTCTCTTCAGCTAGGGAGAGTACCGGTACTCTGATGGACACCATGGCAGGCTCAGTGTAGGTTTATCTACCAGGGCAGGACAGGTGCCGCTCTGCTGCTGAGGAGATTGTAAGCACACCGAGCCTCTATATAGGCGGAGATGTTGCTGAAGACTCCACCACTCCATGATTTTAAGTGCAGGGTCTAATTAGGCCCTGAGCAATCAATCATCGGCCAGGCAGTGTGTCCTGATAAAGAAGTGATGAGGGTGACTTCCTGAGGCCAGGTCGAGTTGGGAAGTCTGTGAACTAAGTCAGTAGCAGCAGGTTCGACTCGAAGGGCACTTCTCCACCTGCCAGAACGAATTTTTTGTAAATTAGAAACACATTGTCTGCCAGCCAAGTTAAATTTGTTCATAAAATGTAAACATATTAAAAATATTGAATACTGTGTGTGGGTAGCCGAGTGTGCGAGTGTCTGTAATGTGTGCTTGCCTCAAGTGTGTGTGTTTGTCGCCAGTGCCCACCGCTATCAAAATGTTGCCAGCGCCCTCACACAGCCCGCAAGCCCTGCTCTGCAAACCCTTTATCGTCATTCGGCAGACAATAACCTACAATGGTATGGAAGCGGAGGGGCCAGTCAGTGGAAGGTAGAGCTGGTTGGTGGTGGGTGGCAATTGGAGACCCTGGCACAATTATCATGGGGAAGAGCTGTCACAATACAGATCATGATTCAACGGTGTGGGTGTTGCCATTAGGGCAGTTGAATGACCATTACATTTTTAAAGAAGGAAGTGAAGTATCTTGACAGAATATGGCTGAGCTAATGAGGGTACAGATGCATTGAGCCTTGTGGCCTTGGGAGTGTTGCACCGTAGAATAAAACTTCCCAGTGCGCCCTTAATTGCCCCAAGCCTCTCTGTGCCTAGCCTGCACAAGCCTGTCCATGCTGGACCACAGCTCTCCATGCAGCTCATGCTAATTGGTGCGAAAGTGAGGGGTGCACTTTTCAGGTCTCGGCTAGGCATCGCTTGCGCTGTCTCTTCGAGACATGTTGTATTCAGAATATGGGCTTTAAGCTCTGCCCATTTTCCCGCCCATGTATTTTATTGGCTCCTTTGACTGTCTTTTCGAAATGTTTTTTTTTCATTGGTTAGTTTGTTTAGTTGTCCCTCCTTACTACCTCCTTTTCTCCTGTTGTAACCTCCCATAAGGTCTGTCCCATAAAACAGAATGTTTTATTTGCATTTTATGAGCACTATTTTCTTAATGACTTTCTGCTAGCTGCTGTTGCAGGCACAACAGGCTCTCCCGCTTCCACAAAGCAGAGTCCATGTGTTTTCTTGGCTGAGCGTGATCCAAGATCATGGATGCAGTGCTTTATATTTAAAGATTCTCCCTCCACTACCCACTCCATGGCCGGTATCTACATGGTATCTCTTTTTAATCATTGCAATAATAAAGGTTCTGTTGTACTCCACGAATTCCATGCAGTGGTCTCAAGCCCTCCACTTGTGTCACTGTGCAAAATAAAAAATGATTAATAAATACACAAATGAAGACTTGATCATGAATGTTTAACTTTACACTGTTTAACGTGAAAATGAGCCAGTTTCTTGCTTTTCTTGATATTCACGTGTAATACAAAAAGTAACTTCCCAGATGTTTTCCATATGTATTTCAGAGCGCATATTGATGACGTCTTAAAGTTAGAAGATTTGGTGTTAACATTTATATTCTGTTGAAATACTCACTCATGATTTTCTGTGGCATTCGTATGCACATTATTAACTGCAATTAATAAACCAGCATGTCGTAGATTGTGTCGAATTTGTGTTACTTTTTTATTGCAAATTAAACACATATGTATGCATGTGCTGAAGAGATATGTGTACACTTTCCTGGTTAGGGTTTCGAATCTTGGTAGCCCTGAATCTTCCTTTCATCTTTCAGAGTTTGATAAAAATGTACGCCATTAAATTTGGCAGTATGCTTGTTATGTATAGCATTACGAGGCTGCACAACAAAAGTAATGTATTAAGTGATTGCTTGTATCTAACTGCAAAGAAGGGCTCAAAAATCACAATTTAACCTGAAGACAAAGGAAGTGACTGGATAGATCGGCGAGTCAATGTATCTGCTGTAGCTGTCCTTTTACGTCATCAATGTTAGAATACAAACAATGTCAAGCCTTTTTTTCATTCAATGTTGACAAAATAAGCATCAGGGGGTAACAGTGACACATGGTATTTACATTTTTATTAAGCTACAATATTGTGTCAGCTTAAACTATTCAAAAATGTATTCTTATGGGGTCCTTTATAAACCTATTTTTGCATTCAAGTTGAACTTAAAGTAGCTTGAAGTTACAGGTATGGCTCTACATAATGAACTCTTATCTCTTCTCCAGGAACACGCCTTTGCTTCTACCCCATGCCATAAAACTTTGTTTTGAGTTTGTTTTTGTGGGTGCACTCAGAGCTGGAAAGTTACGTGAGCGCACACACTATTTCATCTGCGCATGGCCCAACCCGGAAGCGCAGATTGTTCCAATACAGTGGTTCATGGGTTGTGACGGATGATATAAATTCACAAAAGATACGTTCTATGAAAAGCGGAGATTTGTGTTTGATAGGAAAAAGAAAAAGTGTTCCTTTATAAGGACGAGAACCCTCACTCACCCGAGGTTGACATGCTTCATCATGGGGCTCCCTCCTCACATCGGGGCCGCACGGTCCCGGATGTGGGCTACAACTCTCCACTGAATGAAGTGGGTGGTGAGGAGCTGAGGTGTTTTAAAGGGGGGATGCCACTGAGAAGTGTGAGTGAGTGAGGGGCAGAGTGCAAAACCAAAACAAAATAAGTGAAAGGTTAAAACTATCTCCAGGGACTGAATATATTTATTGAGTGGTACCCTTGGATAGAGTTAAAAACGAAGAGGACGAGGGGCTCAGAGCAAATACACCCCCCTTAGTGGTCAACATGTTTCTGCCTTTATTAGACTCCTTTTTTCAAGAAGGAAGAATGACTGAGATCCCAGTTCGAGAAATCAACACTGGCCTCAAACCCAAGTCTACCTTCAATCCACCTCTCCACCTGGTGCCGGTGGAAGTGGCGACATTTGAGAAAGCTGTTATCAAAGAGTTTGATAGACTTAGACCTTCAGCAAAGACTCCTTTCTTTAATGTATCCAAGAAGGAACTGGACTGTCTCCGTACTTTAGGCTCAGATCCTGAGATTGTGATAAAACAGGCAGACAAGGGCGGTGCCACTGTCATTATGGATGTGAATACTTACCACTCCGAATGTCTCCGTCAACTGAGCAATGAAAAGTACTATCGTCGGCTCAACCTTGATCCCACACATCGTCTATTGAGTAGCATCAAGACCATGGTGGACCAAAGTTTGAAATCCGATTGGATCATGAAGGGTGAAGCTGATTTTTTAGTTAACACACAACCAAAGACACTTTACTTCTGTGTGTTACCTAAGGTACATAAAGCAACGAGACCACCACCGGAGAGACCAATTGTTTCCGGGATAGGTTCAGTATTGGAACCACTCTCAGTTTGTAGATTGGTTCCTACGCCCTCTGGTAACAGAAATGTCTTCATACCTGCAAGACACCAAGCACATACTTAACACACTGACAGAGATGTCTTTTGACCCAGAGGTTCATATTTTAGCATCTTTTGATGTAGAATCTCTGTATACAAATCTCCCACAGGATGAATCCTTAAACACCATAAGGTCTAAACTGGAAGAACGAGAACGTGAAGACCTGACACCGACTTCCTTTGTGCTTCAATGCGCCACACTGGCAATGAAGGAAAACTTCTTCCAATATGGTGAACATCTATACCTGCAGGCCACTGGAATGTCTATGGGCAGTACATTTGCCCCAAGAATAGCAAATGTGTCCATGCACGATTTTGAGACCAACACATCTATCCAGCTGAGAACCCATACTCTTCCAACCTTAAAGTGTGGAAGAGGTATATCGATGACATACTGATAATATGGGAAGGTTCAGTGGCCTCCTTCGATACTTTTGCGATCTGGTTGAATTCGAGGAATCCCCATCTGAAGTTCACCCATGAGTCAAGCAAAGTTTCTTTACCATTCTTGGACCTTTTACTGTATCCGAGGAATGAAGGCATTTTCTCCGAACTGTACACCAAACCTATGGCTCGGAACTCTCTTCTGAATTACACCAGCTTTCACCCCCACTCACTTAGGAATAATCTTCCATTGGGTCAATTTCTGAGACTGCGGTGAAACTGCACCGAAATAAGGAAATTCAAGGAACATGCACAAACACTGAGCTCACACTTACAAGAATGTGCCTATCCCACCAATGTCATACACAGAGCATGCAAGAGAGCAAGAAATAATAATCGTGATGCTCTACTTGACACTGTAACAAAGAGCCCTATGGAGCGGTTGGTCTGTGTCAGTACCTATGGTTGTATGTTGGAACAACGAGTTCCCCACCACGACTTCCCTAACAACGAGGTCGTAACCACGACCCCGTCTAAACCACAATTTTTTTTCCCACGCATTCCTTTACCACGATTTTTCGTGGTAAAGGAATGAGTGTTAAAAAAATGCTTTCCAACTAGTACCCCGATCCCCCCACCCCTTACATACTAATTCCCCCACCCTAACAATAAACACGATCACCCACACACAAGCCATGCTTGCACGTACTGTAATCGTGACTTGTGATGCCACATTGCCGGTGTGTGCTAGTGCATCGCCTGTCACTAGGTCGACCTACCACAGCATCACCTCCCCTACTTCCTGGTGTCGGAGTACTTATTTGGAGCTTCAACAGTTTGGAGCGCGCGGTATATAGTTCATGTTATGATGTTAAAGATCGATCAAGCAGAATGCAAGCCTGATCTAGTGGTCATTTTCTTTTTCATGTATCATGATCACAGAATGAGCGCTTATATATTATCAGCATGAGGGCAGAAGCATCTATCGTGATTAAGAACTTGGAGTTGGGGTGAACGGAAAATCACAAATAATCGAGTGGAAGTGCAGTGAGCTCACACTATTGCAGCTCTTGAAGTTGTACTACACCGGAAACAAATGTGGCAGTGTTGTGTGTAGTTTAAGATCAGGGCATATAACGTCTGTTATGGAAATAGTGGTGTGAGAATGACGAATGCACAGATAGATAGTTGGCACTCAGAGGCGCAACTAGAGTGAAAGTTCGGGGGGGGCTAATTCTTCCAGCAATAGTCAGAGTGAAGATGCAGGGGCTCTAAGATGGGGTGAAAGTACAACAAAGCCTCGTTAACAAGCAAATGGTCTTCTAAAGACCTGTGAAGTACTCGGGTGCGGCTGTGTGTGTACCCGGGAAGCTGTCTCAGCCCGGGCTGACACACACGACGGGGGGGGGGGTGGGCTGGAGCCCTTTGAGCCCAATTGGCGTTGCGCGCCTGTTGGCACTTGCACAACGCACGTGTATCGGAGATTGAATAAATGAAATGGTTTACTTTGGAAGATAGCACGTAGGGCTTGTTGAGGGAACAACTAACCTAGATGTAACCGAAACGGAGGTAAGTAAGCACAGCACCTCATGAGAGTTGCTGCTTGAGAAGGACCCCTCCTGCCTGGGGTTTAGCTGCTGTCGCCTTCCTCTTTAAACTGTGCTTGTGTAATAGGTGATAATTGGCGCGCTGACCCATGGAGCCGAATGCGAATGTCTGATTGGTTGCATGTCAGCCTGGCATCAGGGTCAGGAAGGACATGCTAGTCCTACAAAGGAGCACACTCGACCTACAAAAACACTAGACCGAATCAGCCTTAACCTCGCACATGCGTGGTTAAGGCTGAGTCGTTGTTCGAGCGAGTCGTTGTTCGGGCAAGTCGTTGTTCGGGCAAGTCGTTGTTCGACTTGCGTGACTCCGGAACTCGTTGTTCCCGAGTCGTTGTTCAGGATGTTTCCCAGTACCTACAGCCACTTGACAAATATAGTGAAAAAATCCATCAATAGGAATCGGCACATTTTTAACACTGGCTCTAAACACCTATCGAAGCCCCTCTTTGCACTGAAACGTAGTCAGAATATCAATGATATTATAGTACACACACGCCCACACAGCACTCTTCCTGTGACAAGACAAAACGCGTTATGGTCATCAACCCCTGCTAAGAGACACTTCCCCTGTGGCTTGTGTTCTGTCTGTGCTTTCACGTCTAGAATACTCTATAGACCTGGGACTTGCCACTCCATGGGTACTACACTCCTTGACAAACTGCACAGACAACGCAAGAGATAAATCACCCCTTCCGTGTTGCAATCGGTTGTATATAGGGATGATGACACGCAAGGTGAAACTGAGGATAGGGGAACATCGGAGTTCCATCAGATGCAAAAAAGAGAACACTAAACTCACTAGACACTTCTTGAGTTTGGGTCACTCCGAGAATGATTTTTACTGGACAATCATTGACAGGCCCAAATATGTCAGGGAGATGGGCACACATGAATCGGTTCTGTTCCGCAGGGAGCAGAGGTGGATCTACAGGCTCCGATGTGATATCCAGGGTTTAAATGATGAGATCCTGTGGACCAGTTTGGTCAGATGATCCCCCTACTTGGCATGCGGCTTCGCCGCCTCTCATTTTCCAGTTACTTGCCTTGCAATGACCTTTTTTGTCTGACTGAGCGATTCCCTCCCGACTCCCACTTTCTCTCCCAAGCATGGTTTATCTTAAACATGATTTCTCTTAGCCTCTTCTAACCGATTATGAAGTTGTCCTTATCATTTCACAATATAACATATCCACAACCTTTGTGGTTTTTTTGTCTCCCCCTTTTTTACCCCCTGTTGTGTGTCCTTATTTTGAAAGATTCCCTGGCTGGAGACTGGTATGTGACTACATACCCCTTGAGTCCACCGGGGCCAACTTCTTGTCACACTAACGGGCACTCGATTGAACACTACTGGACCGTATGTCCGGATCCTTCTCACTCCACTTCTGTTACCAGGTTTTTCGGTACCTTGTCATTGCACGTCATAAGATGCTTCACATAGAGAACTGAATATCGATTTGGGTAATAGGCTCTAGAGCGCCTCTTCAGCCCATGAGGGTTGTGTTTCCTGCACCCTCAAGCGTCTTGTTCACATTTTTCTTCCCTGACTTCTAGAGTTCCCTTAGAAATTTGGCTTTACCTTGCGGGATCCGTAGTGGACTGTCAAGCAAAGAACTAAGTTTCCCATGACGCTTTGCATTACGGACGACTAATCGGGACATTAGATCTCATTCTTATTTCTCCCTCTTTGTTCACAGCCAATATATACGTGGTGTATCTGCATTAATCATTTGATTAGGATGGCTACAACATTCAGTTCCCTGATAATTACCGCGTAACACGCAAGGTAACGGATTATTGCTCATTAGGATATCCACTATTGGTCTCTTTAATATTAAAGACAATTTCCCTTGCATCACATTGCTACATTCATTTTTGCATCCATATAGGAATGTTCTAGTTCCATTGCAACATTTTACTCGATCTCTATGATACCTTCTTCTCCAGTTGAATCATCATTATAATAGGCATGCCTTGTCTTTTAACCTATCTAAAGCATGTTCTCTCTTGCATGAGGTTGCACTGAGGCATTTATATAGGATACAATTGGATTTGTCAACACCTTTCCTATCATGATGTATCATTCACTTCTCTTTTCTCTTCTTTTTCTTCCATTCACAGTTCATCTCCTATCCTCTTTTTATCTAGATCTTAGGTAATAGAGACTCATGAAAAGTTCTCTTCACTCTATTTAGGCTTTGTTCTATTATCGCATATTTTGAGTTTTTTTGTTTATTTTTGTATGTCTAGTTCTGTTTGGTCAATCATCTTGATACACACTATAAGCATCTTAAACGCGGGTCACAACTCATTGATCATGTCATCATTGTCCTTGATCTTAATCTAAGACACCAGTTAAACATAGATGTTGCAGGCGTAAAAATCTAGGGGGATATTATCAACAAACCGCGATAATTATCGCTAAGCGCAATAAGCGTGCTTTTTTTTATCGCCGTTGAAACCCGGATTTTATCGCCGTGGTAGTGACGTATTAACGCGCCGCTACCCAGCGATAGCTTCCATTACCGGCGCTAATGGACGGCAATATATCCTGCGCGACGGCGAGAAAAGAATTCACGCTAACCACAGAAAAGTCGCAATGGGCCAATTAGCTCTAAAATCGTCCGGAAAATTGGCAGCAGGCCTGCATGTCACACGATTCAAGCGCCAAAATGCACTAAAAAAGGCCTACAAGCAGGAAAAAAAAAAATTCAAAATGGAGAATACAACAGATACCAGAAGAGACATGGAGGAAGCTGCGACAAGTGCTGAGCCTACAAACAACCCCCCAGCTAGCCAGAAGGACCAGACAGAGACCCCAGGATAAGGCGAAGAGGAACCCCAGGTTCAGTCACCAGGAAAATCAGGTCCTGTGTGGCCTGGTGGCTGAACATCAACAGGAGCTATTTGTCAAACGCACAGTGCCATTGTCAAGAAAAAAAGAAATATGGGAGGACATTACGGACAAGGTGAATGCTGTTGGAGAGAGGAAGAGGAGGACAGTGGACGAGGTCAGGAAGCGCTGGAATGATAGTAAGAAAAATACCAAGGAAAAAATAGCAGCCAACCGGAAGGCAGCAAATGCGACTGGAGGTGGGAGTCCAGTGCCCCTGCTGGAGCTGGATGAGACGGAGGAAATGGTGGCCCAAGTCATCACTGATGAAACGGTGGTCGGAGTGCCGGGTCAGGATACTGCTGAATGTGAGCAGACACAACCACAGGGTGAGTACCAACCATGGAGTGGGTGGATGGGCACAATGGCACTCATGCACAATAAATTGCATTGCAGACCCACAATTACTGTGGATCAGGTCCCAGATAGCCCTGTGCATGATGGCATGGACACATATCACCTGACTCAACCAAAACATTGCAAGACACATATTGCCGGGCAGATAGACTTTGAAATGTGCACCGAAAAGTTAGCCAAACACAGTCCAGGTACAACATCAGACCACAAAATAAGGGCAACATGTTATGTTATATACATTTGTAACGCGCTCGGCTACTCCAAAGAGTGTCCCGGCGCGGTCACCTGAGCGGATCATGAGTCCGAGCTTAAAACAAGAAGGTTTTCAACTTTTTTTGAAGATGAGGGAATCTGAAATGCTGCACTGAGCCAGAGGCAATGTATTCCAGCCTAGGGCCGCCTTACGAACAAGGGAACAACCACCCAGCCTTTGCCGAGAAAAACGTGGAACCTGGACCAATAATTGCGAAGAGGAGCGCAACTGTCTTGTCGGCGCATAAAAAGAGAACCTCTTTTGCAGGTAGCTAGGTCCCCGGCCATAAAGGGCATTATGGCAATTGACAAGACTTTAAATTTGATTTGCGCCTCCACCGGAAGCCAGTGCAAGGAGCACAGATGGAGGCGAACGCTACTCCTCCTGGGAAGATCAAGTAAGAGGCGGGCCGCCGCATTCTGCACCACCTGAAGCTTGTTCAGCAGATAGCTGGGGGTCCCTACATACAGAGCATTAGCGTAGTCCAGGCGAGACAAAATCAAAGCCCGGACCACGGTTTCCCTAGCTGCCATTGGGAGCAGAGGGAGAAACTTCCTCAAAGATTTTAAAATCCCAAAGCAGGACCCCGCCAGCTTCTTGATATGGGTGGCAAAGGTTAAATTTTCCTCAAACCAAACGCCCAGGTTTTTAGCGGCAGCACCCAACAAGCACGGCAGTGGAAACCCTGGGGGCCACAATAGCTCTCTAAAATTAGAAGGAAATTTCCCATACAAAAGTATTTCGGATTTCTCTTCATTGCATTTTAGCTGGGCCTGCGCCAACCAGCAGAAAACCGAGAGTAGACAGTGTTGAGCAGAGGAAACATCAGCACCCTCCCAAGTAAACAGAAGCTGAGTGTCATCCACATAGGCAATCACCTTAGCCCCCAGCTCCTCCGCTAGATATATCAGCGGGGTAACATAAATGTTAAAGAGGAGGGGGCTAAGGGACGAGGCCCTGCGGGACTCCAGTAGCCACTGGTTGGGGGGAGGAGGCGCACAGTGGAAGCCAGACCAGCTGTGAGCGGTCCGCCAGGAAAGAGGTAAGCCAGCTTAAGGCCGAACCAGCAATACCAATCTCCGAAAGGCGAGCCAGAAGTAGGGAGTGGGGCACCGTATCGAACGCCGCCGAGAGGTCCAGCATGATCAAAGCTGCCCTCCCGCCGGCGTCCAGACACTCCCGAATAGCCTCCGACACCTCCACCAACGCAGATTCTGTGCTATATGTGGCTCGAAAGCCCGACTGTGCTGGATGCAGCAGACCAGCACCTTCCACATAGTCCGTAAGTTGTCCTGTGACTACCTTCTCACACACTTTGGCAAGACTAGGCAGAAGGGAAATTGGGCGGTAGTTGCCAGGACTCAAGGCATCTAGTGAGGGCTTTTTTAAAGGGGGAGAATCTTAGCCTGTTTCCAGGTGACCGGCACCTGGCCCTCCAACAGGGACATATTGACAATATTGTTAACAACTGTGTTAATGGTGTCGGCGGAAAGTGCTAAAAGCCTAGCTGAACATGGATCAGTGGGCGAGCCTGATTTCAAACCCTTAAGAATTTTAAGGGTGCATGCCAACTCAACTGGGGAGAAGGTCAATAGTTTGGCAATAGAGCCCGGAGGGGACACAGGGGAGATGGAAAGAGCTAAAGGTCCTCTAGAGCCAGCGGAAAAGGCCGCCTGGATGGTCTGAATTTTGTCCCGAAAGAACTTAGCAAGAGTATTGCACCAAGTCTCCGACACGGGCAATGAACAGTCCAGGGCACAGGGTGCCACAAAACTCTGCACTATTGAAAATATTTCTTTAGTGTTATTATTAGCCTGGTAAATGCGGGCGGAATAATATCTGCTTTTTGCACCCACAATCGCCCTATAGTAACTTTTTTGTTTAGATCTAAGAGCAAGTTTTGCCAACAAACAGTAGTTATTGGAGCGCCACCGTCTCTCCAATACTTTACAATCATGTTTCAGAGAGTGGAGCTCGGGCGAGAACCAGGGTTTAGAGGGGGACTCTCTAGCCAGTCCTGGGGCGCGTGAATGAGAAAGCGCAGTCACAGAATTGGAGATCCACTCCTTAAATCCCACCAAGTTCCCTTCCAGATCCTGCGAACAGATGGGACGAGAGGAAGCCAAAACACTATTAAACTGCAAGGGGTCAATTTTTCGAAAGGCTGGTGGAATAATGGACCGCATAGGCAGAGTCTGCTGCGGGACTTCCCAAGAAAAGCAGATGAGAGAATGGTCCGACCAAGAAACTGGGAGAGGCTGATCCACCTGAATGGAAAAGTTGGCACAAATGGGGTCTAATATATGGCCACCCTGATGCGTGGGGTAACAAACCCCTTGTGAGAGTTGGGCCAAATTAAGCGAATCCAGAAAATCCATGGCGTCTCTGTTCTCCGTTTGATCAAGATGGAGATTAACATCCCCCAAAACCAGATAATGTGAATAGCGAAGCGCACGCTCAGCTGTGGCGTCACTGCAAGAAATAAGAAAGGTGCTAGCCAAACCGGGGGACGGTAAATAGCTGAACCTCCCAGCGTAACATGAGCGGAGAGTCGGAGGCTAAAATCCAAAACCTCACTACCCGCCCAAACATTAAGGTCCTCTTTATGAAGAGACCACTTGTCCTTATAAAAAATAGCTACCCCCCACCCCTTCCAACCTTTCGGTCAAGGCGGGACAACTTATATCCTGCGGGGTGGCTAAAGCCACAATAGGATTAGAGGTATCATCTAACCAAGTCTCCGTGATGAACAACAAATCCAAGGCATTATCCAAAATCAGATCAAACACATCCGAATGATGCTTCCTAAGAGATCATACGTTAATAAGAGCGGCTCGCACACACAGGGACCTGGAAACCCGACTAAGCGGGCTCCTGACCGGAAGATCAGAACTCGGCACGAAACCACATGAATCACAAACGTGGTCCGCGCAACAAGGAATAACAGTCCTACCTTCTGGTAAACACAAAGGGGGCCGAAGCGCATTTAAGGATTCAGCAGAATATGAAATCCTATCACCAGCTATCACTTTAAAAGGGGCAGCATTACTGGCCCTGGCCGCAGTCGGGACGCTGACGGGCGCAGACGGGCTTGCCTTAAGCGCGCCTTCAGCGCGCCATCGGCACGTCCGCTGTGCGTACGGGTAATGGCCATTAAGTAGGGAGATGTGAGTCCGGCGTGCAGCGACTAGAGCGTAGACCGGGGAAAACGCGTGGCACTAACAAAATGGCCACTGTAAGCAAGCGTTTACCCCGCTAAGTGCGACGTGCAAGTAGAATAGCAAGAAGGAGTTTAACACACTCCCGAATTCATAGCAGCCAATATTAAAAATAATGAACAGTAAAAAGGCCCCCAGAACTAACCCACACAATTATACCAATAAAAGCAGTTAAAAAGTTGCGTTGCACTCGAAACAGACAACTCACACAGGCAAATCGCTCCAGAGTACTGCCCGTTAAGTAGGGAGATGTGAGTCCGGCGTGCAGCGACTAGAGCGTAGACCGGGGAAAACGCGTGGCACTAACAAAATGGCCACTGTAAGCAAGCGTTTACCCCGCTAAGTGCGACGTGCAAGTAGAATAGCAAGAAGGAGTTTAACACACTCCCGAATTCATAGCAGCCAATATTAAAAATAATGAACAGTAAAAAGGCCCCAGAACTAACCCACACAATTATACCAATAAACGCAGTTAAAAAGTTGCGTTGCACTCGAAACAGACAACTCACACATCAATTAGCAAAGTGCCACATCACCTAGAGATGCGGAAGGATGGCAAAATGCACACCTTGCATCATCAGAACCCATATCCAATTCATCAGCACAAGGCCGCATCTCCCAGACGCCCAAATGAGCATGCAGTGTGAATGTGACAGATCACGTGCACCAGTAAGCATGCCAACAACAAGCTCAGCACACCTGCAACATTGCGCATGTGTCTGACTTGTGTGCAAGGTTGTGCATGGCCATCAAGGGTGACTTTGATGGCCATACACAACCTTGCACACAAGCCAGACACATGCGCAAAGTTGCAGGTGTGCTAAGCTTGTTGTTGGCATGCTTACTCGTGCACGTGATCCGTCACATTCACAATGCATGCTCATTTGGGCATCTGGGAGATGCGGCCTTGTGCTGATGAATTGGATATGCGTGGTGATGAGGCAAGAGGGACATCGTGACAACCTCATGCATCGCCAAGCAATATGCCCCCTTGCCTGTTCATGCAATGCAGTTCTGCGTACAGCAAGTGAGAAAGCATCTAGTGAGTCTGCATACCGGCAACACATGCAATGTCCTAAAAAAGTGACCATGTAGGCCGATGGGTAAAATAGTCATATGACTAAATGCACACATGCTGCAGACTTTACTCATGGGGCAATGGTATGCAATGAGCAGGGGGCAATACCTGCAACACCACGGTACGTGTACAATGCATATCAGCAATGTGTCTCACAAAGCTGTACTGCTTTACTTGTTGTTGTGACAAACTCACACAACAACAATGTCCCCGTAAAGAAGTATGCCAAACAAAGTATGACAACAAGCAAGGATAGCAAAGTTGCCACAAACAATTAAAAAGCCCCAAATGGCACACTCAATCATAAGGTCAAATTTCACTCATCCACCCCCAAGTGTACACATCTGCCATACTGAAAACAGCATTCCACCTCTGTCATCATTTGAGTTGGCCATCACACGATCATGTGCATGTAAACACATCTGTTTGGTAAGTCAACTGTGTCAGTGAACAAACATCCAGTCATGTCAAATCATCACACACACGCAAAGCCAGGCCTTGAATATCTGGAACCAGGACAGCATGTATCATCCATGTCAGCAGCTGCGTGGCACATACACAAATACACATCACCATGCCATTTGCATCTGTTGTGAGTGTGGCACTGACCAGGCCTGAGCAACATAAATACGCATCTGAAAATCAACATACGCAAAATCCTGTAACAAACACCAGTAGTGTCCCGTATAGGGCATGCTGCCGGGCGGTGACGTGGGGCAGGGGAGGGGCAGGGGTGGGGTGTAGTAAATACTGGAATATGGAAGAATGCAGGTAAGTATACATTTAAATCATTAAAGCGGATTCTTTGCGCGCACTGCATTGCCAAATACGATGCAGGGCACCCAACGAAATCCCTTTTATTGTTTTAAATGTCAGCTTACATGCATTCATCCGTATTCCGGTGTTTACCACCCCCACCCTGCCCTCCCCCCTTACGTCACCGCTCGGCAGCATGCCCTATACTGGACACTACTGCCACACACACACCACATGTGGGGTCAAAGTTGCGGGTAATGGGTGTTGACACCGTCTGAACAGACAGTAACAACTATTGCAATACATGCTGCACCACACTCAGAATGGGTAATCCAACAGAAGTGCAGTAAGCAATACATGCAAGATTAAACATGACTGACAGAATACACACAAGACAAAATCACAATAGCCAAAGCTACATTTTATTGGTGACTGATTGGTTGAGCCAACAAATTTGTTTGGGTTTACAGTAACATAATATTTGGTGACATTTGGGCCTTGTACAAAACTACTAAATAAATGTAAAACTAAATTTGATTTTAGAATCTCAGTCGAGAGAAACACTGTATAAGAGAGTTTAGATTTCTGACATGCCTTTGAGCCGAATGGCTGTTAAAGGGAAAGACTCGTGTGGCAAATACAAGTGGGCCGAATGAGGGTGAGATTTTTACTTCCCAGTGTAATAATCTCCATTATCCTGCTGTGAGGTATTTACGAGGTAAAGAAAGCACCTTCTAGTCCAAATGTTTCAATTGGAAGAGAGCCATAACATGCACAGTTTGTATTATATCACAGAATTAATGCAGGTGCTGCCTTTCTGTCGGGCCTTTTCTCTGATAAATGTCGTCAGGTTTGACCTGCGACACCTGACAGAACAAAACAACAGATTTGTGATAAATATCGCAAAAATCGTAACCTCGATGTCCGCTCAGGCTCCTGTTCGCAGAGGAATTGGAATGATCCCTTACCTCGGAAAAACGGACAATTTAGAGTGTAATAAAGCAGTGCGCTCGGTATGGGACAGGGCTGGATAGTTCATGCACTCCGGCTCCATAGGTATTCCCCGATGCCAGTCTGTGCCTGCTTATTTTCTCACCCCCTGAGGGCACTGCCAGTGCTGGCTGAGTGGGAAGGGTTTGCATAACCGACTCTGCTCTGTGTGTGGGTGTTTTCATACATGTACCCGTGGAGTTTACCTTTAGTTGTGGTTACAGGTTCAGCCTTCGTCAGCTGTGTTGCAATGTGTTCAGTGGCGTAACGCAAAATTATGCCAACTCCTGACCTCCCTCTCCTCCTGGCAGAATGTGATGAGAGGCCCGGTGTCTCCCAGAGATATTCATTGACCTTTGGCTGAATGGGGTCTTCTGAAGGGTTGTGGGGGGCGGGGAGGGCTCCTGCGCCGCAGGGATGTGTGTTAGGCCCCTGAATGGGTTTATGCTTGGGAACTGATTAGCAGTCGCTCCTTGTCTGAGATGATCTTTTCTGCCTGGCTCACGTCTTGTCTCCCGCAGCCACCTCATCACAGCTGATTTTGGGTTACAGTCCCGCTGTCCCCGAGACAAACTAATAGGCCCTTTAGACTTTCGGACCTTTCAAAAGAAGCACTTTCCACTCTGCCAAGGCTGCCCGGGGGGCCCCGTATGGGACCCTCCAACAGGGCGGCCGCCTTAGTGCCACAGGAAGGCACAGAAGTCTGCGGACTAGGCTCCCTGGGCTAGGGACCAGGGGGTCTGCTGGCCGCGTCACTTCCGGCCGTGGGAGGGGGACAGGGGTACAAAAGCCTTCCCCCGCCCACTGTACGGTCTCTTGACCGCTGCCCGTCTCGCTGTTTCGGACGTGTCCCCAGGATCCGCTTTTATTTGCGGTGAGTGCTGTGCCTCCCTCCCCCCCTCCCCCAAGGCTAGGCGGCTGTGCCTGGCCCCTGCCGGGGTTGCGGTCCGCCATGGGGGGGGGGAAACAGCTCCCGGGGGACAAGGGTAGCTGCACCCCTCCCCGGGTCTTTGCCGGCGCTGTGGCCGGGGAGTGGGCATTTAAGTAAATTCAGGCCAGAGCAATTTGTAGGCACCGGCTGGGACCCGGCCCCTGGGTCGCCGCTGCTGCGGGTCGCCGGGGCTTTCGCCCGCGTGGTCTCGGGGTGGGGGGGGAATAGCGAGCCTTCGGAGCCTCCCTCCTCCCTCCGTGTATTGCCTGCCGGTAGCTCCCACCACGCAGGGGGATGCGGCCCCCGCCAGCAGGCCACCTTCTGGGCCCTGACCCCCACGCCTGCTTTCGCCTACCTCCCGTGGGGTAGAGGCACGGGTTTCCACTCCAAGGGGTGGAAGGAGCACGACGGGACTGTTGCGTGTGGGGAGGGGGGTATGCCCACCGGTTTGCGGTCGCGGCTGGTCCCGCCCGGCGGGGACAGACAGAGCAGACCGGGCCTTCGCGCCCTCCCCCAGCCCCATGTTTTACCCAGATGGTCCGCGGCGCTTTCCCCGGTGTAAAGCAGGCTCCGCCCACCGCTTTCCTCTGTGCTCGGGCGCCTGCAGCCGCTCATCTCCTCCATGCCACTTTCCCGTCCCGTGTGTTGCCCGGGAGGAGGGAGACACCCCCCCCTCGGGGCATGCCAGGTACAGTCATCAGGGCGGGGGGGGCGTAGGGCGGACGCGAGCATCGGGTTATCAGGCGTGGGCCCCGGCCGGTCTGGCCACTTTGGGTGTTTGCGGGGGTGGTCCAGCGATGCTCGCTCGGACGGGTCCTTGCACATGGCTGTAGGAGGGCGGCGCTTCGTGTATCCCTGCCTTAACGAGGCAGTGACACGCGCTACCCCAGCCTTCCCAGTGCTGCTGGGCAGGCAGCGGAAGTCTGTTTTCACTAGTTGCTTTCAGGTCCGCCAGTAGTTAACGCGTACAGTGGCATTTATGGTCGTCTAGCGCCCTTCCCACACCCCGTCCTTTTTGCATGGCATCCTCACGTGGGACCTGGGGTAGGCATACGGCATGTTGGTGCGGCGGGAGCTCCGCATCGGGCCGCGGTCATGCTCAGGCTCTTGACTATGAACATGATACATGTAGTGTGTGGGGTTTACATTCATGCTAATTTAATATAATGCAGTCACCTCTCGCCGGTGGGGAAGGGGGTGTTTTCCATGGGGGATATTTCATTTCCAAGGATATCGCCTTTGTGTGCTGTGCAACGCCAGATGCTTGCGCCTATTGAGGTAAGGTGACTACCTGCTGGTTGTGGTCAACATTAACCTCGGTCTTGGCACGGTCAGGCGACCGGAAAAGACTAATTATATAATCTCTGTTTTCTACTGCAAGAGTTGCTTCAGGCCACATAGGTGCGTGATTGTAGCGGAGCCAACTGTGGGCCAGTCCTACAATTACACGCAGTTTCAAGGGCACTCCAGCGCTGCACGCAAAGGCTCTTCCAGTCAGCTGTTCATTTTGGCCTGTTCACCATGCTAGGCACAGCACTGAGGTGGGGTCGAGTTGGTATGAATTTATGTTTTGTTTTTCAGGGTCTACGGAGATTTCACGCTCGCCAGCAAATCTTCGGGCGGTTCGCGGTCCGCGGTCCGCTTTCGCAACAGGGGTGCCGTGGTAAGCAAGGACTCGAGGGGAGGTGCACCAAGAAACATAGGTTGTAGAAGGTGCCGCAGCCGACAGGGTGCAGGGGAAGGGGAATTTCTGCACGGGCTTGGTCCCACCTGGGGGCAGGCAGGGGGGGGACCAGTCGGTTGAACATTCTTTGATTGTTTTCCCCCAAGCAGGTCAGGACGGAACTGCCACTCGGATTGCCGGTTCATCCACCCCCCCCCCACTGACGGCGAACAAGTCAGTTTTCGCTGAGGTACGCACCGAACCGCTTCCTATTGAGCACGATTGCCCACATTCAGGAGTGTAAGTACAGACGCTGGGTGGGTATGCATAAGGGACATTAGGAGGAAATGGGGCGTGTGAAGGGACGGGGTGCAAGACCACAGTTGGGGGGTAAACTAACCTAACCTCTGCTTCATCTCCACCACAGTACCCATGGAGGCACCCAGCGACCATCACCCCTTTCAGCACGTTGGCTCATAACCAGTAGAGTAAGTACAGGCGCAGCTTTGTGCATCACAGAAGGGACAATAGGAGGATCTTGGGAGTGCCTGATCTCTCAGGTCAGGGGTGTAAGCTCACAGCTGTTTTTTCTTCCAGGTTGAGTTGGCCACATCAGGATATTATGGATAGCCAGAGATCCCCGTCGCTTTTCACGTTGACGTCCCAAGTGGAGGAAACCCAGCAAGGCAATTCCCAAGACGCACAGCTAGCAGCCATCGTGGAACTGGCCAAGACCAAGGGATTGGATTGGGCCGCTGAACTTTTGAAGGCTAGCAACCCGGTGGATTCCGGTGTCATCTGTGGGGGTTCGATCACAGAGCAGGAGCCTAGTGAAGAGGCAGGCCCCTCCCGGTCCAAGCGGACACGCAGGGCAACAGTCAAAGATTTCCCGGCAGACCCGCCGCCACCTAAGAGTCGGGCAGTGGCTATTACCCGAAGTGCCTCGCTGCCCGTTCCCCCGCCCGTGACACAGGGACTAGCCTCCCCCCCCGGCCGGCGGCACGCCCCAAGGGACCTTCGCAACTATTGAGGACTTGGGTAAGCTCTCTGACACTTTAAAGGGCTTCATGGCAGAGGTCAGAGCTGGTCTCGCCGGGGCTAGCGCAACGGTTGGGCCCATCACTGTGAACAATGGGGATGGAGGGGTAGCAGCGGCAGCGAATGTGTGGGCCCTCCAAGGGAGCCCCACCCAAGTGCATCAGTTGTCCCCCTGTGGGGGAACTCTGATTAGGAGCTCAGACAGGGCCTGGTTTGGCGGGAACTTACAATGGGACGGGGGCCGCCGGGACGGTTGGTGTCCTGGGACTAGGTAACCAGTCTCCTGGGTACGGCACCTACAGCAGGGACTAGCGGGGTGCAACACGGCGAGGTGGTGGGGCTTCCTATAGCAGGGGCAGCGGCTATCTCCACTCAGGCCGCACCCAGCGCTCCCTAGTTGCGCATTCCACAGCAATCCAGCCGGTCGCAGCAGCTATTGCCCTTACAGTGCACCCACCGCTGGTGCAACCAGGGCACTTGCCGGTCACCCACGCGCCTCTCTTGTCAGGCCGCAGCTCCTTGTCCTGGGAGGTGCCTCTTGCTGTTAAGGAATTCATATGGAGGCGTGAATTTCTAGACATCTTCTCCCTGCTCCTGCTTGGCCAGCATGGCCAGGACGCCCGGAGGGTTGGGGGAAAGATGAGGACAAGAAAGTCTGGTTTCAGGCATGGCCGGAGAAGTCCATCGATAACTGGCTATCGGCCTTCTCCATTTTCCAGTCGGTGATCTTGGAAAAATTCCCAGAACAAGGGCAGGCGCTGGTGCAATATCAAAGGCTGATCCACACAGAAGCACAAAAGTGGGGTGGGTCAGGGTGGGTGAACTATGACCGCGAATTTAGGAAAAAGATGGTAGTATGCCCGGAGATGGGGTGGGATCAAAAGGAGGTCCAGTTGTGGATGGACCATATGGGGTCCCGCGGGGCGCAGAGCACAGTGATGCAGCCTAAGGCGCAGGGGGTGGCTCACCCAGGTTCAGAGTACTCCCAGACTGACACTAGGGCTTTCAAGGGGCGCGTAGGGGAGGGCCAAAGAGGGGGGTTTAGGAAAGTGTCTCCTGGAACATGCAACCTCTATAACGCAGGGGCATGCTCATAAGGGATCAAGTGTAGGTTCCAGCATGCTTGCAGCAAATGCGGTGGCCGACATCCCGCAACCTCATGCCAGGCCAAGCAGGATAAGAAACAGTCTGCTGACAGTAAACAGAACAATTGAGGCAGCACTGACGGAAGCAGAAAGAGCAATTCCTCCAGCACATGACCCCCCCCCGCGCAGCGACTCAACCGTACTTGTCATTCCACCCAAGCGTAGTGCACCCCATGCATTCCCCTGCTCGCCAGCTCCCCTCGCACAGAAAGGGCCGTCACCAATCATCCTGTTCAACATCCTCCCCCTTCTCAGACGGTACCCTAACAAGGGGGACGGGGCTTTATTGTTGGGAGGGTTCTCTGAAGGTTTCGTGATCCCTTATGTGGGCCCCCTGTCTTGCAGGGAGGCAGACAACCTCAGGTCTGCCAGGGACCTTCCTTCAGTAGTGCAGGCCAAAGTCAAGAAGGAACTGGAGCTAGGTAGGGTAGCCGGGCCCTTCAGGGAGCCCCCACTGGATAACTTTGTAGTTTCCCCGCTGGGGGTGGTACCAAAGAAGGAGCCTGGGACCTACAGACTCATTCATCACCTGTCATACCCGGAAGGGGACTCGGTCAACCATGGGCTTCAGGAGGGAACTTGCTCAGTGTCATACTGTACTCTAGATGTGGCTCTGGACTTAGTCTGGAGGGCGGGCAAGGGGCCTGGTTAGCGAAGGCAGACATTGAATCGGCGTTTCGCTTGCTACCAGTGCACCCGAGCAGCCAACACCTGCTGGGTTTCAGGCTAGATGGCTGGTACTTTTTTGACAAATGCATGCCCATGGGGTGCGCGGTCTCCTGTGCTTTCTTTGAGGCTTTCAGTTCCTTCTTGCAATGGGCGTTACAAGAAACCTTTGGGGTGGAAGGGGTCTTCCACTATTTGGATGACTTCCTTTTCATTGGGCGGGATGGCACGCAGGAATGCAAGGCGGCACTCTCTGTCTTTCAGACCCTTGCGAACCACCTGGGGGTCCCCCTAGCACCGGGGAAAACGGAGGGGCCTGCGCAAGTGCTTACGTTCCTAGGGATTGAACTGGACACTGTGCTGGGTGAATCCAGGCTGCCTCCAGATAAGGTTCGGGACCTGGGTCAACAGATTCGGCTAGCCGTGGGGAAGGACAAGGCCCCGCTGGCCTTCGTGCAGAGCCTCCTTGGGAAACTCAACTTTGCTGCCAGGGTCATTCCCGCGGGGAGGGTCTTTGCGCGCAGGCTGGCCAGAGCTACTGCTTCGGTCAGAAAGAAGCACCACATGGTGAAATTGAGCAGAGGCATGAGAGAGGATCTGCTAATGTGGGCTGACTTTTTGGACAACTTTAATGGGTCTGTCATCTGGCATGCACCCTGCGCTAACAGCGCAGAATTGTCACTGTTCACAGATGCGTCTGGAAGGGAAGGGTTCGGGGTTATCCTGGACAGGGAGTGGTGTGCTGAGAGGTGGCCTAACTCTTGGCAGAAGAGAAAGATCACTTCCAAGATCACTGTGTTGGAACTCTTCCCCATAGTAATAGCTCTCCACCTTTGGCCGGGGGTGCTGACAGCGAAGAGGGTCCTGTTCTGGTCCGACAACCTAGCGGTTGTCCAAGCAATCAACTCACAATCAGCAAGCTGCCCCATGGTATTGTGCCTGTTGAGAGAGCTGGTGAGGGCATGCCTGAAGAACAATGTGGACTGCAGGGCTCGCCACATTCAAGGGGTGCAGAATGTGGCTGCTGACGCCCTCTCTCGTTTTCAGTGGCGCCATTTCCGAGAGGCGTGGCCGAGAGCGAGAGGGGAGATGACCCCTTTCCCACAACACCTGTGGCTTCTACTGAAGTGGAACAGCGGATGAGGGTTTAGATGAGCTGTCTCTGGCACCAAGGACGGTGAAGCGCTACAGGACTTGTGTGGACAAATTTTGTGCGACTATGGGAGCGTGGGATGATGCGGGGTCTTCTCTGGAGCTCAGAGTGCAAAAGTTTATTTTGTGGGCCAAGGATGGTGGGAAATCCCACCCCTGGATCTCGGGTCATTTGTCAGCCATCAGTCATCACGCCAGGTTGAGAGGACTATCTGACCCGACCAAATCCTTTGTAATCAGGGCTGCACTTAAGGGATGGGCAAGGAGTGAACCTCGATCCCCTGACAACAGGTCTCCCATCAGTTACTTGATCCTGCAAGGGATGCTGGACAGCGTGCCCAGGGACACCCGCTCGGGGTATGAGGCAACACTATTCTCTGCTAGTTTTGCGCTGGCCTTTTTCGGGGCCTTTAGGATTGGGGAGCTAGTGGCGCGATCCAAGCAGGACACCTCGGGGGTGGCTTTGAATATCAAGGACGTTACCATTAGCACATCATGTCTCAGGATAGTGGTGAGACAGTCTAAAACTGATCAGGCAGGAGAAGGAAGAGTAGTCCTGTTACAGGGGCTGGGGGAGGCTAGGTATTGCCCTTTGCTCTTGGGCAAGGCTTATTTGGCCCTCCGCCCGGGGATTGCGGGGTACTTCCTGGTGCATGAGGACGGGTCTCCGGTTACAAAGTTCCAAGTAGACCACATCATGCAGGCATGCTTGCAATTGGCAGGACAGTCAGGGGGAGACAAGAGATTCAGCAGCCACTCCTTCAGGATTGGGGCGGCTACCACAGCCTTCCTATCAGGGATGCCGCCAGAGCGAATTAAGCAGGTAGGGCGCTGGGAGTCGCAATGCTACAAACGATATATAAGGCCTTGAGCGGAAGGATATGGCGAGAGGACTCTGAGGTCCTATGTTGCAACCGACAGTCAGGTGTTTAAAGGTGTACGGTTTTGGCCCGGATTGTCAAATGATGTTGCAGTGATGTGGTTTTGTTGTGCAATTGTAGACTATTAGAATATAAACGTTACAATAAATATGGTTTTCAAACACAACATCTCTTTATTTACCAGGAACCAAGGTCTGGGTAATTGGCCATTCAAGCATCGTTAGAGTGGCACGGTGGGCTGAGATAAGAAAGTGGTGTCATGGCATCTCCGCCACAGAGATAACTTGGCTGGGTTACCCGGGTATGCGCTGGAACGAGCTGATGAGGAAGCTGCAGCAGAGACTTGGGGGAGGGATCGGTCCACCTCATATTTTGGTCATACACTTGGGAGGGAATGACCTGACGACTCTGGGGAGGAGAGTACTGCTCCAAGACATGAGGGACATCATGTGTCAGTTGAGTAATCAGCTGGGGGCATGTGAACTGTGGTGGTCCGAAATTTTACCTCGCCCAGTTTGGCAAGGAGCCCGATCTGGAGACGCCATTGAGATATCACGTAGGAGAGTGAACAGCGCCATGCGTAAATTCACGGAACAAAGGGGATTTGGCTTCATCAGGCATGGTTTACTTCATGCCAAGTCTACTGGATGCTGGGAAGTGGATGGGGTTCACCTCTCAAGGGTAGGCATGGACTTATTTTTGCTGGACCTTGGGGAGGCCTTGGAAGCAACAGGATGTAGGTAGGAATATCTGCCTTGGTGGGGGGGCCCTGGTGGTGATGGTGGCCACCCCCAGAGCTGTGGAGGAGTTACAGGGCGATCCAGAGTCTGCAAGGTACAGAAGGGTACTATATTGCAGCAGCACAACAAGGGTGCTAAGCCAAGGATACCCACGGATGTCTTAGCGTGTCCCCTGGAAGAACTACGGCGCCCCGTTAGTCCTACGGGCGGTTGTGGGTCTGAGCAACCGGGGGCTGCCTGGAACGCACCGCCCTCCTGTGGGGGGGGGGGTGTGAGTAAGGGAGTGGACTGGCGGTCCACTGATGGGAGGGGTGGCCTCTCCCAATAATTGGTAACCACCGATTGGCGACGGCCATGGTGCAATTTGGCTCATCAGGCGGGCAGGCGGCATAGGGGCTGGCCTGCCCTGGGGATCGCCCGTAAGATAACCCACCATGTTGGCATATTGGTTATGCAAATAAACCTGCAGCAAATTTCTCCACTAAAAAGGTGTCGTGTGGTTTATTTATGTATGTCACTGTATGAGAACTGAGGAGTGTTGCCGATATTGGCACTATGTGCACACCATAGAGGGCAAAAATCATACATGCCAACATTTGGAAACTGGAACGAGGGAGATTTTTTTTTTTTTTTAAAATCGGTGAATGTATTTTCACCACTGCGTTGCACTGAAGTAGAAGCAATTTTAGCTGGAATAAAGTCAATTTGCTAAATACGATCGGGAGTCTGAATTAGGTGTGTTGATATGAATGGAAGATGTCACAGGGGCCAAAGCTTTGGTCTCTTACACCTAAAAGTCACGCTTCCGGTCCCAGCGGGAGTGTCAAAAATTCATAAATAACTTTTCTTGCATTAAATTTAGCACAATGTGCAGCACTGAACACACCAAGTGAAAAGATTTTTTAACCCACTGGTGTCACAATCTGTTTCCCAAAGTTCAGCCCCGCTGCCTCGCTGTTTTCTTGGCGAGGCATTCGTGGTGCAATGCCATCAGGGGGTGAACAAGTGTTTTACAAATTATATTTGTGTAGTGCACCTCTCTTTAATTCCCAGTTATGACAGAGCATCCTTCAACCAAATTTGACATATTTATAATAAAAACATTTACTTAAAGTGAATGATAAACTTTGTTACAAAATGCTTTAAGAAAAAAAACGTCAATCGATGGGTACACAGTGATGAGTTTTTTTACACTCGAGCATCCAAAATCAATCAATACGCGATTTTAAAAAGGCATACTGACGTCATGCGTGGACACGAGAGGAGCTCCTTGCCGAGCGGTGTGGAGCTCGGTGATCGTTTCCCACTCTCCCAGCTGGTCATGGCTGCTGCTCTTGTGTTGTTCCGCAGTTCTCACAGCCCTCCTGTCCCCCCCGCACCCCTGGCCTTGCATAGGGGCCATAGACAGGTGGCGCTGCAGTCTGATGGCGCTGCAGACAAGTGGAGCTGATGCCTTGCAGTTTTTGTAGCTTCTGGAGGCTTGGTGGTTCTGGTGGTCGCGCCGTACCGTGCCACACCGTCGTGCTGCGCCTTGCCCTGAGGTCCTGCGGCCCGACCAGTGACTGACAACCAGCGGCAGGCTGAGCCGCAGCACAAGTATAGCTTACCTGCCAACCCACACGGTGCCACCGTGTGACACACATATCGGCCCCATCACAAGGTCTCCTGGCGAGGAGCCAATATCACAAGTTGGCAGGGAAAACGAGCTGAAACCACTGTAAATGGTAGTTTTCCAGCTCGTTTTCGGAGGCTTTGAACTGCCGATGTCCATTAAGGGGTGTGAAAACACCCCAGGACATCGGTACCAGCCTCATTAAGCTTTTTTTTCTTTTCTTGGGAGGAGGGGGCTTGGGGGAGTGTTGTTTAGTTCCTATAAACCTATATACGATCTGCACGTTTAGACAACATACACTGTAGGATTGGTGTTCAGGCTGATTCTAGACACCCCTATCAGGTATGTTAGCCTGTATACCAGCTAGCTCACAGTGCCACTAGAAAACCCTCTTACCAGGGCACGAGTCGGGGTACCACGCGGGTGGACGGCGTCCCCCCACTTATTTTACAGGGCGCCCTGCTTATCAAAACGCCGTCCACCCTGCCCTGCTTATCAAAAGCGTGATAAGAGCGCGCACCAACCACGCATTTCCGGGTGATTGCGGCTGAATCCGGAAATTTCTCAGACTGCCGGTCACCACGCCCCTGCACCTACTTTCGTTAGTTGACTTGCCCGCCTATTTTGAGCGCTACCTATCGCAGCTCTTATTTTGGTCTGTGAACCCGCCCCCATCACCTCATAACCTTGCCGGGGTACCTACAAGTAGACGCTGTGATCTGCGACCAATCAGTGGTCATAGCAAATGTCACTGGATGGGTGTGTCTGCAACTCGGCAGTCCCGCCCTCGAGCTCCATGCCCTTTATTTTTCGGGCTTGTCTGCTCTGGCTCCTTTCCTTTTTGGAAGTGACCGGATCCGGATATTGACGTGTCTCGCCTTCACTGACCTGCCTCCACTCCACTTCACTCCACTTCACTTCCTGGCCTCGCCTGCTGCCTGATCTGCCTCCTACTCGAGACGCCTCGCCTGCTGCCTTACCTGCCTTGCTTGTCCGTGGCATCTACACGTAGGAAAACATTTTCGGCTTGGCGACGGTTGGCGATGGTTTCAAGGTAAGTGTTCAAAACCTATTTGAATAGTGGCGTGTGCGTGCTGAAGCATTTCCACTGTTCTATACTACGAAGCCATAGCTGTTGTTTATTTATCTGATGCATCATGCCTTGCGTGCAGTCTGATCTCGTAATCCAACTCTGATTATATGTCATTGTGTACATTTAGGAGTGTTTCTGCTCCAAAACTGAGAACAAGCTTTAAGACTCAAATCATGCATCATTGTGAAAATAAAATAAATTTGGACAATCCGGTGTTACATCACTCACGGAGGCGGCAATAAAAAGATGAACTTTTATTTAAGTCAGGTAGAATAGTCCTCACCTCTGTGTTCCTAGTAAATCGTAACTTTCTTTTCTAATAGCTAGGGAATTTTACATCTCTTGGCAGGACTGTATATGCGATTGTTCAAAGCTTACTAATTGCCACAGAGGTAAAATCTGATACCGGCATAAAATAAAACTTTTTTAAACTAGACTCTGGTGACCAGTGTGTTGTCCTTAAAAGGTCCTCTTGTGGAACACATAAAGAAGATGCCTTAGGGGGCCATCACTCCCCTCGATCAATGTGGCAAAAGAGATTGGGGGGGGCTGCCTCCTGCATCGTCCATCTTGGTAAGGTCGTTGAATAGACTTCCATAAATAGTTTTAATGAAGCTGCTCTAGTTATCATTGCACGGATCACGTTCTCACACTAAGACATTGTACCCCTCTTAGCCTGGGATGTTCAGAGCTAGCTGGGTATGGAATGACATGCTTAATGGACTTTGCGCTCCTGGAAGCAGTAAACATCACACTGGCCAGGTTGAAGGATCTTCTAGCCAAGTCCAGCACATTCAACACTTTATGGCAGAAGAACAAATAAAGCAAAATGGTGATCTTAGCAATCAACTGTTTACGCTCAAAATCTCCATTGTCCAACTATACAAAAAGAATCCAACACCTTGGTCACACCCCAAGCAAATGTGTATGTTTCCTCTTAGGGCTTCACCATCCAAGTGCCTTTTAATAGCATGCACATCAAAGGGTGCACAAAAGGTGTATCTGCCACCTGAACATAACTCACTGAAAATGTGGACCAATATGAACTATCCATACAATATAACTTCTCTGAATCAGTCGACTCTCATAAAAAATTCGAATTATTGTTCAAATGTATTTTATTAGGCTACATAGGACCAAGGGGTCGCACACAGTTCTCCCCTCTCTATGCTGTACTATATGGCAAAAAATACAACACAACCAAACATTCCCAACTCATCCCCCCGTATCCCCCCTATTTGTATTCATTCCGCTATAATGTGCCTAGACGGTGTGGTGTGCCAGTGGCTCGCCCCTGCATCACCACTCCCTTCTTTTGTGTCTTATCAATCTCGGTTAAGCACAGGTTGTATAGGTATCTAGGGCATGTCAATTCGTTACATTTAGTAGATAACAGTAAAATATGCAGTTGCCAGATTTCTTGATAGGTGTCTAATTGAGAGGTTAATGCTAGGGTCAGGCGCTTCGTTCCCAGTATACGCCATATCCTGTGGGGCCATGCCGTGTGTGTCTGGAGCTTCTACGTTCCCCAGTAAGAAAGTGTGGCTTGAAGTGCTGCTCCCAATGCCGTGCCAATGTGTTGCCCACTACTTGATTTGAGTGGAAAGGTCAGTGGGTTGAGGAGTCCCAGGACAATGTATGCTGGAAAGCATGGCAGTTGCATCTAAAGATACTTGATGTTAGCCAAGAATGCCTTCCAGTATCACATAAGCTTTGGACATTCCTAAAGAAGGTGAAGCAATGTCCCGGGAGGCCCACAGCCTCTACAGCAGTCCGCGCTATGGCTGCCTCTGTGAAGTCTAGGAGGAGTTGGGTGCCAATAAGTTGTAAGCTTAACAGCTGTTTCTATGCTTGCAATGTTATGTATGTCTCTGTAGTAAATCTCTTCCCATCCTGTGTGTGTCAGGGTCGTTCCTAGCTCTTGTTCCCATCCTTTTTGCCCCGAAGTTTTGGGGGAACCACAAAAGGAATAGGTCGACAAGGAGTACGGGGTAGGGGTTGTTTTCAGGGTAGAGAAGCACACAGAGGGGAGAGAGAGTAACACAAAGCATGGGAGTTTGCAGGGGGAAGTACACGAGGAAGAGAGCAACACAGAGCAGACGGAGCATCTTCCTGGGGGAGAAGCACAGAACGGATAGGGAGGAACAGAGATCATGGGCAAGGGAGGTTTGAAGGGGAAAGAAGCGCACAAGAGGGAGAGAAATACAATAAAAGGGCAGGGGAGAAATGAGCAAGACAGGGATTTGCAAGGGAAAGCACACAGGAGAGAGAGCAACACAGTGCAGGGGTGTTCAGAAGGTGAAGAAAGCACATGATGGAGAAAGCAACACAAATCTGAAGAGTAAGATGTGTGGTCAGTACTTGTTTCTCGACTTGCTAATCTTGTTCAACCCTCCCATGAAGCATAGGTACTTTACCATCACTTTTAATTGGCTGGCTTTTAGAAAGTTACATTTTCCTTGCTTGAAGCATGTGTAGGCTAATCAGTATTTGCTCTCCAATTTCTCACAACTTTAGATTGCATTTGAATGTGTGAACATGGTTTGAAACGCAACTTTTTATTTCAGGTGTTTTGCAGCAGTTTCAAAATAATGTGGAGCTTCTCATTGCTGAATAGGGTGCAATGACTGATATCTATTACTTTGCACTTTGTAGCTTGGTTTTCACTGAGTGGAAAGTGTCACTCTAAGTGTCACACATACACACTGAAACCATGGAAATGTCACACATAAGTAGGGCTCCCGGTTTTATGGTATTTATTTTTTTAACATTTCCGTCTGTATTTATCCATATTTATTTTGTGCTTTGCGTATAAATGAGGTTGTCAAACTGTCCATTTCCATATTTATTTAACTGATAGACGCGCACTCATACTTTGCTGTCTGTCGAGTTTTAGCTATTTAAGCTGGCAAATATTACATTATACATCCACTGTAAATACTAGCATTATACCATAAATGTATGTTGACATATGCCATTATTTAAAGAAATGCCATCCTGATTTTTAATATCCATGCTGTCCAGCTGCTGGCCTATAATTCATGAAAGAGAGCACGGAGAGTCACTTAAAAGTAGGACAATTTTCTGTATTTATCCACTTTTAAAAATAAATGCAGACAGAAAACACATTGTTTTCTGTCTGTATTTATCTGTAAAAAATCCGTAAAAACTGAAAACGGGGAGCCTTACACATAAGCATCCTGAAAACTTGGCGTCTATTTGTATTAATTCGAGTTATACACTATTATCCCATCACTTTGCGGCATGGAAGACCATCCTAACTGAAATACACCATACCTACCTTGCATGGGAATCATTTTAACCCATTTTGTGCAGCTGCACTTTACAAGCGCGTAACATAGCTTGAGGAACTACATCTTTTGCTTTGCTCTTGACCAATGCTCCTCCGCACATCATGCATGACCTTTCCAATTGACTTTCCTCTTAGTTTCCTAGTGGAATTGTCGTTGGGGCAAGGAAGCCTGGATGTTTCTAAGCTTAGGGTTAAAAATGATCACTTTTGAAAAGTCTTAATGCAGTCATTAAAGGCAACCTGCTGTGCCGCCAACGTCCAAAAGCGATTTAACCTCTTCAAATATTAAAATTTGGGTGCTCAAGATTGATGGAAATCTATGGAATGCCTCAATCGTTTCTAAGGAATGAATGACCATGGCAGCAGGATGCCACCATTCCTTCAACTATGAAAATGCTTACAGTTGCCAAATGTGGAATATTTTATTTGCACTACAGCTTACAGTATCTTGGGAGCCATCCTATTCAACAGATCTCCCTGCCTTGCATTTGTCCTGCTCACACCTACCATGGTCCATCCTGCAACACAGCAGGGCCGCGTTGGGTCCCATGCTCACCCAGGACACAACGCAGATCACCAGGAAGTCGCACAGCCAACTGCTGCCAGACGGGAAACTTTACCTTCTACCCCTAGCACGGAGGCTGCAACAGTGGTAGCCAAGAGAGGTAAAAAGCGCTGGTACTCCTTGCCAGAAAATGTTTGGTTCATTTATGACCACAAATTTTTAATTTAATGTTCATACATTACATGGGAAACGAAATGAACAATATCACACCGGTAAAATTGAAGATCATCAATTGCTAATTGAGGGAATTTTTCTTTTTTAAAAGGGCATTTTGTGTGACTCTTTTTTTTATTGTAATACCACCACAAACCGGGATGGGTGGCTCATTGGGCCACAAACATTTTTCTAAGTGCCAAAAGTAATACGAAAAATATTTTTGCCAAGCAATTTTTTCTCCTCACCAACCATCAGTGAATATGAGTGACAAATGCAAAAAATATAGCTGACCCAATGCATTCTGCTTTCTACAGAAATAAGCAAACGCGAATCCAGCATCATGGATTTCTGTGCAAATGCGAACAAGAGATCACGTTTCGATTCTGAAAATAGCCTAGTACAGCCCAGTGCGTGCTTGAAAGATGTACCTGCACAAGATTCGGAGAGTATGATGTCAAGCCAAGGATCGATTCAACCTTCTCCACTGGAAGACTCTTCAACAAAGATCCGGGCGCCAGTTTTGAAAGGGATACCAGCTTGCCAGAGTGTTGGGACCACAATCAGTGGGCTCAAATTAAAGAAAAGTATCCATGGCTAAGCAGTGAAAATGGCCGCCTTGGCTGCAACATATGCAGTGAGGTTAAGCTACTTGGAGCATCACAGGGTGTGGGTATGTCTAGAGAATGGGTCACTGGGAGCATTGCTGCATCTGGCCCAACAAAAGCTAGCCAGTTAGGCTCACTGCGGAAAAAAATACATAAGCATAAAATTTCTGAAGCACATTCTAACGCATGTGATATCCGAGCTGCATCCAAGAAGGAGGTACTGCGGTCAACGATCCTGGAGCAGCAGAGGCATTATCATGCTTCAACAGTTAAGGCGTTTCGCACGCTTTACTTTTGTGCAAAAAATAATCGCCCCTTTTCAGACTTTCCAGGTCTAGTAGCCTTGCAGGTTGCTAATGAGTCAGATATGGGCTCGATTCTACACAGCGAATTCACTGCAGCAAAGATAACCGATTGCATTGCTAAGGAAATGCGGAGAAAGCTTTGCATCGGCATCGTTTAACAGGCTCCAAAAATCTCAGTTTATATTGATGAGTCAACAACCCATTCTTCCATGACCGTTTTAATTATTTATGTCCGTGCTGCAATCAATGGAAAAGAGCCCCTCACCTTTTTCCTTGACTTGCTTGAGTTGCCTAGGGGCGATGCAGAGTGCACTGAGTCCTCACTGTTGAAATGTCTTGAAAAACATGAGTTTTGCAACAAGTTCCTTGCAGACAATTGGATAGGGGTGTGCAGTGATGGTGCCAGTGTAATGCTTGGGAGAAACTCTGGTGTTTTGGAGAGGCTATGTTGTAAATACCCTCGCCTTGTAAAATGGCACTGTCTATGCCACCGGATTGAGCTCAGTCTAGCGGACACGGTTGATACAGTGCCAGGCCTTAAGCACTTTGCATCATTTTTCGAAAAACTGTATGCCGTGTACCACCAGTCTCCCAAAAATCAGCGGGAACTCTCTGCATGTGCGAAAGAGTGAGAAATTGCAATTCTGAAAATTGGGCGAGTATTTTCAATCCGGTGGATTGCTTCTAGCAAAAGGGCAATACGAGCAGTGTGGGAGTCATACCCAGCCCTTCACCAGCATTTTGTTCAGTCCAGCTTAAGTACTTCTTGTGATGCCAAACACCCGTCTACTTTCAGCGGGCTGAATAAAACCTGACATCTTCCGATTTTTTGCTGAATCTAGCTGGTGTTGCAGATGCGGTTCATGAAGTTGGAACACTGTCAGAAGCACTTCAAAGGGATGAAGTAACTCTGCCACGAGCTTACCAGCTCATCAATCGTTCAGTAAGGGCAATTGAAAAGCTTAAGGAGTTTCCAGGGACACACAGGAAGGAGGCTGAACAAGCTATTGAGAGTGGCTTATTTAGAGGAGTGCCAATCAGCTGGGACGACTCATGTGGGCAGGTAAAAATAAACCTTCCCCAGTTTTATCAAAATCTGGCAGATAACTTGCGCTCCAGGTTGTATGCACAGTCTGCAAGTAATAGGTCGGCCACATCATCTCGGACAGATGAATTTTTAGCTCTTACATCAGAGATAGATGTTATCAACCCACAGAAGTGGCCAAACGACATTGAGAGCCCATGGTATGAAGGTGAGGAGAAACTACAAAACCTGTGCAGGAGATTCTCTCTTAATTATAAAGGCGTATCTGAAGGCTTCAGAGACTATGTTGATTATGGTGGTAATGAGATTCCAGAGCAACTGCAACCTGTTTTGAGGGCTATAAACACACTTCCTGTGACTTCAAGTGACTGCGAAAGGGGTTTCAGCACAATGAACTTGATAATGTCACCCATACGAAACTGCCTTGGTATCGGACGCCTTTCCTCATTAATGCTTATAAACCTCATGGGCCCTCCTCTGCCTCTTTGGAATCCAATGCCATATGTCAACAGGTGGTTGATTGCTCATCGCCAGGCAGATGATACTCAGTCTAGAAAGGTAGATCCTACAGCCCAGCACAATAAAAGATATGCAGACGCATGGGAGTTTTTTAATTGATGGTTTTCAATGATATAAGCGGTCTCACAAATTTTCCATGGTCAAACATCCTGTGGCAATATAACATGTCCCATAATGTCTGCAATAACAGATGTACAGAGTATCAGGTTGAAACTGTACAGAGCGCACCTTGCATTTTTCTTATCATGGTCACAGTGTATTAAACTTGTCAGTATATTTAAATGTGGTGTTCTAGGTAGCGTAATAAATTTTATAGTTTTGATAATCACTATTGTAGTTTCTAGCATGTGGTTTTCTTTGTTTTTTTTCAACGCACATACTCTGCTTTTGTTCATGGTGCCATGTTTTAGTATGCCTCGCTTACAGCACTTAATGGCTTGACTAATGTAGTTGTACGCCAAACTTCATCCACATTTGGGCTGTTAATTCCTCCATACAGGGACCTTAAGTCACAGGCTTAAGTACTGAGCAGCTTCAATTGTTAAATCTTGCAATATGTGCAAATGATAGATCTGCTGCACATGTGATGTCACTTCCAGCCGTGATGTCACTTCCAGCCGTGATGTCACTTCCTGTGACACCACCTAACTTGGAGAGTCCCCCCACTTCTTTTTTTAGGACTTGTGCCCTGCCTCTTACCAAGGAGAGAATAGTTCTTGGCAACTATCGAACATGACAACCCTGATCCCTCAGGATCGTGGAAACCGTGCAATACTTTTCGCTCAGTCACTCGTGCTCACTTTGTCTCAGAGAGATACACAGAATAAACAGTGGGGACGTTTTTCAATAAGCATTTATTGAACCAGCGTCATTCTAGTGTCAAATAGGTGTGCTGAAACAACCATTAGACAGAAACAGATATAAATGATTGGCAGCACTAACAGAGTAAAATGATGGTAGATTTCTACCATTGTGCTAAAACAATGAATACAGGCAAGTATATAAAATACATGACAGTAGTAAATACGTACTCCTACGATGCAACCCTAACTAGATGTACCCAACTGTACCTAGCATGTATGTAGGTGTAAAAGCCAAGAATCCCTCTAGGATAAAGTCAACCCCATTACCTGAAGTGAGAGACTGTGGGACCCCGTCTTGGTCTCGAGATGGACACCCCGCAAGGGATGTCAGACCACTGCGAGCTGGAGTGTCTGCGTGCAGGAGTGTCTGCGTGCAGGAGCCTCAGCGTCTCGCGTCATTGTGTCGGCATGGAAGTCCTTTTCTCCTCCGACTACCTCAGCAAGATATGGTGTTTATGTACCCAAAGTGGTACCCTCGGGGGTTCTACCTTGCTGTGTCATGTCGGATTTAGGATGATGGAAGGAATTACCCTTATACATAGTTATTATGCAGGAGATGGTAAGTCCTGCTGAGTTTCCAAGAATCCTCATGCATAATGGATGAGGCTAGTTTTCAGGGAAAACCCCACGTCCTGTTATCAGTACCGTAACTAGGTAAAAGGTCAGTCCCAAGAACCGTTATGTAGTGTAATGGTAGGGGAGAATAAAGGTGAAAGGTTAGGTGTCTACCTGAGCCTATATTGGGGTACCTACATGAAACATAACACCCACTTCTCATCCGACTGGACGACATACTAACATTTTAGCGTACTTCTAGGCATATGTACGCAAGCAACTAATTAGTTCAAAACGTGTAGTGCACTTTAAAAAATATTAAAAAAATTAAAAAGAGGGAAAATGCAAAAAAATGCTATAATATTTTAAACGATAGAAGTTCTACTAAAATAAGTTTGTATATATAGTTCGAACAACTATGAGTGACAAAGCCATGCAGTTTTAGCAAACGTTTCTGTTTGTTGAAGAATTCCAAATTTGGATGTTTTTGAAAAAGCCGAATTTTCCCAGCACACGATGAGCCAAAATGTTTATGTGTCCTGGCTGGGAGACGCAACATCACTGTTGCCTGCAATCGCAGACGACGGTCCCTGTAACACCTCGCAGATCAGGTCAATCGAGCACAGATGTTCCTCCGTATTCTCCACAGCCGCTGCTGGGGATGCCTGTATGACAACCAAGGCCTGAGTATTTGTTGAGGAGCCTGTATCCGTTCCGACAAGAGCTGAAGCATCCTGTGGTGGCTCTAAGAATGCAGACATCAATATTGGAATACGCGGAGGTCACTGCAGAACATGGGCCGTTATCGGGTCCAGTAAAGCATCAACGTCCAGTGGCACAACTGATGGAAGTGTTAGACAGAGGTCCAACACGCATTCATGTCTGCAGAACAGGCATCGGAGGACAGGCAGAATACAGTCGATCCAGACTGGTCTAAACGATAGGAACAAAGATTCACTCAGTTCGCGAAGGCGAGGTGTGCCCAGATGGAGTACCATGCGATCACAGTATCGGTGCTCCAAGAGCGTTTTTCCATCTCCTTGGTGACTGGGACATCCATTGCGTAGCAGAAAAATGACAATCAGGATACCTGCTATGAGGAACAGGATCAGCAGAAGTCCTCCAAAAATGCTTCCGAATACGGAGTGTATGAAGTTGGGAATTACTCTGAGGATTGTCTGAAATGTGCTTAACAGTCCAGAACCTATGGTCTTAAATAGGTGTACTATACCCGTCGTATCAGACATGTTAAAGATACGTTGTACCATTTCTGTGAAATGGAAAGGGCAGTTTGTTCGTAGTAGTGCCTGTATCTCAGCCGAGGACCTTGCAACCTGGAGATCATAAGTTTCTCGGGCGGAGGTTAAGGGCACGGTTTGCTGTAAAAGCATGTCTTTCATTCAGCTCAGAATATCAAACCGTATAAAGGAAACATTCAACGAAAGCCATAACGGCGCCTCCCTGACTGTATGGGTCGGTGGAAACAAAACTTGCATACAACAAGTAACCCTGGAGCTTACAGTGACAAGAAATGCGATGCCCGGGAGCATCCCACAACAACCTTGATCATTGAGCACCAAGTAACTCCCATTTGAAAGCAACTTGAACAGCGAATTAATCACGGTAGCTGGGGACCCTTTCAAGTGACAGGATAAGTTAGCAACTGAACCATTACAGGCCCCGTGAAACGTGATATTCTGGCATATGAGAGATCCACTTAAAGAATTCTCACAATTGGTACCGCTAAGGAACACTTCCATGTCCCCATTCCTGCATCGAAATCTGTATGGAAATTCCCAAGATACCTTGATGAATTCCCTACCCATCGCTTCATATCTGCCCCCCTGTTGTTGTTCGAGGCAATACTGAAACTGGAAAGTTGTGACCGGTAGTGTTATATGGCCATGGATTAACCATTCTGTGGATGGTGACTCTGCCACAGTGAAAGGTAACTTGTCCAGTTTTTCAATACGCAGCATTGTATATTTTGCTTCCCTTTGTGTCATCATTATCTGCTTCTCAGTTAGATTGTATGCAGAAAATAGGGACGTACTGTTGATAAATCGCCAAGGCACATAACCAGCGCTCAATGATTGCAGCGTCCAGCTTAATAACATAATAGAACGTAGCTGGGATTGTCCGTGCTGTAGTATGGACAAGTCCTGTTCTAGTATATCTATATTAGAAGATACAATGTTGCCCAGTGACTAAACCCTGGATGTTAATGTAGTCATACCATTGTCAACTACAGCTAACGCCTTTTCTAGGTTAATTCTATCTATTTCACAAAGTCTCTCCGCAGCTTCTTGTTGAGAGATTTTCCAGATTTCTTTATAGACCGCGTAATAGAAACTTTTCTGACGTGGCTTTCGGGGACCTAATAAAAAATCCCTTAGATCCACCTCATCTGAGAGTAAGGATAAGTGCTGTTTCACCTGGGACAGTGTCGAGGTTTTTAGCCAATCGAGGCACAACTTCCCAACACTGTATGATGTCACCACCCACGGATGTTGCCTTTGTACATATCGTTGGTCCGGTCTATGGATACTAAACCCTTCGGTGGTACCCCTGAATCTGGTTTGACATCTGTTTGTGTCTGTGGGCCAAACTAACCATCCCTTCAAATTGGGGTCTGAAGTATTGTACTGCATGATGTCATCTATTGTATCCCCTCCACGTGATGTAAAATTGATGTGTGAAGGTGTGGGAATCCGAGATGTGTTCAAATCCTTGTTCTTGGCTAGTCCAAGACAGGAAGTCTGTTGCACAGTGTCATTCAGAAATATTATTTGCTGTGTAATGAGGCACACTCTAAAAAGTGCTTGAGTTCCCTGAACTTGCCATTCCTTAGAACCCCAGACTTATGGAAGGACACTATAGACATAAAATCAGTCGAAACCCTGTTCAGACAGTTGGGAAATAAAGGATGCAGAATAAATCTGTTTGGTGTTGGTGAGAATATTTTTCTGTGCAGGTGTAGGTGCAACCTTATAGTAATATGAGGTCGGGTCAGAAGTGTTACACCCTGAAAAATAAGAAAATTTCTGTGCAAACGTTTTCGAATTACCTTTTGGTGGTGTCGAGCAATGTTCCCATTGGAAGTATGTGAAAACATTTCGTGAGATACTGGATTTGTGTAAAATGTGATGACCATAATGATGGTAACAGTACATAGTGTTATAGTCTGATGTGTCTTCTAACATTTCAATGCTTGAAAATGCAGCGGATTGTTCTAAATCAGACAACGTATTATTTACAGTTTCAAAATCCCAATCATCAGAAAATGTACTGGAGGTAATGATATAATTTAGAGAAATTTTAAATAAATGTGTTTTTTTCAAAAGTTCAGTGGGGCCAAATACATCATAATCAACCTTGTCCCAAACTATCCCATCAGGAATTGGAACAGCGGTAATGTTCACGGAAAACAAGTCTCTTTGTTCACGGTGAGATGATGTATGAGGTTTCAGGACCAAGTTCACATTTGGGACTGCAGAGCGTTCTGGGAGATTTTCCATTTACGAGTAAGCAAAACACAGTAACTAGGCCAATTCAGATCAGAAAAAACAATATTCCAGTTATGATCCAGAGCTGGAGCCAAGGTGATACGAAATAAGTCTTTTGAGAAAAGTGTAGAATTCACAAATTTGTTGCTTACGGGAAAATGGAGCTGGCGTTGTCTCAGGTTCACTGGGATCAAGAGAGAAGGTATCAAAATCGATGAAGTAGCCAGATGCAGTTCGATCTCTCTTTGGTGGCTCAGCAGGTTTTGTTGAACTGGTAGGTGTCTCATGTTGAGGCATATTGATGTAGACTTCGGTGGTAGGCCGAATTGATATTTGTCTTTCACTTGTAGTTTGAAGTTCTGTTTCCAGAGTAACGAGTTCCATTTCATTGTTGGAAATTCCATCATTTTGTATTGGTGACTCTTTGAATGTTATGAGTCTTTCTGTCTGAACTTCCTGTATGGTAGCGAGAGGAGAGCATCGGCTACCCAGGAGCCCAAGAGGCCTACTATTCAGTATCGGCCAGATCAATGGAGACAAATCTCTTTTCTTTTTTGCCGGCAAGAGGCGGAAGAAGTACTGTTCTTGTTCCTTCGACAGCCAGGACAGGTACAGGCTTTCTGTATGATGGCCCAAATTCTTTCTTGTCCTCAATCTTTTCTCTGACCAGATCCCTGACTTTAGGGATCCAGACAGGTCTTGCCGTGACTGATTTGACTTCCCCAGTGGCTGTGCGTTTTACTTGCACGTTGCTTAGTGGTGCCCAGGATTCATTCAGATCCTGTAAAACAGCCAAACGTTTATTGATATCAAATGGTTTTTCATCGGCCACTGTGCTTTCATAATCGAGATCAAGTACCCACATTCTCGTCCCAAATATGCCAAGAAGTTCTCCAGGGGGTGTCACTCCTTACGAGGTCCTGTTATTAAGGACTCGTTGGACCCCGTAATAAGTGATTGACCCAGCAACCACCCAAACCTAATACTCTTGCTGTTAAAGATTGCTTTGAGTCCCGAATTTCCCTCGGGATGGTACGGAGAGGAGTACCGCAATGCTACACCCAAACCTTCCATGGCTTCCTTGTAAGTGCTAGAGCTAAATGCGGGGCCACAGTCCGAATGTAATGTGCCAACTGCGTATGTCCCTATAAAGCATGGGTACTCACAAACATTTTTCTGGGGGGCCGCAAAGTTTGGTCTTTGGTGTGACCGAGGGCCACACTGATGCCAGCGGGGGTGTAAAGTTGGAGTAGGAGAAGCAAAGCATGTGTATTTAGTGGCTGAAAATTGTGCAAAGTAAAACCAGAAAACCTGGGATGAATCCCGGCTTCTCCACTTGACCGAATTATGTGACCCTGGGCAATTGTTTTATTTCAAGTTCCCTCCTTTTCTTCATTATCACATATAAGAGAAACTCGAAATACATGACTTCAGGATGTGTGCTTGGATGTAATCATGGCATTGTTGTCAGGGTGGGGGAATGAACGTTTCTAAATTAAGGTTTGAAAACCATCACTTTAAGAAAAATACTTCTGAATGTCCTGCTAAAATTTGATTTACTAAGGTGAAATGGTTCTACAGGTCAATGAAATACATGTATTTTTACATGTTTGCGGTCTTTAAAAATGAAGGTGTCCCTAAAACATTGGTATTCATGTTAGTGCTGATTCGAGTAAACAGCAGCCCAGTGCTGCTGCTGCCCAGGGGGCCGCATGTAAAGGTCAGGAGGGCCGCATGCGGCCCCCGGGCCGTACTTTGAGTATCACTGCTATAAAGACTTGCAAATCTTTTATAACAGTTCGAGCGTCAGCCGAGCGCTTAGGCCATACCCATAGGAATCTAGAGCAGGAATCCACTGCCACCAAGATATACTTGTAAGCTCCATCTGATTGTAGGGGGTCGCAGTGGTCCAAATAGGCACAAGCGAGTGGTCTGTATGTTATTAGTAGTTAGTGGTGTCTGTGCTGGACGTGCCACAGTGTAACCCTTCATCTGCTGGCAGATGTCGCAATTTAAGACAAAATTCTTTGTTTGTTTAGTTAACCCTGGCCACCAATAGCGCTGTTTCAATAATGAAACTGTCGCGGTAATCCCTGCGTGTGCAGAACCTAGACCCTCGTGTGCAGCTAGAATTAAACCTAATCTGCGATCCATGTTTGGTATTACTCTATCCCCCACTCCTGAAATTTGAGCATACGGAATGTTGTTTGCATCTAACTTGTAGGAGTACTTGAGTGGAAAACCTTTCGGTAAGGCTGGGCTGTTTTTACGTGAAGCAATGACAACTACCATTATCTGTCCGTCTATTCTCGCTTTTGAACGAGTGATTGCAGCTACGGCAGCAGTACATAATGGCCCCTTCGCGGCTTCATCAGCCAATGAATTCCCTTCAACGTGAACCCCATCAAGTTGATGACTCAGCGTATATATCACGTGAGCTCTTGGTAGTTTGTTTTTCAACTCAGCTACCTGTTCCCAAAGCATTTTGGGGCACATGCATCAACGAAAATACCGATCGCAAACGGGCAGATTCGCAGAATCTGCCCCTTTGCGACCGGTATTTTTGCATTTGGGATGCATCAACACAAATGCAAAATCGCAATTTAAGTAATCGCAAAATTTGCGATTACTTAAATTGCGAATTCACAATTAGGGATCGCAAATTACCGTCAATTTTAACTTGATGGTAATTTGCAAAAACTAGAAAAATGCACTAAAGTGCATTTTTCAAAGTTTCATGTTACACACACACATGCCCTTGGGGCATGTATGTGTGTAACATGTGGTAACATGGCAATTTCAGGGGTGCAACAGGTTGTCCATTTGGCACCCTTGAAATTGCATGCGCAATTTGCGAGTACCAATTTGGTACTCGCAAATTGCGCATGCAATTCCCATTCATTCCTATGGGCCTCTAGGCCTATAGGAATTAATGGGTAGCTATTCCTTAATTGCGATTCGCAATTTGCGAGTCGCAATTAAGGAATATGTAGGAATCACAATTTTTTTTTCAATTCCTTCATGCATAGGGATTTGCGAGTCCTAAACAGCGATTTCTTAAAATTAGCTATTTAGGATTCGCAAATCCTGACATTGATGCATGTGGCCCTTTATGCTTAATTGTGCCACCTTTTGAGTCTTTAAACCCATTCTAACCCCAGTAGTGGAGATAATCATTGTATGACTGGACACAATAAAAAGAATCGCACATAATCAGTGTGGGGAATTCTCGATCCGTATTTATTAGTGCCAGTAAAAAGGCTATTAGTTCTGACAGCTGAGCCGTGCAGTCTCCTAGAGACTGTCATCGTATCGCTGGGATGGAACTTACCATCCTGCATACAACCTTTCACAATCGCACACGCGGCGCTGTATTGCTGTTTACTCCCTACGGCCGGCTGAGCACATCCGTCAGTGTAAATAATATATTCATACTGATCTAGAGGCATTATTTCATTTGGTAGAGGATATTCTTGTTCATATTGCAGAAAGGCTTGTGTTTTTAGACTAGGGTCATATCTGTATTCTACATCCGTTGCAGTGAGAGAATTAGCCCATTGTATCCATCTTGGATGTAAGGCTTAAGGGTTAGGAATGCTTGCCTTTGTAGCAGCCTCTAAGGCTGGTACTGGAGTTACAACAATTATTCGTTTCCCCTGAGCAAGTGCTCTTTCTCTTACTACAGCGGTCTGTACTGCTGTCAGTATTTTCTCTGTAGAAGCAAAGCGCATTTCAGCGTTTGTGTACAAGTGTGATTTGTATGCTATGGGTACTGTTTCTCCTTCATTGAAGGTTAGGTAAGTGTACCCAGATTGACCCCCTAAAACACGGATCACCAGGTTCCGGACATTTACAAGTGTCTGGCAGTGTTTTGAAGCTATCATGTCAGATTGTAGGGAACAAAGGATATCTGTGTGTTCCTGTGTCCAATCACAACAGAAAAATTAAATGGGGGGGTCTAAGGGAAAAGTTTAAAGACCAACACGGATTCAAATCCCCAAATACCGAACTATATTAAACCAAAGAAAATCCGTTAGTCTAACTCACTCAGGAGCACAAACAGTACAAGTTTTCAAAGCCCTCTTGATTCTTAGGGGAGTCTTTTACGGAGGACGGAATCCCATCACCCACCGAATTGGCATGCTTCATCATCTGGGATCTCCTCTTGGTTGCAAAACCTAGTGCAACCAAGGGCTACAACCCCCTCCCTGGGAGGGAGGAGCTCAGGGATGTTTTGGGTAGTCAGAACTAGGATCTACTAATATCCACTAGAAATGAAGCAAAAGTAGATGTTTTGGGTGATGGTTGCAGTGCGTGCTGTGATGAAGTGAAAAAGTGATTTAAAATTGGCTACCAGGAAGAAAAAACTTTTAATTGGATCTATCCTGGTGTCAAATATAAAACCAGTGCATATGCAGTTTAAACCAAATAACTGCATTTAGTCCGAAAAACAGGTCTACATGTTTCAGCCGTGTCGATCAAGGTATGATCTCAGCCTTCCTCAGGACCTAGATAGTTTATCGCTACTGCAAACAGTGTAAGAGTGTAAAAAGGTACAAGCTACCAAAGTCTCAATCTATGTGGTTGGATACGATACAACCTACATTAACCTGTGGCTTCACACTTTGGTAAGATGTCACAGGAAGTTTGGACGAAACCTGTAAGAAAGACAAAAACGACACACTGACATCAATGTTACGACACAGTGGAGTCAATGAAGTAAAAATTAAAACTGTGAAAACTTATACTGTTATACTATGCTCCGCGATGACGTCAACTCTGACATCGCGGAATACCCAACAGTGTCTCCTATACCTGATGGTGTATGCAACACATATATTTTTTTAATTCAATATATGCTTACCCGTTGCTGTACGGGTGCACTCCTCACCTCACCTGGCAGCAGCTCAGGACGTGAGGCACCGCTCTATTCAAAGATGGAAAAATAAAAACCATATTCACAGATCCATCCAACATGCCGTGGATACTGCTACTTCATATTTGTTTATCAACAATTTATGCATGATCATGACAGAGTACTACTTGGGAGAAAAAAGAAAATTATCTTCTAAGACATAATAGACTATACTATTTAGCAAACAGTGGCCGCAATTTGTAAATAAAAGGCAATTGGACTACCAAAGGAAACTTGTCCCTGGATACTAACTACGTATGTTTGCACCGATGTTAATTCACTCGATTATTATAAGGTGCATACATTCAAGGTTCAGGTTCAAATACACTTTATTCGGATAGCATCGCATCCATAAAAGCACAAAACACAACAGCAAACAAATAAACATGTGCAGGTTAAAAAGTCGTATTAAATCATTAAAACCATAGCAGCATACAATGTACAATAATATTATAATTCATGCATAAGAGACATAAAACCTAGGGATTGGACATAGTTTGTCGTGCTCGAGCAGCAATTCTCAAAAAAGTGCCAGTGCGAAAAACCAACTCTTCATCGTCTAGGGTAAGTAATTTTAAGTAGGCATGTTCCAGACTGATGGGTGTATGTTTTTTAAAATAGGGAGTTAAGAACCACTTAATATATTTTAAATAATATTTGCAGAAGAACAGAAGGTGCTGGATAGATTGTCCGCTCTGACCATCGCAAGGGCATGGAATATGATCAAGGTCATGGTGGTAACCAAGAGGGAAACATAATACAAATTTGATGGTACCAGCCCTTAAGCATTCAAAGCTACCACAAATGTAAATCTTTAACTCTTTCATTTTCAAAGTCTTATTTATGACCATTATTAAAACTCTCGTTACCGATCAGATAACGCGTGTAAGGTACGAGATGCTCAGAATATATAGAACAAGTATATTCAACTGTCTTGTCAAACTTGGATCTAGGCAGATTATAAATTCGCAAAAAACCAAGAAAGCGCAATGCTCAAGAGGTCGCAAGCGCGTGTACTCACCTGTCCGTCGGTACCCCGGGCCGGACATGAGCTGGAACGGGAGGCAACCGGCGGATGGCGAGACAGCTTTATATGGTGGAGAAATATAATCATGCACGGCGCTTGCTGATCACGTCACTCATGACGTATCCCGGTCATTCCCAAAAGGACTACTAAAGAGCAGGATTCATGGGAAATGTGGTCCAAAGTATAAACGAACTGTGTGTTAAGCATTGAACCATATAGACATGCACATGTGCTAGCACTATTTGCGAAACAATTATTAACCGGCACTCAGGGTGTCAATTGGGAAGTAGCTTTCTAAAATGTGATTTAAATGAAAGCGGTTCGTTACACTGCTTATTCCGTGTACCTTAACGTTGTGTGTAGATCGTTCCCAGAGGACTACTAAACAAGTATGAATCATGGGAATTGTAGTTTCCGCGCTATACGTCTTTTTTATGACATGTGCAGTTTATTGCACAAGCGTATATAATCGTATTTCGAATAAAAGGAACGTCTTTTGATAAGGAAGTGACATCACCAGCCCTCAAATTTATCAATTGGGGAAAATGTGATATAGATGGTATCGCATTTTTTGTAAAATTAGCCTTATTAGGACCTTGGAATGATGTAAATAAATTTATTAGGGTCCACCTACAAATATCTCTTTAGTGTCATGAGTGTATTGGTGAAGGGAAAGAGGGGGTTACATGCCTTGTTGGGACTCCGAGATGGTATAAATGTCTAAGAGTCCTTTATGTTGCCAAATACCTCTAAAGTGCTAAGAATGTATTGGTACAGTGGACCAAAAACACAATAGTCTATCCTTAAGAGTCATTGCAAAAATTATATTGAGGTCCATGGAATATCGTCGTTCAGCCCTTGGGTATCACTTTTGAGCTTAAAAATCCATTTTTGTTCTTTTACGAACAAAAATCGTGAGATGTCTGTCACATGGGATGGAATGAATGGTTGTTCTAAAACCGTCCATTTTAACTCTTCTGCTCGATGTTTGTGTGTCAGGAAATGGTTGGTGAGTCTGGTGGCTTGTTTTCTACACCTAATTGTGCTTTTGTGTTCACTTATCCGAAACTTGACCTTACGTGTGGTCATGCCCACGTATCTGAGTGAGCACGGACATGTTATTAAATAAATCACTTTCTCAGTGTTACAATTAGTATGTTTGGTTTGTATCCATGGTTTTCCAGTACCTATGTCTACCGTTGATGTGTGTTCAGTCTGGGGACAAGCAGTACATCAAGCACACGGATAGTGCCCTTGCACTGCTGGCATATCCCATAGGGTATTGGGTGCGGTCAGCGGTTTCGTTTTGGGTCTAGTGTGAACCAAGTTGTCGCGAAGGTTGGAACTCCTCTTAAAAGAAAATAATGGTAGAGGGATATCTCATTACCGACATTCAGAATCCACCAATTTTTCCGTACACTTTTTTGTATGCCATTAGAGAGTGTACTGAATGTGTTGACAAATGTTAATCTTGTCAGGGGCGGTTTCTGTACTGGTGGTTCTAGTAGAGCCTCACGATCATTATTAGACACTCTCGTCATTGCTCTTCTTACAAGATGTTTTGGGTAATGTCTATCTTGTAGTTGTTGGGACAGTTGCTTCGCATGGTATTGAAACTTTTCTTTATCTGAACAGTTCCTCTGAATCCGAAGGAACTGTCCGACCGGTAGATTTTCGCGGAGCGACTTGGGATGATAACTATCAAAAGTTAACAGTGAGTTCCTCGCCATAGGTTTTTTTATATAGTTCACTGCTCAGTCCTGAATTAGAAGGAAAAATCCGTAGATCTAAAAAAGGCAAACTCTCTTTGCTGTGTTCAACTGTGAATTTCAAAAACCTATTCCTCGTATTCAACCAAGCATGAAAATCCAAGATGGTCATTGCATCTCCTCGCCAGACGACGAAAATATCGTCTATGTATCTTTTCCATACAACAATCCGATCGCGGAAAGGATTGTTGTCGGTCAACACCTGGTCTTCTTCAAACAGAAGGACATACAGATTAGCTAGACTAGGCGCAAAAATGCTGCCCATTGATGTTCCTGATGTCTGGAGATAGATGGTCTCTTCAAATCTGAAAAAGTTCTCCTTCATGGCAAGTCTAGCACATTCCATAATAAAGTGCACAGGAGTAATAGTATCCATCTCTCTTTGATCTAAAAGTGTCCGTATCGCATCCAGAGTCTCATCCTGGGGGATGCAGGTGTATAGGGATTCGACGTCAAAGGAAACAAGGAAATCCGCTTCTACATCAAAACTAACCTCTGGTAACAATCTTAGGATATCTTTCGTGTCCTGAAGGTAGGTAGGCATCTCTTTTATGAGGGGTCTCAAGAAATGATCAACAAACGTTGACTGCGGCTCCAACAAAGATCCAATGCCAGATATTATTGGGCGATCCGGGGGTGGTCTCTGGCTCTTATGTATTTTTGGTAATACATAGAAATATGGCATAACCGGGTGGGTAGTGGTCAGAAAACTAGCTTCTTGGGGTGTGATCCACCCTTCAGATTTTGCTTCTTCAACGAGGTCGGAAATTTCTTTGGTAAGCCTTTGAGTGGGATCCATTTTCAGAGGACGGTAAGATCGTCTGTCGGTAAGCTGTCTTAGGCATTCAGTCTGGTATGAAGGCGTGTTGAGAATGACAATCGCACCGCCTTTATCCGCTGGTTTGATTGTAATCGAAGCATCATTTGCTAAAGTTTGTAACGCTTTCTTTTCAATTGAAGGAAGATTTTGATAAAACTTATTCTTAGTAGCACATAATGTCATAACGTCCTGAGTGACTGCTTTTTCAAAAGTCAAAACCTGATCTGGTATCAGGTGCATTGGAGGATTGAAAGTAGACTGTGGTTTCAGTCCAGTATTTGTAGTAGAAATATCCAACAATTCGTTTTGTGTTTCAGATTCTTTCGATTTGAAAAAGAAATGAAGCCAGATTTTTCTAAAAAACTGCGCTAATTCACATCTTGTCTGAAAAGGATCACCAGAATTGGTGGGAACAAAACCCAGACCACTGTTGAGCACAGATAGTTCATCTCTAGTGAGCAAGCGCGTACTCAGATTGACCACTAAGTTGTTGAATCCGAGCTCGTGCCTGCTTGTGAGAGGCCCTTCTTCGTGCTGCGTGTGTTCGGTGGGGACGACACAGGGTTCCAATGTACCTGCGGTTGTTGTCCTCTTCTCCTTCCTCTGGCGCGTCCACGGCCTTGTCCTAAAAAAGGTTGATTTCCCCAAAAATTGAGGTGGTGGTTGGTAAGGGGGCATCGTCTGTTGGAAAGGCGGATATGAAAAACCCCACGGAGCTGGAGGCCACCAGGGTCCTTGTTGCAGGCCCTGTGTGCCTCTCCTCCAGTTCGATCTAGTACGTTGTCCTCTACCTCTATTTGGATGCGCACTGGTGTTAGAGGAATCAGAGTCACTGGACCATTCGTCTGTACCAGATGATGAGTAATTAGAGCCATAGCGTTTGCCCTTTTTGTTAAACTCAGGTGGTGTGTAATTCTCACTAGTGTATGGATATACTTTTTCTAGTGAAAAACGAGCCAGATCTTTTTTGAATTTTTCAATCTTTGTCATGAGAATTGAGTCTTTGTGTTCTTTATTTGATTTATTGGTCTCATCTAGGTTTCTCTTGAATAGAGTGCCGGAAATGGTAGTTTTTATCTGGCCTTCCAATGTCTGAATTTCGTTCAAAATAGCGCCTGCCACACGCTTGGCCGTGCTAAGGATCAAAATAAGCCAATCGCGTGTACATCGCCACAAGTTTAGCGACCAGTCTTTTAGAAAAGCTTTGTCTTGTAGAAAAAGCCTTGGGGTATTGGTCACAATCAGGCCCATAGGCGCACAATTCCCGCGGAGATACTCCGTCATGATGGCGCCGTGTATCAGCGTACGGGAATGTGATTTTTTCAAACCTAGTAAAGTGTGCCAGTCGACTTGGGCATTAGGTGTAATAGAGATGAACTGTGCTCAACAGAGGTCTGGGTTTTGTTCCCACCAATTCTGGTGATCCTTTTCAGACAAGATGTGAATTAGCGCAGTTTTTTAGAAAAATCCGGCTTCATTTCTTTTTCAAATCGAAAGAATCTGAAACACAAAACGAATTGTTGGATATTTCTACTACAAATACTGGACTGAAACCTCTGTCTACTTTCAATCCTCCAATGCACCTGATACCAGATCAGGTTTTGACTTTTGAAAAAGCAGTCACTCAGGACGTTATGACATTATGTGCTACTAAGAATAAGTTTTATCAAAATCTTCCTTCAATTGAAAAGAAAGCGTCACAAACTCTAGCAAATGATGCTTCGATTACAATCAAACCCGCGGATAAAGGCGGTGCGATTGTCATTCTCGACACGCCTTCATACCGGACTGAATGCCTAAGACAACTTACCGACAGACGATCTTACCGTCCTCTGAAAATGGATCCCATGCAAAGGCTTACCAAAGAAATTTCCGACTTCGTTGAAGAAGCAAAATCTGAAGGGTGGATCACACCCCAAGAAGCTAGTTTTCTGACCACTACCCACCCGGTTATGCCATATTTCTATGTATTACCATAAATACATAAGCCCCAGAGACCACCCCCGGGTCGCCCGATAATATCTGGCATTGGATCTTTGTTGGAGCCGCTGTCAACGTTTGTTGATCATTTCTTGAGACCCCTCGTAAAAGAGATGCCTACCTACCTTCAGGACACAAAAGATATCCTGAGATTGTTACCAGAGGTTAGTTTTGACGTAGAAACAGATTTCCTTGTTTCCTTTGACGTCGAATCCCTATACACCTGCATCCCCCAGGATGAGACTCTGGATGCGATACGGACACTTTTAGATCAAAGAGAGATGGACACTATTACTCCTGTGCACTTTATTATGGAATGTGCTAGACTTGCCATGAAGGAGAACTTTTTCAGATTTGAAGAGACCATCTATCTCCAGACATCAGGAACATCAATGGGCAACATTTTTGCGCCTAGTCTAGCTAATCTGTATGTCCATCTGTTTGAAGAAGACCAGGTGTTGACCGACAACAATCCTTTCCGCGATCGGATTGTTGTATGGAAAAGATACATAGACAATATTTTCGTCGTCTGGCGAGGAGATGCAATGACCATCTTGGATTTTCATGCTTGGTTGAATATGAGGAATAGGTTTTTGAAATTCACAGTTGAACACAGCAAAGAGAGTTTGCCTTTTTTAGATCTACGGATTTTTCCTTCTAATTCAGGACTGAGCAGTGAACTATATAAAAGACCTATGGCGAGGAACTCACTGTTAACTTTTGATAGTTATCATCCCAAGTCGCTCCGCGAAAATCTACCGGTCGGACAGTTCCTTCGGATCCGGAGAAACTGTTCAGATAAAGAAAAGTTTCAATACCATGGGAAGCAACTGTCCCAACAACTACAAGATAGACATTACCCAAAACATCTTGTAAGAAGAGCAATGAAGAGAGCGTCTAATAATGATCGTGAGGCTCTACTAGAACCACCAGTACAGAAACCGCCCCTGACAAGATTAACATTTGTCAACACATTCAGTACACTCTCTAATGGCATACAAAAAAAAAAGTACGGAAAAATTGGCGGATTCTGAATGTGGGTAATGAGAATATCCCTCTACCATTATTTTCTTTTAAAAGGAGTTCCAACCTTCGCGACAACTTGGTTCACACTAGACCCAAAACGAAACCGCTGACCACACCCAATACCCTATGGGATATGCCAGCAGTGCAAGGGCACTATCCGTGTGGTTCATGTACTGCTTGTCCCCAGAATGAACACACATCAACGGTAGACATAGGTACTGGAAAACCATGGATACAAACCAAACATACTAATTGTAACACTGAGAAAGTGATTTATTTAATAACATGTCCGTGCTCACTCAGATACGTGGGCATGACCACACGTAAGGTCAAGTTTCGGATAAGTGAACACAAAAGCACTATTAGGTGTAGAAAACAAGCCACCAGACTCACCAACCATTTCCTGACACACAAACATCGAGCAGAAGAGTTAAAATGGACGGCTTTAGAACAACCATTCATTCCATCCCATGTGACAGACATCTCACGATTTTTGTTCGTAAAAGAACAAAAATGGATTTTAAGCTCAAAAGTGATACCCAAGGGCTGAACGACGATATTCCATGGACCTCAATATAATTTTTGCAATGACTCTTAAGGATAGACTATTGTGTTTTTGGTCCACTGTACCAATACATTCTTAGCACTTTAGAGGTATTTGGCAACATAAAGGACTCTTAGACATTTAAACCATCTCGGAGTCCCAACAAGGCATGTAACCCCCTCTTTCCCTTCACCAATACACTTATGACACTAAAGAGATATTTGTAGGTGGACCCTAATAAATTTATTTACATCATTCCAAGGTCCTAATAAGGTTGTTACAAAAATGCGATACCATCTATATCACATTTTCCCTGATTGATACATTTGAGGGCTGGTGATGTCACTTCCTTATCAAAAGACGTTCCTTTTATTCGAAATACGATTATATACGCTTTTGCAATAAACTGCACACGTCATAAAAAAGACGTATAGCGCGGAAACTACAATTCCCATGATTCATACTTGTTTAATAGTCCTACACACACAACGTTAAGGTACACGGAATAAGCAGTGTAACGAACCGCTCCATTTACATCACATTTTAAAAAGCTGCTTCCCAATTGACACCCTGAGTGCCGGTTAATAATTGTTTCGCAAATAGTGCTAGCGCACGTGCATGTCCATATGGTTCAATGCTTAACACACAGTTAGTACGTTTATAGTTTGGGCCACATTTCCCATGAATCCTGCTCTTTAGAAGTCCTTTTGGGAATGACCAGGATACGTCATGAGTGACGTGATCAGCAAGCGCCGTAGTGTTGGTACACACCGGTGCATGATTATATTTCTCCACCATATAAAGCCGTGTCTCGCCATCCGCCGGTAGCCTCCCATTCCAGCTCATGTCCGGCCCGGGGTACCGACGGACAGGTGAGTACACGCGCTTGCGACCTCTTGAGCTTTGTGCATTGCACTTTCTTGGTTTTTTGCGAATTTATAATCTGCCTAGATCCAAGTTTGACAAGACAGTTGAATATACTTGTTCTATATATTCTGAGCATCTCGTACCTTACACGCGTTATCTGATCGGTAACGAGAGTTTTAATAATGGTCATAAGACTTTGAAAATGAAAGAGTTAAAGATATACATTTGTGGTAGCTTTGAATGTATGCACCTTATAATAATCGAGTGAATTAACATCGGTGCAAACATACGTAGTTTGTATCCAGGGACAAGTTTCCTTTGGTAGTCCAATTGCCTTTTATTTACAAATTGCGGCCACTGTTTGCTAAATAGTATAGACTATTATGTCCTAGAAGATAATTTTCTTTCCCCCCCCCAAGTAGTACTCGGTCATGATCATGCATAAATTGTTGATAAACAAATATGAAGTAGCAGTATCCACGGCATGTTAGATGGATCTGTGAATATGGTTTTTATTTTTCCATCTTTGAATAGAGCGGTGCCTCACGTCCTGAGCTGCTGCCAGGTGAGGTGAGGAGTGCACCCGTACATCAACGGGTAAGCATATATTGAATTTTAAAAATATATGTGTTGCATACACCATCAGGTATAGGAGACACTGTTGGGTATTCCGCGATGTCAGAGTTGACGTCATCGCGGAGCATAGTATAACAGTATAAGTTTTCACAGTTTTAATTTTTACTTCATTGACTGCACTGTGTCGTAACATTGATGTCAGTGTGTCGTCTTTGTTTTTGTCTTTCTTACAGGTTTCGTCCAAACTTCCTGTGACATCTTACCAAAGTGTGAAGCCACAGGTTAATGTAGGTTGTATCGTATCCAACCACATAGATTGAGACTTTGGTAGCTTGTACCTTTTTACACTCTTACACCGTTTGCAGTAGCGATAAACTACTAGGTCCTGAGGAAGGCCGAGATCATACCTTGATCGACACGGCTGAAACATGTAGACCTGTTTTTCGGACTAAATGCAGTTATTTGGTTTAAACTGCATACGCACTGGTTTTATATTTGACACCATGATAGATCCAATTAAAAGTGTTTTGTTCCTGGTAGCAAATTTTAAATCACTTTTTCACTTCATCACAGCACGCACTGCAACCATCACCCAAAACATCTACTTTTGCTTTATTTCTAGTGGATATTAGTAGATCCTAGTTCTGACTACCCAAAACATCCCTGCGCTCCTCCCTCCCAGGGAGGGGGTTGTAGCCCTTGGTTGCACTAGGTTTTGCAACCAAGAGGAGATCCCAGATGATGAAGCATGCCACTTCGGTGGGTGATGGGATTCCGTCCTCTGTAAAGGACTCCCCTAAGAATCAAGAGGGCTTTGAAAACTTGTGCTCCTGAGTGAGTTAGACTAATGGATTTTCTTTGTTTAATATAGTTCGGTATTTGGGGATTTGAATCCGTGTTGGTCTTTAAACTTTTCCTTAGACCCCCATTTAATTTTTCTGTTGTGATTGTTCTTGAGCAGCTAAGGCTGCGGGTCTTTTTAATATCCTTCCCAGCGTGGAAGTTGATTTTGTAGCTCTATTATTCTTTCTTTTTGCATTGATCATGGCTGAATTCACTGGTTTGTCTTTTGACGATGATGTACTACAGTCTATTCTTACTACCAATCACAGTATTTTAGACACTGTACAGAATATTACACCTAATGCCCAAGACGACTGGCACACTTTACTAGGTTTGAAAAAATCACATTCCCGTACGCTGATACACGGCGCCATCATGACGGAGTATCTCCGCGGGAATTGTGCGCCTATGGGCCTGATTGTGACCAATACCCCAAGGCTTTTTCTACAAGACAAAGCTTTTCTAAAAGACTGGTCGCTAATCTTGTGGCGATGTACACGCGATTGGCTTATTTTGATCCTTAGCACGGCCAAGCGTGTGGCAGACGCTATTTTGAACGAAATTCAGACATTGGAAGGCCAGATAAAAACTACCATTTCCGGCACTCTATTCAAGAGAAACCTAGATGAGACCAATAAATCAAATAAAGAACACAAAGACTCAATTCTCATGACAAAGATTGAAAAATTCAAAAAGATCTGGCTCGTTTTTCACTAGAAAAAGTATATCCATACACTAGTGAGAATTACACACCACCTGAGTTTAACAAAAGGGCAAACGCTATGGCTCTAATTACTTATCATCTGGTACAGACGAATGGTCCAGTGACTCTGATTCCTCTAACACCAGTGCGCATCCAAATAGAGGTAGAGGACAACGTACTAGATCGAACTGGAGGAGAGGCACACAGGGCCTGCAACAAGGACCCTGGTGGCCTCCAGCTCCGTGGGGTTTTTCATATCCGCCTTTCCAACAGACGATGCCCCCTTACCAACCACCACCTCAATTTTGTGGAAATCAACCTTTTTTAGGACAAGGCCGTGGACGCGCCAGAGGAAGGAGAAGAGGACAACAACCGCAGGTACATTGGAACCCTGTGCCATCCCCACCGAACACACGCGGCACGAAGAAGGGCCTTCCACAAGCAGGCACGAGCTCCGATTCAACAACTTAGTGGTCAATCTGAGTACACGCTTGCTCATTAGAGATGAACCATCTGTGCTCAACAGAGGTCTGGGTTTTGTTCCCACCAATTCTGGTGATCCTTTTCAGACAAGATGTGAATTAGCGCAGTTTTTTTAGAAAAATCCGGCTTCATTTCTTTTTCAAATCGAAAGAATCTGAAACACAAAACGAATTGTTGGATATTTCTACTGCAAATACTGGACTGATACCTCGGTCTACTTTCAATCCTCCAATGCACCTGATACCAGATCAGGTTTTGACTTTTGAATAAGCAGTCACTCAGGACGTTATTCTTAGTAGCACATAATGTCATAAGTTTTATGAAAATCTTCCTTCAATTGAAAAGAAAGCGTTACAAACTCTAGCAAATGATGCTTCGATTACAACCGAACCCGCGGATAAAGGCGGTGCGATTGTCACTCAACACGCCTTCATACCAGACTGAATGCCTAAGACAACTTACCGACAGACGATCTTACCGTCCTCTGAAAATGGATCCCACGCAAAGGCTTACCAAAGAAATTTCCAACCTCGTTGAAGAAGCAAAATCTGAAGGGTGGATCACACCCCAAGAAGCTAGTTTTCTGACCACTACCCACCCGGTTATGCCATATTTCTATGTATTACCAAAAATACATAAGACCCAGAGACCACCCCCGGGTCGCCCGATAATATCTGGCATTGGATCTTTGTTGGAGCCGCTGTCAACGTTTGTTGATCATTTCTTGAGACCCCTCGTAAAAGAGATGCCTACCTACCTTCAGGACACGAAAGATATCCTGAGATTGTTACCAGAGGTTAGTTTTGACGTAGAAACGGATTTCCTTGTTTCCTTTGACGTCGAATCCCTATACACCTGCTTCCCCCAGGATGAGACTCTGGATGCGATACGGACACTTTTAGATCAAAGAGAGATGGACACTATTACTCCTGTGCACTTTATTATGGAATGTGCTAGACTTGCCATGAAGGAGAACTTTTTCAGATTTGAAGAGACCATCTATCTCCAGACATCAGGAACATCAATGGGCAGCATTTTTGCGCCTATTCTAGCTAATCTGTATGTCCATCTGTTTGAAGAAGACCAGGTGTTGACCGACAACAATCCTTTCCACGATCGGATTGTTGTATGGGAAAGATACATAGACGATATTTTCGTCGTCTGGCGATGAGATGCAATGACCATCTTGGATTTTCATGCTTAGTTGAATACGAGGAATAGGTTTTTGAAATTCACAGTTGAACACAGCAAAGAGAGTTTGCCTTTTTTAGATCTACGGATTTTTCCTTCTAATTCAGGACTGAGCAGTGAACTATATAAAAAAACCTATGGCGAGGAACTCACTGTTAACTTTTGATAGTTATCATCCCAAGTCGCTCCGCGAAAATCTACCGGTCGGACAGTTCCTTCGGATTCGGAGGAACTGTTCAGATAAAGAAAAGTTTCAATACCATGCGAAGCAACTGTCCCAACAACTACAAGATGGACATTACCCAAAACATCTTGTAAGAAGAGCGCGTCTAATAATGATCGTGAGGCTCTACTAGAACCACCAGTACAGAAACCGCCCCTGACAAGATTAACATTTGTCAACACATTCAGTACACTCTCTAATGGCATACAAAAAAAAAAGTACGGAAAAATTAGCGGATTCTGAATGTGGGTAATGAGAATATCCCTCTACCATTATTTTCTTTTAAAAGGAGTTCCAACCTTCGCGACAACTTGGTTCACACTAGACCCAAAACGAAACCGCTGACCGCACCCTATACCCTATGGGATATGCCAGAAGTGCAAGGGCACTATCCGTGTGGTTCATGTACTGCTTGTCCCCAGAATGAACACACATCAACGGTAGACATAGGTACTGGAACACCATGGATACAAACCAAACATACTAATTGTAACACTGAGAAAGTGATTTATTTAATAACATGTCCGTGCTCACTCAGATACGTGGGCATAACCACACGTAAGGTCAAGTTTCGGATAAGTGAACACAAAAGCACTATTAGGTGTAGAAAACAAGCCACCAGACTCACCAACCATTTCCTGACACACAAACATCGAGCAGAAGAGTTAAAATGGACGGTTTTAGAACAACCATTCATTCCATCCCATGTGACAGACATCTCACGATTTTTGTTCGTAAAAGAACAAAAATGGATTTTAAGCTCAAAAGTGATACCCAAGGGCTGAACGACGATATTCCATGGACCTCAATATAATTTTTGCAATGACTCTTAAGGATAGACTATTGTGTTTTTGGTCCACTGTACCAATACATTCTTAGCACTTTAGAGGTATTTGGCAACATAAAGGACTCTTAGACATTTATACCATCTTGGAGTCCCAACAAGGCATGTAACCCCCTCTTTCCCTTCACCAATACACTTATGACACTAAAGAGATATTTGTAGGTGGACCCTAATAAATTTATTTACATCATTCCAAGGTCCTAATAAGGCTAATGTTACAAAAAATGCGATACCATCTATATCACATTTTCCCTAATTGATAAATTTGAGGGCTGGTGATGTCACTTCCTTATCAAAAGACGTGTGCAGTTTATTGCAAAAGCGTATAAAATTGTATTTCGAATAAAAGGAACGTCATAAAAAAGACATAGCGTGGAAACTACAATTCCCATGATTCATACTTGTTTAATAGTCCTACACACAACGTTAAGGTACACGGAATAAGCAGTGTAACGAACCGCTTTCATTTACATCATATTTTAAAAAGCTGCTTCTCAATTGACACCCTGAGTGCGGTTAATAATTGTTTTGCAAATAGTGCTAGCGCACGTGCATGTCTATATGGTTCAATGCTTAACACACAGTTAGTACGTTTATAGTTTGGACCACATTTCCCATGAATCCTGCTCTTTAGTAGTCCTTTTGGGAATGACCGGGATACGTCATGAGTGACGTGATCAGCAAGCGCCGTAGTGTTGGTACACACTGGTGCATGATTATATTTCTCCACCATATAAAGCCGTGTCTCGCCATCCGCCGGTTGCCTCCCGTTCCAGCTCATGTCCGGCCCGGGGTACCGACAGACAGGTGAGTACACGCGCTTGCGACCTCTTGAGCTTTGTGCATTCTTGGTTTTTTGCGAATATATAATCTGCCTAGATCCAAGTTTGACAAGACAGTTGAATATACTTGTTCTATATATTCTGAGCATCTCGTACCTTACACGCGTTATCTGATCGGTAACGAGAGTTTTAATAATGGTCATAAGACTTTGAAAATGAAAGAGTTAAAGATATACATTTGTGGTAGCTTTGAATGTATGCACCTTATAATAATCGAGTGAATTAACATCGGTGCAAACATACGTAGTTGGTATCCAGGGACAAGTTTCCTTTGGTAGTCCAATTGCCCTTTATTTACAAATTGCGGCCACTGTTGGCTAAATAGTATAGTCTATTATGTCCTAGAAGATAATTTTCTTTCCCCCCCCCCCCAAGTAGTACTCGGTCATGATCATGCATAAATTGTTGATAAACAAATATGAAGTAGCAGTATCCACGGCATGTTGGATGGATCTGTGAATATGGTTTTTATTTTTCCATCTTTGAATAGAGCGGTGCCTCACGTCCTGAGCTGCTGCCAGGTGAGGTGAGGAATGCACCCGTACATCAACGGGTAAGCATATATTGAATTTAAAAAATATATGTGTTGCATACACCATCAGGTATAGGAGACACTGTTGGGTATCCCGTGATGTCAGAGTTGATGTCATCGTGGAGTATAGTATAAGAGTATAAGTTTTCACAGTTTTAATTTTTACTTCATTGACTCCACTGTGTTGTAACATTGATGTCAGTGTGTCGTCTTTGTTTTTGTCTTTCTTACAGGTTTCGTCCAAACTTCCTGTGACATCTTACCAAAGTGTGAAGCCACAGGTTAATGTAGGTTGTATCGTATCCAACCACATAGATTGAGACTTTGGTAGCTTGTATCTTTTTACACTCTTACACTGTTTGCAGTAGCTTTAAACTATCTAGGTCCTGAGGAAGGCCGAGATCATACCTTGATCGACACGGCTGAAACATGTAGACCTATTTTTCGGACTAAGTGCAGTTATTTGGTTTAAACTGCATACGCACTGGTTTTATATTTGACACCAGGATAGATCCAATTAAAAGTGTTTTTCTTCCTGGTAGCCAATTTTAAATCACTTTTTCACTTCATCACAGCACGCACTGCAACCATCACCCAAAACATCTACTTTTGCTTCATTTCTAGTGGATATTAGTAGATCCTAGTTCTGACTACCCAAAACATCCCTGAGCTCCTCCCTCCCAGGGAGGGGGTTGTAGCCCTTGGTTGCACTAGGTTTTGCAACCAAGAGGAGATCCCAGATGATGAAGCATGCCAATTCGGTGGGTGATGGGATTCCGTCCTCCGTAAAAGACTCCCCTAAGAATCAAGAGGGCTTTGAAAACCTGTACTGTTTGTGCTCCTGAGTGAGTTAGACTAACGGATTTTCTTTGCTTTAACATAGTTCCTCTGTCCAATGCCTAACTGAAAAATCAGGTCTTAAGTCGTAGAAAGGTTTTACTTTTTTTGTCTGCGTAATTTAAAATGTATTTTAAATGTTATTCCAATATGGATTGTAAGTTCTTCAAAGATTTAGGAGGTTGCAGCAGCGCACACTTTTCTAAAAAGTTAGCTGCCAGACTTTTTCCTTCACTTGATAGCTCGTATTCCAAAAATAGGACATTGAGGTGGGCTATTTTTGATTTTTTAAAGTTATATTTGTAGCCCTCAGAGGCGAACCCCAAAATTATTATGCTCACCCTGGTCAAGTGATCCTTTAAATCATCATCCGTCAGATAAATATCATCTACATAGGACAATGACTTCATCCAAATTCTGAAGTAACTCTGTTACCCTAGCGGAGAACAACCCAGGGCTATTCTTATACTCCTGGGGAGTCGACAAAATTGACGCTGGGAACCTAGCGCTGAAAATGGTGTCAAATACCTGCTTTCAGGCGCTATATTTTGGCAGAAAAATCCATTTGAGATATAGTGTTGTTTTGTATTTTTTCCGCACAATGTTATTCATTAATGCGGCACTGTGTGCATTCTGTACTGCAAATATTTTAGCGCATGTGTTCAGATGTCGGTAGTCTAAAACTAGACGGTATGAATTATCGGGTTTCATTACGGGAAACAAAGGATTATTCATTGGAGAGGTGCAAGTCTCTATTACACCCTGGTACTCAAGTTGATCTAAGATCTCCCTGACCTGTTTTTTCGCTTCTTGTTTTATTGGGTCCTGTCTCTGTGGAGTTGGAGTAGTTTTCTCAGCTAAAAGGATGTCATAGCCGTAAGTCAGGTTCTCCCAAAAGAGACCTTTAACTTTTCTGGGTTTGTCCCCCTCCATTTGGATTGTTATTTCATGTAACCGATGTGAGACACTTACCCTTATATCAGGTGTCTCCACCCTGATATGTTCATTCAACTCCGCTGTCACCAGAAATTCCATCAGGTTCGGGCGAGCTATTGTTACTTCTGCTGCACTGTCTAGCATCCTCAGAGCCCATTCCCCATTCAGACGTTGAGTCCTCAGAATTCTGAACATGTCTAACTTTAAGACCTACTACTTTCTTCTTTTTAAATTGAGGTTTTGATTTTGGCTTGTCTTCTTTTTAGAAGTGTAATCTGAAGTGCTTGGCCTGTCTCTGGACTTTGCACGCTCTTGTCTGTGTTCTGACAGTCCTTCCCTCTCGGAGTTTCTTGGTGAACCCTGAAAGAAATGAGAGGAACGTGTATCAGTATCCTGATACCTGTCAGGTTTTTTAATGTTATCTCTATTCCTAAGGTTGTACCTTCTTTCGGAAGGCTCCTGTTGAGGAGACCCACTCCTGGATTGAGATCTATTTTCTCTATACTTTTGTTGTTATTATCCCATTTCTTCTTGGAAGAATCAGGTGTTTGCTTGGTGTTATCCTTTTCAGGACCACCCATGAGTTGAGGTTTTGTTGCTCTAGCTCCCAAACTATGTCTACCTAATTCAGCATAGGTGTCTTCAATAATTTTAGGTAATTCACGTTCCTGTTGTAAAGGAGTGAAATCCCTCAGGCGTTGGCGTATTGCCACTGCTGCTGCATCCCCTTTAACGTTAGCTAGTATGATGGCTGATACCTGGGCAAAATTACCTGATAATTTCATCCCTAAGTTCAGAGCAGGTTCTGCTCCATACTCATTCTGTATTTGTCTTAATACATCTGGTATTACTGCTAATGATGGGATACCATGAGTTCTGGTATATATGGCAGCGAAAACTGTACCCCAAGTGGTACAATCCTCCATTTGGGGAGCTATCCCCATTGGCAAGCAGATTGTTAGTATTCTGTGTTTTTCTTGAGGGCTGGCGTGTGTAAATACTGCCTCTAACTATTATTTTTTGAGCTATCCAGAATGGCATTTGCTCACCTTTAGTGGGCATTTTACCCATAACGGCGTGTAGCGTTTGTGGTGTAATTTTAGTTGTAGATCCCTGAATTTTTCCTGTTTGTGTAGCTCTTGATGGCTGAAGTGTGAGTGTTCTCATCACGAACTGTGTCAGGTTTCTGTAAAGTTTTATTATTTCTTTATGAAGTGGACGTGTCTGCCACTGGCATTGAGTCAATGTCAGGATGCGGTGTGCAAGCCGCAAGGACTGGCCAGGTGGCTCCATCTCTTCCGAGTGGACCTAGTCTTACTTTGTCTTTTGTGTGGGGAGGGCGCCTTTAAACCAGTTTATGTGCTCCTGGTAGGTGAGCGGAACTTCAATGTCCTCATATGGACAGTATTCATCTGGTGCTTCATCTTCAGTGTAAGAATTAAATGTCTTTGATAGTGCATCTGCTGGTGGGAATTTAACCCATGAATAGAATACCTCTGTTCTATATGATTCGTGTGCCTCAATCACAAGTGTGACTATCCCACCCCTAGCTGAGACTCCATAGTCTGCTAGTTTTAAAGTAAGGGCAGTTCTAACATTTTCTGAAATGTTAATTTCCCCTTCTAGTTCTTCCTCAACTCCTGCACACGCACGTAATGCTGGGGCAGCGTTGCCTTCTTCCCTCTAGGATAAAGTCAACCCCATTACCTGAAGTGAGAGACTGTGGGACCCCGTCTTGGTCTCGAGATGGACACCCTGCAAGGGATGTCAGACCACTGCGAGCTGGTGTGTCTGCGTGCAGGAGCCTCAGCGTGTCGGCATGGAAGTCCTTTTCTCCTCTGACTACCTCAGCAAGATATGGTGTTTATATACCCAAAGTTGTACCCTCAGGGGTTCTACCTTGCAGTGTCATGTCGGACTTAGGATGACGGAATGAATGACCATTATACATAGTTATTAGCAGGAGATGGTAGTCCTGCCGAGTTTTCAAGAAACCTCATGCATAATGGATGAGGCTAGTTTTCAGGTAAAACCCCACATCCTGTTAGCAGTACCGTAACTAGGTAAAAGGTCAGTCCCAAGAACCGTTATGTAGTGTAATGGTAGGGGAGAATATAGGTGAAAGGTTAGGTGACTACCTGAGCCTATATTGGGGTACCTATATGAAACATAACAGGAGGGTTGGGGTTCAGAAGTTACTCGTAGATACTTCTTGGCATGAGGCCCTGCCCCTTCAAGGCCCCTCCCCCTCTTCACACAGTGAGATTGTTCTTCAAGTTGGAAGGTATGGTATAGGGCAAACAAAGTCAAGGAAAAAGCCAAGGACCCCGCATCGGGTAGTTCCCCGGGGGAGCGTTGGTTGCTGGTTGCAACCACAGAATGGGGAAAACTGTCACCATAATTTTATTTCGCCTCTAGCCATCCTCCTCTGTGGGTGGAGCTACAGAACATTATACTGCTGGTGAAGAGAGTGAGCAGAGGGTGAGCTGAATCTTCCTTGTGAGAATGTCTGTTCCTCAAAAACACTCCAATGCCTCTAGAGAATTTTGTCTTCTATTATGAATCTCCTCGAAAAATCTATGGATAGCTCTGACTATATACTGAAAATTCTGTCTGTAATTTTGAAAGAATTTCTATGTAATATGAGGGGTTTTATGCGCTGGAATATAAGCGGGCTGGTGTTCGAGATAGAGAGAGGAACTGGTGTACAAGTTGGCTGTCCCACCTCAAGAACGCAGGCATACACACAAAAATTTGTACCAGAGGTAGATTTATCCTCACTGGAGCTCCTTTTTATAGAAAAGGACCCTCGTTTTCAAGAACCCTTAAGGGTAGATCTGGGTAAATATTGCTCAGCTACGCCACAGTCCATGGAAACTGAAGACTTTTTGATCTTTAAACTGAAAGAAAAAAAGGAAGTGACAGTGGAAAACCCACCAGCCCCAGCCTCGGCCCCTAAGGAAAGATCGAAAAAAGCCTAAAAGAAAGATGAGAAGATTAAATATAAAAGGGTCTAGAAAAGTTACATTCTCTCCGGAAATTCCTTATACAGAGAACATAGCAGACTCTGGGGAAAGTGTGCAGCCATCTGTTGCTATCGAGAAACTCTGTGAGTCAAGTAGGTTGATATCAACAGAGAAGCCAGTAACTGTGGATAAACAAGCATTGGCATAGCCAATAGGTCTCGCTTTTGGGACCTTATAAGTATTTATTTATGCAGCACAATATCCTTGGTGCAACAAGCTTGTACAACTCTAAGGCTGCTTCAAAGCACTATGGGAGAAAAGAAAAGGGAGAAAAGTAAGTAAGTAAGTCCGTTTTTATATAGCGCAGCTACTCACCCTTACGGGTCTCAAGGCGCTGGGGGCCGTAGTGGAAATTAAGTGAGCTATTGCCCAGAGTCACATGGTGCTGAGCTGAGCTGCCGCCGAGCCGGGGATCAAACCGTGAACCCTGTGCTCCGAAGTCAGCTGCCCTGGCCGCTGCCCTGGCCGCTGCACCACACCTCTCCAGAACAATGGAAGGAAGGGTCGCTAAGGACTCCATAGAAATATGGTTAATGGCAGGCAGGGTGAAGATGGTTTAGAAGGATAAAGCAAGACGTTTGGAAATTACATTTTTTAAATAATAATATAACTCTTCAAGGAGGAAGACCGTTCTAGTCCGGAAAAACCCAGTTCACTTTTAGCACAAACATGATTATGCTGCCCGATTAATCTGTAGGTCTTATTATGCTTGTGCTATGTATTTTTGTAGGGTGTTTTTCTAATAAACGTTGCGTCCTGAAGTGTATCAAAAGTACAGTGGTTTTTTTAAAAAATAGAAACGTGACAGAATGTTCTATGTTTAAAGACAAATGCATTGTAAAACAAAGGATAGAATGGTTGTTTTTAAAATGTTTGAATGATTAACAGGTTTTACCCTTAGCTCACGTTGTATTTATCTCACGTTGTATTTATCTCATGGTAGATATGTTTGAAAATGAGTTGCACGGTTATTTTACTAACACCATCTCTTGCACTACAAGGCCATGCCTGTTGCCAGGGGCATTTTGGGATGGGGGCAAACATTAATAAAGACTGGTCCCTTCAATGCACAAAAATGTACTGTTCTCTATGATCGCAGCTCATTGTTTTTGCTGGTCCCACTCTACTACTACAAACCATACCTCCCTGAATCTATGCACATATTACGCACCACGCTACTTTTGCTTTATTTGTTTATTTTTTCCAGGTTCTTGGTGTAGTCTAAAGTTGAAGTTTGCTATTTATTCAGTTTTTTAAGTCTCCAAACCCTACACAAGGGAGGCGACAGTGGTTATATTCATGCACTCGCTCTATGTTCAAAAGTATCTCTTCAACGTTACAGACCTAATAAACGGATACTGAATAAAAGTCCCACGTGTTACATACAGCTCATGTTTTATTTTTTTAGCTCCTGTACCAACATGCGTTTCGTCGAAATTTACGGTTTCAAGGCTGTATCGCACATAGTTTAGCAATTCACAGTATAGAAAATGGTGAAAGGATGGACTCTTGAAATAGTTTCCATATTAGTACTAAATAATCAGATGCTCCATGTACGTTGTCTCAGAATGCATGATGTTCCACTGTAATATATGTACCTTAATGAGGACATGTTAGCACAACTATGTACCTACTGGGAGCAGGACTGTCAAGCAACAATTACATTGGAATTATGTGGCAGGGTGTGTGATTGTTTTATGAGTCTTAATGAGCTAGTAATCTTACTTCCTAATCCTAAATCCTACATACATTTAAATCCGATTGTTGAACTCGGTATGTTTCATAGCATCGTATGTATTTCTTCTATAGGTCAGTATGTCGAAGTGTAATTAAATCATTTTGTAAATAATTTGCAAAATGTATTAAAATCCACATTTATCAGGCATGTTACTTTATTTCCGTGTTGTTGCAGATACAGTGAGAAACCTTTAAAGCACATGCTCACAATCTCGTGGAACTACACTGAAGCCAAATCTTTTGTCGGAAATGAGTATGCCCTCTCAATTCATAAATTCAGCTCACCGGTTCAGCCGTTGAAAACAAGAGCTGGATGCAACAGGATTTGCATGTGGGCTTCCTCGGCAGTCTCCTCCCCCACCCCATTGATGTTTTGTGAATGGCGAGGAATTAAGCTTCGCCGTGTTTTAGATTCTTAAATAGGCACTGGCTCGTCTCGAGACCAAGATGTAGTATTTTTGAAGCTGCTGCTTTTATCCGTCTTCTGCCAGTCTAGCACCTTTAGTTTTGTTGTGGACAACACGTGAAAGTTTAATTATTTGCCCTCACCGGGCTTGAACACGAAATACTAGCATCATTTGCTCAAGCAACAAAAAAAAAAAAGCTGCTGTTTTAGGCTTTGTTTTCTTTACCTATGCTGCGTTGTTTAAACAGATAATCTACAGAGTGTTGTAAAAGCACACGGGCTTTGTGGGTATTATTGACCAGCCTTCTGGTATGTTAGAGGAGGGACAGTTCGTCTTCATCAGTGGTATAGTGTCTTTATAGCAAGTGGTGCTATTAAAGATGTAAACACTGAGTACAGGGTCTGCGGCTGTCCGCGGCCCCCGCAGGGAGCCACCTCAGCAGGGCGGCCCTTTAGTGCCATCTTGGCACCACCCACCCGCTCTAGTCTCTGGAGGGGTCTGCGAGCCCTCTAGCTAGGTCGCCTCCGTGACGTCCTTCCTGTGCGCCGGGGGGGGGGGCTTATATGCCTCCCCTGCCCCTCCTGGCGGTCTCTGTTTCCCAGCCACACCGTAGCGTCAGCCTCGGACCCGGCAGCATCAGCCATTTCTGCCTTCATCCCAAGGGGCAGCCTACCGGCCACACCACCAGCAGATGCTAACCAGGCGGCAGCGCCAGGTTCCCAGCCGTCCAGCGGCCTGGGTGCTGTCACGCCCACCCCAGCCCACCACAGATCCCCCCCCCCCCAGCCACCAGCTGTGCCGGCACCCCGGCCACCCGTCACGGTGGCTCCCCTGGCCTCGGGCCGATGCTCACTGTCTTGGCAAGTGCCCCAGGCGGCCAAAGAAGGTATCTGGAGGCGGGAATTCATTGATATCCTGACATTACTCATGCACGGGGCAGCAGGGGCGGACACTAGGAAAATGGGAGGAAAGGAGGAGGAGAAGAAGGTGAGGTACCAACGTTGGCCCGATAAAACGATCGAGAACTGGGTTGAGGCGTTCACCATACTGTCGGCAGTCATTATGGAAAAGTATCCTGAGCAGGGGAGGCGTTAATGCAATATTCCCACACCATTCAGCAGGAGTCGAAAGTTACAGGAGGGGTCGGGTGGTTCTATTACGATCAAGATTTCCGCAAGCGGATGGCCATATGCCCGGAGTTAGGGTGGGACCAAAAGAGATCCAGCTCTGGGTTCAACACATGTGCAAATTCACAGCTGAACACAAAGAAGGGGCAGGCAAGAACCAGAAGGAAGGGGCCAATGAGAAAGGGACCAATCAGAACGGTAAACGCCCCTTCAAACAGCTTTTTCGAGGGAGCCAAGGAAAGGGAAGGAACCACGGGAGTAGGAAATCCAACTCCGGAACGTGCAGGCTGTACAATGCGGGGTCCTGCTCCTGGGGCAAGGCCTGCAAGTTCGCACACAACTGCAGCAAGTGTGGGGCCTCTCACCCGGCCGTGTCATGCACTATCAAGTCAGAGGGCCCCCCGCCCCACAAGGGCAGACAAGATAGCTAGTGAGTCAGAGTTTACAGATCCACCCGTGGCCTCTCGCCCCAATCCCCCCACCCTGGCATATCCTCCCATGCCGGCGAGCGCCATCCTGCCTACCTCCAACGTCAAGGGCCCCTCCCCCATCATCCTATGCAACCTCCTCCCCCTGCTCAGGTCATATCCTAAGCACAAAGACAGATTGCTCCTAGCCAATGGTTTCATCGAAGGGTTTAAGATTCCTTACCAGGGCCCCCTGGGTTGCAGGGATGCTGAAAATCTCAGGTCAGCAAGGGACCTGCCAGGCATAGTGAGGGAGAAGGTCCTGAAGGAACTGGCCCTGGGCAGAGTAGCGGGTCCCTTCCCCCATCCCCCCTTGGAGCACTTCCTCATCTCCCCCCTGGGTGTGGTCCCCAAGAAGGAGCCTGGGGCCTACCGTCTGATCCACCACCTGTCCTACCCCGAGGGCGACTCCGTGAACCACTGGTTGGAAGATGGGTCATGCTCAGTCTCATACTGCTCCCTAGACATGGCGATAGACATGGTTAGGAGGGCAGGCAAGGGAGCCTGGCTGGCCAAGGCCGACATCGAGTCTGCCTTCCGCCTGCTCCCGGTCCACCCTGACAGCCAGCACCTCTTGGGCTTCCGTTGGCAGGGCGAAGTATTCTATGATCGTTGCATGCCCATGGGCTGCGCCGTGTCCTGCGCGTACTTTGAGGCCTTTAGCTCTTTCCTCCAGTGGGCGCTCTCCTGGGAGTACGGCACGGAGGGGGTTACACACTACCTGGATGACTTCCTGTTCCTAGGACCGGTAGGGACCAAGAAGTGTAGTGAGGGATTACAGTGTTTCCAAGAGCTGGCGGGGCATCTGGGGGTTCCCTTGGCACCGGGTAAAACCGAGGGTCCGGCACAGGTTCTCACGTTTTTGGGCATCGAGCTGGACACCATCAAGGGTGAGTCCAGGCTCCCGGCCAAGAAGGTGGAGGATCTGCGGCAGGATATCCAGGCGCTACTGGGCAAGGACAAGGCCTCCCTGGGCGCGGTCCAGAGCCTCTTGGGAAAACTGAATTTCGCAGCAAGAGTCATCCCGGCAGGGAGAGTATTTTCCAGAAGGCTAGCCAGGGCAACAGCCAAGGTTCACAAGAGGCACCACCTGGTGAGGTTAGGTAGCGGACTAAAAGAGGACCCATCAATGTGGTGTGAGTTCCTACTCACTTTCAATGGGACAGTCATATGGAGAGCCCCTTGGGCAGGCAGCCCGGAGCTCCGCCTCTTCACAGACGCTTCCGGCAGGGAGGGTTTCGGTGCCATACTGGGGGAGGACTGGTGTGCACAGAAATGGCCTAATGCATGGCGGCAGCGCAAGATCACCTCTAACATAACGGTACTTGAGCTGTTCCCCATTGTGATCACCCTGCATTTGTGGCCCAAAGCGCTGGCGGACAAGAAGGTAGTTTTCTGGTCCGACAACATGGGGGTGGTACAGGCAATCAATGGCCAGACAGCGAAGTGCCCCCTGGTGCTGTGCTTATTGAGAGAACTAGTCAGGGCCGGCCTGCGCTGCAACACCGAGTTCAGGGCTAGGCACATCGAGGGGGTCCAAAATGTGGCAGCTGACGCTCTCTCTCGTTTTCAGTGGCTCCGTTTCCGGGAGGCCTGGCCGCAAGCGAGAGCAGAGATGACACCCTTCCCAGCACACCTGTGGCACATCTTACACTGGAGCAGCGGCTGAGATCGTTGGGGGAACGCTCCTTGGCGCCGGGGACCAGGAAGAAATACACGGCCCACCTTGACACGTTCCTAAGCGTCACAGAGACCCTGAGCACAGGCTCGCTTGCCATGGACCAGCGGGTTCAAGCGTTTGTTTTATGGGCCAGAGATCAGGGGAAGAGCCACTCTTGGGTCTGTGGCCATCTGGCGGCAGTAAGCCACGACACCAAGCTGAAGGGGGGGGTGGACCCTACCAAGTCCTTCTTGATCAGGGCGGCCCTCAAGGGATGGGCCAGAGAAGAGGTTCGAACTCCGGATCCCAGGGGCCCCATCGAGTTCCCCACCCTACAGGGGATGCTAGACGTAATACACCAGGTCACCCACTCGCAGTTTGAGGCCAAGCTATTCTCGGCAGCCTTCTGCCTAGCTTTCTTTGGGGCATTCAGGATGGGCGAACTGGTAGCCAGGTCAAAAACAGACGCGTCAGAAGTCGCGTTGAGCTACCAGGATGTCAAACTCACAGACAAACTAGTGTTACGCATCAGGAGGTCCAAAACAGATCAGGCAGGGAGGGGGGCTGAGGTGGTCCTGGAACCACTAGGAGACCCAAGGTACTGCCCTGTGGCAGTAGTGAGGGATTACATGTCCGTGCGCCCACCGGCTCAGGGGTACTTCCTGATTCCTGCAGACTCGGGTCCCCTGACCAAATTTCAGATCGACCGGGTCATGGGCGCCTGCCTGGCCCGGACGGGCCTTGCCCGCCCCGACAAAACATATTCCAGCCATTCATTTCGAATTGGGGCAGCCACAGCGGCATTCAGGGCGGGCATGGAGACAGCGGGCATAAAGAGGGTTGGGCGCTGGCAATCGCGCTGCTTCGAGCGCTACATTCGCCCCTGAAGGCCCAGAATGTTAATATTAAAATTGTGTGCCGTGGTTGTAGTAATCGTGATAATGTGTGACTTTATAGATATTAAACAAGTTTGTGAAAGTTGGTGTCCATTTTATGCACCAGGTTCCCGAGTATGGGTGATCGGCCATTCATTCGTTGCCAGGCTGGCTCAGTGGGCGGGACGCAGGAACTGGATGCGGGGGTTTACGCAAACACAGTTGGTCTGGATGGGCTTTCCAGGAATGAGATGGAGCAGCATCACCTCCAGACTAGAGCAAAGGCTGGCCCTAGGGGGCCCTCTCCCCAGCATCCTGGTGATCCACCTGGGGGGCAACGACCTTATTCCCATGGGAAGGAGGGCACTATTACAATCAATGAAGTCCGACTTGGGTGAAATCAGCAAACGCTTGGGACAATGTGAACTGTGGTGGTCGGAAATAATCTCTCGCAGGAAGTGGCACGGGGCCAGGTCCAGCGAGGCGGTGGAGCATTCTCGCAAGAGGGTCAATGGTGCCATGCGTAAGTTCACAGTTCAGAGGGGGCTGGGTTTCATCAGGCACGAACTGATCCAATCCACAGTCGAGGGATACTTTGAGAAGGATGGGGTCCACTTGTCCCCGGTGGGGATGGACCTGTTCCTGCTTGACTTGCAGGAGGCACTGCAGATCGCGGGTTGCAAGTGACTTTACAGCCTGTGTGTGGGGGGGCTCTGGCGGCGACGGGAGCCGACTCCAGAGCTGTGGCGGAGTTACAGGGCGATCTGGAAGCAGACTGGTACAGTAAGGGTACCTCTGCGGCAGACCAGTACAGTAAGTGTACCTCTGCGCGGCACAGTAGGGGTGCCAGAGCCAAAGACCGGGAGCCTCAGGGCAGGTTCCTGGAAAACCGCGACGGCGCCCCGTTAGTCCTTCGGGCGGTTGGGGGCCTGACCAACCGGGGTTTGCCCTGCTACGCTCCGCCCTGAAAAGGGCGTGAGTAGAACAGACCAACGTGTCACGTGATCCGGAAGAGGATCGTCTAAGGTAGCACTGACGGGGTGCCCCACAGTGCTGGCTCACCAGGCGGGCGGGGGCAGCATAGGTTGGCACAGCTGCCCCGCCCTTGGATCGCCCGTAAGATAACCCACATATTGCATACTCCTGTATGGAATAAACCTGCAGCAATATTTTCCCACTACAAAGTTGTCTTGTGTATTTATTCATTGCATGCTCAGACAGGGGGTGGGAGAGGTTGCCAATAATGGCACTATGCGGCTGTCCGCGGCCCCGCAGGGGGCCACCTCAGCAGGGTGGCCCTTTGGTGCCATCTTGGCACCACCCACCCGCTCTAGTCTCTGGAGGGGTCTGCGAGCCCTCTAGCTAGGTCGCCTCCGTGACGTCCTTCCTGTGCGCCGGGGGGAGGGCTTATATGCCTCCCCTGCCCCTCCTGGCAGTCTCTGTTTCCCAGCCACGCCGTCTCCCGCCCCACCTCTTACCCGGCATCCTGGCTGGGGGACAGGGTATCCTGAATGTTTTAATATTTTCCTTTTGTGTTGCAGGCGGAGTTACAGGGCGATCTGGAAGCAGACTGGTACAGTAAGGGTACCTCTGCGGCAGACCGGTACAGTAAGGGTACCTCTGCGCGGCACAGTAGGGGTGCCAGAGCCAAAGACCGGGAGCCTCAGGGCAGGTTCCTGGAAAACCGCGACGGCGCCCAGTTAGTCCTTCGGGCGGTTGGGGGCCTGACCAACCGGGGGTTTGCCCTGCTACGCTACGCCCTGAAAAGGGCGTGAGTAGAACAGACCAACGTGTCACGTGATCCGGAAGAGGATCGTCTAAGGTAGCACTGACGGGGTGCCCCTCAGTGCTGGCTCACCAGGCGGGCGGGGGCAGCATAGGTTGGCACAGCTGCCCCGCCCTTGGATCGCCCGTAAGATAACCCACATATTGCATACTCCTGTATGGAATAAACCTGCAGCAATATTTTCCCACTACAAAGTTGTCTTGTGTATTTATTCATTGCATGCTCAGACAGGGGGTGGGAGAGGTTGCCAATAATGGCACTACGCGTTTATACAAACAGACGACACTTTATCTGCCGGTCCCGAAACTAAGCCCAGACAAAGCCCTGGAGACCACCCATGTCCCTGTACATTGGATCCGAGTAGATCGGCGTAGTGCTTTGAAAGAAGGGTGGGGTTTGTAATCAAATAAGACTGCATTGCGAGAGCCCCCTTTTTTTCTAAATGCTGGACGATGCCCCCGGTAATTCTGGTGGTTATAAACAGACTGTTTTTGAAAGTGCCGAGGAGATCTTTGTAAGGAAGAAGAGAGAGATCTATTTGTGTGATTTTTATAAAATACATTTTGGTGCTTTCAGGAGGCTAGTGGGGTCTTATTAGGATAAACATCCGCCAATTACCGCTTTTTGGCATGACGGCCCTACCCTTGAATGGCCCCGGACAACTAATACCGAGCCTTTGTTTCTACTGTGGAAAAGGATTTTTTCTTCTTCGAGAAAGGAAAGAACATAATTCTTTTCTCTTTCACTGACTATAGTCACGTGACTTCCTTTTTAGTGACTCACAGATAGGGTTGAAGGTGAATCACAGGGTGATTCAGACTCAAAAACGTACATTTTCACTTGTGGCAATCCATGTTACAGTGATCCGTGTGAGCATCCGTAGCACAGGATCTGTGCTAATAAAAGAGGCTGTTTCTCTTTTAGTCGAGCACCCTGTTTAAAATCTGCCCGCTTTTAGTAATGCCCTCGATGAGTAATTCAGGATATGACTAAAAATAAGTCTTCCCAATCCTCTTCTATCAGCCCTACTACTGCTCCCTCAGAAACGTGTTTTTTTTCTTGCTACGTTTTGATGTTGCCGAACATCGCCATATTTCCCTAAGAACTCACATGGCAACTAAAGGGGGGAGGGGACCCACCCACCATGCCTGACGGTGGGGGTTGGGGTATTGCTCTTCAGACTGATGATAAACACACTCCCAATTAAAACAAAGCATGAGCGGGGAGGGGGCGACGCGAGTGGTGCGCGCGCGCGCCACAGAGAGCGATCTGTTTCCAATTATTGCGCCTGCGTCTGGGCACGATAATGGGAAACAGATGTCGGCCCTGCGCGCGTAACCGCAGGAAAAAGGCCATGACGCACGAGCGTCTGGTCAGCTTTCCAAACCCCCTTACTAAAAGTCTCGCAAGCAGCGCATGCGCTGCTCTAGGCTCGACCTAAAAAGGTACTGTTTTAGATAAGCAGGATGAAAAGATGATTATTGGCTCGAAGAATATCGTCCCAAAAGTTCATCCACTCTGGGACTCTAAAAAGGGATTATTATCCTCATCTTCTGTTTTGAATCTGATCTCATCTGCATTTGTGCCTCGTCGATTTCCTAATGCTCTGGAAAATGGCTCCCAATACCATCATATTAGTCAGAAAAAAGTGCAAGTGAGAGAGGAGTGAACTACAACTTTGGACTTTATTGTCTTATTTGAGGATGACTCTGTTTTTTTTTGTTTTTTTAAATCGATCCTCTCTGTCGAATCTCTTGGCACTGTAGTGATCTGGAATTGGTGGAACTACTAGGCACATGAGTAGAGAAGAAATCAAGGGTAACATTTAACGCACCAGTTATTGGGAACTTAATATTGAACAATTGTGAGTTCTTTATGTCTTGAGGAATTGATATTGTACCCTCTCGCCATAAAAATAAGGCTCTGTAAGCAGGTGGGAAAAATTATTTGCAAACACTAAGCCCCTAGAGGAATGTAGTGCCTCACAGGAGGAAATGGCCATTAATGTAAAATTGACTCTAGTCTCTTGAAAGGCTGGCTCTAGGGTGGCATCATATAATGATTATAATCTTGGCCTGAAACCAGAAAATGGTGATGTGTCTCAATGGGCCTGGCTTCCAGGTTTGTTAAATAGTGATAAAGCTCCTGTCTTAAAAATCGGTGTGTTTAGTGGTTCCAACCATTCCATTAAAATTGTGTCATTGAATATAGCCAGCTCCTGGAATAATCTGGGCAAAATCCATAATCTGAGTACATTAAATCCTGTGATAATCTGTTTACAAGAAACCTGGACATCTGCCGTTCTTGAGGTTAAAAATTATTATGTGATTAGTTGTCCAGCTATTAAGTCAAAGAGAGGCCATGCCACTATTGTCAGCAAATTTTACTTGGATTTATCAGGTGTATTGGCATCGATCAAATGTAATGCATTGGATTGCATTCTCAGAACAGAATTCGGGCCACTGTTCTGTTTTTCCTTTTATTTTGGTCAACCTATATATTTTACCTGGTCAAAAAAATAAATCACCTTTTAAGTGAGTTTTTCCAATATGTAAATGTGATTATGCGGAAAGTGGGTATATTGAAGGTCTTAATAATGGGAGATCTTAATGATACCATCTTTAATTATACATTAGCCCTATTTGCGGATAAAGAACAGGAAGAGGCTATTAATATTCCGGCCACCATGTTCCCTGCCTGCTCCAGGATAAATAAATGAGGAAAATTACGTCTGAAGGCATGCAGGTAACATGATTCAATTATCCTTAATGGGACATTACAGAATGACATGCTGGATCATCCTACCCTTGTCACAGGTACATCGACTACAATAATTGACTACGTTATTGGTTCATATATGGTCTTTCCCTACTTGTTGGAACTAAAGGTGATAACATCTGCAGTGATCATAGTATCTTACTTCTTATGATCAATGGAAAATCAGATGCTGTACGTTCATGGCAGATCTCTGAAAAGGAATGGAAGGATATTATGGAGTAAGAAAGATAAGCAGTCGCTATCAGTTAAATTAGGGAAAATCACTGAAACTCTTTCTCCATTAGGCTGGATAGAGGTTGACACATTTGAGGAGCAAATGGAAAGATTTGTGAAGATATCTCCGAATACAGCAAGTAGTCAATGTATAAAAGCCATAAGGCAGCCTAATAATTTTAATAAATTGTTTGAGTTTATCTCTCGATTGAAAAGACGGAGAACTAGTGAGAACGAATTCAAAAAAGATATCACTCAGATAATATTTGGGTAAAAATAACAGAAGCAGTGAAATGTAAACACCAAAAAGCTTTCCTTGAAAATTATAGGGTAAAATAGTGTTTCTTTCTCTAAACCCAAGACAAATAATATTACTAACTCTGAATGTCAGAAATATAGAACTTCCCTTTATGCTTTGAATAACGTGATGGATAGCAATAGGGAAATGGATTCCCTTGGAAGGATCTTAGATTGGAGATGTTCTTCTCTCCCCTCCATCTAGACAGGAGGTGTTACATTATCTTAAGGCTGCCAGGAACCCCGGTGCAAGAGGTCCAGATCAATTACCTATTACCATCATAAAACTGGATCTGGACTTATGGACCTCTAATTTAGTGGTACTCTTCCGTTATTGCTATCATACAGGAGAGGTTCCTAGCTCTTGGAAGGGTAGTATCATCCTACCACTACATAAAAAAGACCCTTTAAACATACCAAGTAACTAATGGCAGAGCGCCTTGTTGGACACCACAGGAAAGATTTTTGCAAAATGTGTCTTCTCTAACCTACTTTAATGGGTAGAGGAAGGAAACATTATACCCTTGGAACAAGCAGGGTTTAGAGCAGGTCACTTGACCTTGAATAATATAACTGTGGCTAATTTGATCCTGGAGAAACATGTGAAAAGAAGGTGGATGCTTGTCTATGCAACTTATATTGACTGTTCAACTGCTTTTGACCACGTAGATAGGCAGACTCTTTGGAGGAAGTTGAGTGCCATGGGAATCCCAGGGGATCTTTTAAATGTATTATTGCCCTTCATACCGCGACATGGTGTCACGTCATGTTAGGAGGTAGGCGGGATAGGACTCTGAAAATCCCCACCAGAAATGGAGTGAAACCGGGATGTCTGCTGGCCCCTCTTCTTTTCTTGTTATATATGGCGGATCTCCCTGAAGTGATGAGTAGGACAGCTGGTGAAGCTCCAAAGCTTCACCGGCTGGCAAAGAAGTGTACCCTGTAGGTACACTTCTATATACAGACAATATCGTCCTGCTAGAACTGACACCAAAAGGTGTCCAGAGATGTCTTGATACCTTATCAACATACTCCGATACTAATTTTCTGAATGTGCATATAAATTAAAGTAATCTTATGAGGTTTCGACCAAAGGGGTGACAGATAAATACAAACTATAAGTGGTTTCTTAGTAAATCAGCCGTAGAAGTAGTAAAATCTTATCCTTATCTCGGAAGCATTATTTCAGAATAGCTGTATTTAGGTCTGGCGATGCCAAGTGGAACTTGTAATTCCAGCCACACAGTAGCCTTGCATTTAAATCTGGATTGCTTATAAACATGGCCTTAAAGCATTTGAGTGCTTCATAAGCACAACACAACCACAAAGAGTTAAGTAAATGTAGAAGCCACTTTCTTCAGAACAGTGACAACACACGGCATCTGCAATTGCCCTGCTTTCCACCATTGTGTAATTTGTCACAGATCTAGGACACCTCCTTATGAGTGGCCCGCAAATTCCAATAACCCCAGTCAGGAGAGTTGGCTAGCCAGTCGGAAAGGCAAGTTTTCTAATTTCACAAAGATATTTCAGCAACAAACACCGTTGGGGGGTGGCTCACTGGAAGGAATTGAAACAAGTTGGAACTGGGCACCTGTTTTATCAGCAAGAGCGTAGCTTTCATTGTTGCAGCAGGTGGAGTGGCACTGAGGCCCAGAGACCTGCAGGACCCACGGAGCTCTGATTATTGCTGTACCTTATAATTCAAACAGCAGCCGGGGCACATTTCCCATCTAGGGCCAGTAACACACTGGCTACGCTATTGTATTTCAGTCAGGAATTCATCAACTATTGTTAAAAAACACACAGCCTTGTCGCATTCATGGATTTTGCTTAATTTTGAATTGCCAATGCATTTCAATAGGAAAACAATATTTTCTCCCAGTGCTAGAAGTGCTACAGGCAGTGCTTAATTTGTAAAATTATTAGTACAGGTGCCGAATGCTTTTCTTGGAATTCCATAGCTGGCACTGGCAAATGTCAGGATTTCCAAATACCAAAGTTGCACAATCTGGATTCTACCTCATGCTTTTTTCTTATCCCACCATACACTACATCCCCATGTATTTTACTCATGCAGGTTCTCTTTCATCTCTGCTGACTCACTATGTAATTTTTGTTCCATCTTTCCTTTCCTCCTACTTTTTCTGAGTTTCTCCCTCTTGCTCTGGACAAAAGTCTGATGAGGACATATAACTGCCGGTCCCCAAAATGAAGTGCGGGTGGGCCACACCTGCAGGCACCGCTCAGAGTAAGCACTGGGTACAGGTTGCATCCCCAGCAGAAAAAATATGACAGTGGTTGGCTCCCACCGTGCGAGGGCAGGGCAAGCACGTTCTCCTTCTGAGAAAACTGGTTTGAATGAGAACACTGCTGACACACTCGGGAACTCCCCTCTGGGAAATGCGGCTTGATGCACGAAGTGAGAGACAACTGGTTGCCTCCCTCCCCGCCCCCGTAGCCGAGGTGGGTGGAGCCTGCACCGGGATTCAGAAGCGCGTGCTCGGTGACTGTCTGCTGCTCTGAGGATGGCCAGGCTTTGGCGCGAGGGTGACCGGGACACCCAGGGACTCTGGAGGGCCGCGCAGAGCTCCTGAACCCCCACAATGAGTCACCGCGGCAGGCTGCTGGCCTGTCTCCTCGCCGTGTTGGCTCCAGCAGCGCTAGCAGGTAAGAGGTGGGAAAAGGAACTTCCTGCTGTCTGTGACGGAGGCTGTACAATAACTCATTCGGCAGGCACCTGTTGCAGAGGTCCGAGCCTGATTAGGTTTCAATGCCAGTGCTGTATCTTTTTAAGTTAATTAATTTATAAAGACCTGAATTTAATCTGCACTTTATAGGATTGATTTGCATTTGGGTAGCACAGAGGGTTAATGCACCTTCTGCGAAGATCTGTTTGTAACCTACTGGTCATGTGTTCGAATTTGGGACAGTGCAGTCCTGTTTTCCATCTGTCTGAGTTTGAAGTTATGCCTTCCCATTAAGTTCAATAAAAAAAATACATTTATATAAGAGACAGGCAAACAGTTGGGAAGTGGAAGATAAAAGCATGTATTACCATCTGCTCATTCACAAGCTCACTTTAAGCAGGAGGAAGTACTTGTAACCGAGTAAATGGAATTTAAACCAGGGGATTCATCACTGCTTTATAAATGGCCATTCATCATATACACATCTAGTTATTTAGGTAGGGCATAATTACTACAGTCACAAACACCATACAGGGCTTAAAATATCAGAAGATTGCGACCAGACCGGCAATTGGGGTTTCGCTGTGAAGTTACTCGCCTATGAGATTGCCATTTGACCTCTTTTTTTTCAAGTAAGCATGACATGCATTTTGAGGTGATTCTTACAAATATACATTTCCAAATTGGGCAGGTATTTACTGCATCAAATTATTGCATACTTAATTATCACCACAAAAGAGGGGCAGAGTGACTCTGGGACTACCCTCTAGGACTTTCCGATATGATATTGACATGCGATCCATTGTGCCGTCCCTATTAACTTTTCATTCACTTGTCTGACTTTTGACTCCATCTAAACCAGTCATACCAGCCTTTCAGGAACAAATGCACCTTCAGGGCCATGTTGTCACATGACAGACCTTTTACTCAGCAATATCGACATTTCTGGGTTGACCCTAATATGTGGATGGCTATTGTTCATTTGTACAAGCCTTTTTTTGGGATGCTGACACATCGGCATTCATTAGTATAGTCACATTTAATTTCAGCAGCGTTGACACTTTTATATTCTAATTGTTGTCAAACTTGTGTGCCAACTTGTCATTATTACGATGTAAATTAATTTTGTTTGTAGCAATTTCATTTGGAAAACTCTTATAATTTTATCAGATTTCCAAATAGTGTTCTCCATGTCTTGATATTTCAATATTGTAAAACTTCACATAATCAGTTAGTTTATTTAATTTACAATCTCATGTATTGAGGTTCTTTTAATTAGGGCTCCCTGCTTTCCGTTTTTACTGATTTTTACAGATAAATACAGACAGAAAATTATTTATTTTCCTGTCTGTATTTATTTTTAAGCGTGAATAAAAATGGAATTTAGGTTGTTTTATCACAGATTCTAGATGCTATCACTTATGACTGCCAGACAAGTAGCTGTGTGGATTAAAAGGTAAGGGGGTTAAATAGAAAGGAATTTTAGTAATGAGGCTTAATCAGCAGTAGATATGCATAAAGTTGATACTAAAATTTGCATGATTTCATATAAGTGCATTGATTTATCATCCATGGGTGTTCGTATCATCGAAACCTGTCAGGCCTTCAAGTATGAGTGTGCACTTAATGGTTAAATACATTTGGAAATATACTAATTTCAGCTTTGTTTTTTCCCAAAACCTAAAATAAATATGGATAAATACAGATACAATTTCTGTGATGTTTCTGTTGGAAAAACGCTGTGTGATGCAACCTGCACTATACCAATGTTTTTGGGGAAGTCACACCATTATGATATACTGATGTCCACTTTGGGGGTGGGTGTTTACTTAAAAATAAAATATTGCAGCTCAAAAATACACCCTCGGAGCGGATTGGGGTGGTAAAGCAGTATGTCACAGTTTACTGGCCTTTACACATTTTGGAAGAAACGCCTGAGAAACCTAACCACTAAAATATATATATATATATATATATATATATATATATATATATATATATATATATATATATATATACTGCCCCATCTCCCCTTAATAAACCCACTCTCTTGGGATTACCAGTCCCTTGCATCTTGTGATTTACCGCTAACCAGTGCGAACACTTCCACTGAATTTGTGGCCTAGCATCCAACCAAGTGACACTGAAACAAGGCTTGCTGTCCTTACTCAAAGTCACAGCACGAAACATTCCTTATTTTTTCTTTGGACATACAAAGTGTTCCCCTATCAAACTCTATAGCTATTGGCGGGAATTTTTTCTTGTCTTGAGACTCATTATTTTGCCTAAGCCACAAAAAATATACATGAAATATACATTAGTGTAAAAATTTGGAATTTCGCCATGATTTTGAGAGTGTATACATTGTTTTCACCATTTTGTACATAAGGGAAAATTGGCATACTTTTTCCATTGGTGTGAAATCACCCAGTAGGAAAATTCACACATTCAGGCTAACGTCAACGTCCTTTGAGAACAGGATCTTGATGAGAATATTAAAAGAGTTTATCTGTCATTGGGGGACGCGATGTATTGCAGCATTTTATTTACCTATAGAGAACACAAAAAATGTAGAATCTCAGGGGAAGAAAAACTATGATTGGGCTCATACGGAATGATAAGAAAGAAACTGGGCGTACCACATAAAGGCCAGTAATCTGGAACCACCAGGGCCGGACAGGCCTATTGCTTCACCTGGCATTTCCCACGTGGGCTGCAACAGCCCTTGGAGGCCGATTTGGAAAGCCCAGAGCCGCTGCTGGTGCCTCTCTCGCTTTCTCCTGAGATTAACTACAGCAGCCACAGGGGACTTCAATAGAAAGAGAGATGAAGGGAAAAGGTAGAGAGAAAGCATTCAAGTTAGGAGAAGAGAGAGAAGGGGAGAGGATGGATGGAAATAGAGAGAACAAAAGGAGTGGGGCTGGGTTGAGCATTTTTACCAGGACTGTTTTAGGTTTTCCAGTCCCACTCTGGGGTCTACGCAAATGTACGTTCACATACTTAAAACCTTTCACTCCCCTCCTTTACAAAGGGGGAGCGGGTGGGTTACCCTATTCTGTCAAATTAAAGGTTATTGGACATCAAGCACATAACGTAACCCCATTGCCCATGTTGGGGTCGGTCAGTGATACATCTCAAAATGTACAAAGGAAGATCTCGGTGGGCAGATGTCACCTTACGGCCTGTCCACTCTTCTGACCAGGTATCACAGCGGCTTCCCTGCACGCCTTCCTTAACCCGCCCAAACTTACCAGACTGGTATTGCCACTTGACACTTAAAATGTGTCACCTCGGATGGCTGTTTTTTTTTTCTCTGTCACAGAAATCTAGCAGTGGAGCAAACTTACCTCTTTCTGTAACCAGATTCCAATACGTTTTAAGGCATTTCATTTGGTGGTTTAAATATGGTTCATGTTTTCTACCAGGCTCTATTTAGCACAATAAGGTTTTCGGTTTGAATCGTGGCAGTTTGGGACTTCCTTGAGATGGAGGCATTCAAATATTAAAAGAAAATCATTTCAAATCTTCTCCTTGCTTGACATCTGCTCCTAAACTACTTTACAATGGCGTAGTGCAGCCTTCTCTGGGTCTCTCATACTGGCTGTGGAGCCCGGCCTATGACACTGCAGTGCCCTGGCACATTTTTCTCTCAGACTGGTCACAGATCCTGGCCTCTTCAGGAATCTCAATGCTCACACTGGGTGCACAGATTGGCATCTCCCAGTTTGTGCTCCAGACTTCTGGGAGGGATCACCCTTGTGAAACCAACTACGAGACATATATGGAATATTCCTACCCGGATTGAGAAACATGGTAATCTAACATAGAAAATATAAAGAGGACAGTCCATCAGAAATAAATCTGCCCAGATGGGTATCAGTCTCCGCTTTCTAACCACTTGCGATGGTTATTTAAAAGGGGTACCTTACCATTGAAATTCGTCGAGACCATTTCTATTGCCTTTCAACTCTGATTAGACTTGGATTAGACTTGGATTGGTCAGTTACTTTAACGGCTGGAATCCAACCTATTCTGATCTTTATGTGGGTCCACGTGATGATGTCTGACTATTCAGAATATTCTCAGTAGTATCCCCTGGGTGTGTTTGCAATGTGTTGCTATCTGGCATAGGTCCTGATGAAGGTGGTGTTTATGTCTTCTGATCCACTGAAACGCGCGTCGACCATTGGCCACTGACCATTGATCACTGTCGGTCAGAGCTGGCAGTTAACAGCTCTGATCACCTGGTCCTAGAGACTCCAAACATCTTTTAGTCTACAGATAGTTGTGATTTTTGGAGTTGATATGATTGTGGTTGTAAGTGTATGAATGTATTCTAGTATGCATGACATTGGTATATATAATTTTTTTCATTAATTGTCTTTCATTCAGGGGTAATGTCAAATATTTGTATATGAAATTTGGTGTTGACATTGTTTTGTTTATATGTTTATTAGATTTTTTAAGATTATTGTTATTAAATACGTTTTTAATAAAAATTGTACAAAATACATTAACACAAAAATAAGGATAAGTAAGCTTGTGATAATGGAAAATAATTTAATGCAAATAAAAGATGTACAAATAAATTTCTAATGTTCCTGTCTTTCATGATATGTAATTATTGTACGAGCTCTTCATTTTCATGACTTATGCATGTGTAAGAGTAAGTATATAGGTCACGAGGGAGCATCCTTTACATTATCTCCCAGTTTACCTCCTCCCATACACAGGGCAGTAGCTTAGGGTCCAATTTAGATATTGATGGACGGGTTACTCCGACACAACGGGAAGGATATCCTGTCCGCCGAAATATAAATCCCATAATATCCTATGGCATTTAGATTTTGACGGAACGGATAGCCGAAACCATTGTGACGGAGTAACCCGTCTGCTGATATCTAAATCAGGCCCTAAGTGAGTGAGGTTCAGGGGGTGTGGGTCTTAGATTTTCCACCCATCTCTGCGAAAGATTGTTTGTCAAGCAGAGATTGGGTTTTTGTATGACCAGGATTGGGAGGGTAAAGGTTTTGGTTGTTAAAGGAGTCGAAAAGAAGAACGGAATTTTTTTGAAAATTAATCATAATTCTTGAAGGCCTTCAAATCTATCTATTTATTTGTGTTGTATAGGAAGAGTTTGCTAACAGGCAATAGAAGACTGGCAAGTTGAACACATGCTACTGACTGGATAAGTGCACTTTATAGGCTTCAATCCAGTTAGACAGCTCACCGGGCTAGGTGCCTGCTGCAATGATCTGGGTGAAAAAACTTTAAGATCATAGGTTCCAGTGCCGATAAGAGAACTTGGTGGGCAAATACACGTGCTGCACAAAACAAGTGTGTGTCTATGTGTGAGCGCGCATGCCATATGTGTGTACCATCAAGGTTGTTTTTTTTTTTAGGTCGATGTATGGAATAAACCCAACTTCAAAGGGCAGTAGGCTGCTTTTCAGAGAGCATTTTTGTTCCAACCAGAGCATCTCAGGTTTAATCTGTCATGCGTAAAACAGTCTATTCTGCGTGTGGATCCTAAAAGCAAAATGTGATCAGGAGGTGGAGGTTGCGATAGCAACATCTCAGAAACCAGTGGATCATTTGCCTTCTACGGGTTCCTCCACTCAGCTTTCCATCAATAGAAAAAGTTGTCTTGCAATATTTGAGCGTGGATTTTTATGAAAATAGTGAATGTAGCTTTGCATATTTGCAGCTAGAGACATGAGTCACGATTTCCATGCTAGAAAAAGCTTTGAAGTGTGAACAGATATATGCAGGACCACAGGAATTATGCATTTGTGCAGCTGCAGCGATTTTCGCATAATTGTAGATTTGCTGCATTTGCCACATATTCTATCATCTGCTGCAAAACCTGCAGATTTTAGCAAAAAAACAAAAAAAACTTGTTTCTAGCTCAAACAGTTCAAAAGTTACTAAAACGCAGAAACATTTGTTGCCGTTCAGTGGAAGGCCCTTTGCAAAGGTTGAATAGTCACCTTTCTGGAGCTCATTGCTATATTTAGGTGTTAAACTGGTATTAATGAGGAGCAACTAATGCTTAGATCGTGATAAGTTTAAAAATAATAAAGCAATACTAACACAAAATGTGCCGCATAATGCAGCATAATTAGCCACATAATTTACTCAACTGTCGCATAATTGGGCCCTCCCCAGCTGCATAATTCCAGTGGCCCTGGATATATGCGAGGGATCTAAGTCTTGGTACTGATACACTTGCTACTTCCTGCTATAAAACATAGAAGTACAAGGAATGTTGTGCACTTTTGTCCTAGTCATTCACACTACACACCTCTCTTTCTTAAAACAAAGAACTACTTAAACAGAGCGCCATTGGTATGAATATATGAATGAAAATATCTCTAAAGCGCACAGCTACTATGAGAGTGTCCCGGCGCGAAGGCAAAATGGGCAAAAGAGATCATCAACCACCCTACAATTTTAAGAGATGAGCTTTCAATTGCTTCCGAAAAACGGTTGCCTGGAATACATCTGAGTTGGAGGGGAAGCTCATTCCAGTGCATAGCCGCCAATACAGAGCAGGCCAAACTACCCAACTTCTTACACTTAGTGTGAGGAATGACTAGCAACCGGGCAGACTGTGAACATAAGGTTCTTTGTGGGCTGTATTCCTGTAGCCTTTTGGACAGGTATATAGGACCAGCCTTGTAAAAATCTCGGTGCGTGAAGGGCAAGGCTTTAAAAACGATCCTTTTCCTCACTGGTGGCCAATGCAGTTTGTTACAGTAGTGTGATACTGAGGCACGTTTGGGAAGCTTTAAAAAAAGCTGAATTGACGTATTCTGCACAGTTTGCAGTCTCTGTATTAGGGAATCCGGGATCCCCAGATAGAGAACATTGGAGTAATCCAATCTGGAGAGAATCAAAGCCTGGACTACTGATTTCCTGGATTCTCATGGCAGGAAATTGAGAAATTTCCGTAACATCTCGAGTATTCAGCAGGAGGTTTTCACCACTGCCAAAATCTGAGATTTAAACGTTAGGTGTACGTTGAGGTGCTGTGGGGGTGGGGGATAGTGTAAAACTGCTCGGCCAGGCACCTGATCAACCGGGAAGGGGGTTAGGGCCAAACAACAGAATCTGTTTTGTCAGGAGTACATTGTAGGCAGTTGGCTTTAAGCCACCCCATCACCGCAAAAATGCAAGCAGAAAATGTTTCTTTGTCTACTGGCAAATTGTCTTCATAAGTCAGAAGAAGCTGGGTATCATCTGCGTAAGAGACAATTTCAATGCCAAAGACTTCATTCAGAAATGCAAGCGGGGACATGTAAATGTTAAAAAGTGTGGTGCTCGGGGCCAAGCCCTGAGTTACCCTGCACTTAAGAGTCTTCACCTCTGAAAAGAACAGCTTAAGCCGCACGGCCTGTTCTCTATGGTTCAAAAATGAGCCCAGCCATTCAAACGCCGTCCCCTCCACCCCAATCGAGGCTAGGCGCTGCAACAGGATCTCATGTGAGACCCTGTCAAACACTGTGGAGAGGACTAACAAAATCAGGCCGCCTTGTGGCCAGAACCCATAGTTAGATAAATGGAATTAGTTATTTCCATCAAAGCTGTCTCTGTGCTATGGTGAGCCCTGAAGCATGATTGCGATGGGTGAAGAAGATTGAAAGTATTCAAAAATGTCGATAAGTGGGTGTTCACAAGCTTCTCAAGTAGCTTTGAGACCCGAGGGAGCAGGGAAATGGGCCTAAAGTTAGACAGGATTTTCGGGTCAGCATTAGGTTTTTTGAGGAGAGGGATAACACTTGTCCTTTTGCAAGAGTTAGGGACCATCCCTAATGGCAATGAGGCAGCAAAGAAATCTAGATATATTGGACTTAAACTGTCCCTAGTTGCCTTAAAATATGGGGAGAGAATGGATCCAAAGGGGAACCAGTCTTATTTATTTAGACAGCCCTTCAGTTCCTCTTCGGTGGGTGGAATAACGTGCAACAGTTTACACTGAACTGGGGGCTTTATTGGACTCGAAGCTGCGCCCATAGACTCATTGCCATTCAACCTCAAGAGGTTAGACTGAATTTTAATAAATATGTTTTGACATTGTTTATGAGCCTCCTGGTACCCCATCAAAAAATAGAAAATCTTCTCTTAGGGTCGAAGCACAGTTTTAAACTTTGAGAGAATGCTGCCCAACAGATCATGTGAGAGCCATCACGTGTCAGGACAGTCTCCGTTTATCTTTGGGACAGAGGGAGGTACTCTCAATGAATATTTTCTAGGTTCAAAGGGGCATGGGTCTTTCCAGTTATAGGCAAAAAGGGATACGCAACATAGATACTGCCAAACCCAGCTAAGAGTCCCCACACCCAACTCTCAACAGGACAATGAATGCATAAAGTGAGTGTGACACCCCAAACACTCTCTTGAAGCTACGCTGCTGCCCATGTAGTTTGCAAAGATTTGCCTCTGTGGCTTTCACGCCTCACACAGGCTGCAAGGCTGGTGTTCATATTCTTGTGCACATTCCACACATGACGACAACACACTCATGGCTGGTTAGATCACTTCTTTTATTGTCCTTTCTTAATTATAGGCAACATTCTGGGGCGAGCTACTCTTTGCCCAAGCTCCTTTCTCCCTGTTGTATCCTATCCTGGAGGGAGTGTTGTTCGTTCCTCTATTCCTCGTCTTCGCATGAGTGGTTTGCAGGAGTTTCCCTTCTTCTGGTGCGGATGTGGCGCTGCCTCTATTGCATTTTTATTTGTAGCATGTAGCACTGATATCGCTCTCTCTCCCTCTCTCCCTTCGGGGTTGAAATGCGTAATGGCTGCTGTTTGGTGAGCGGAAAAATAAAGTAAACTTTACCAGCACTAATTCTGTGGTCCGTGCTCCAGTCCTTGGGAGAATCAACGCGTGGTGGTTGGAGTGCATCTGATCTATATAGCCGATTTGGATTCCTCCGGCTACACCGACCCCCTCTCCTTATAGGGCTACATTGCTTCCAAAGGAGTCACTGCCTGGCGACAGGTTTTAGAAAAGAATCCGGGAGGATTATCGGCAAAGGAACCCCCCAGCAGCGATATCAGCGGCATCGGCAATCCTCATCTACTTCAAGGTAGGCGGTCACGGGTCGGAGGATGCGAGAAGCGCTTGCCGCGAGTGGAGGGAGGGCTGCCACCGCTATCGCACAACTGGGTAGAGAGGTGTGCTAGGATACACCTGGTGTGAAAACATTAGATAACTTCACGTCCCAGAGTGTCTACAAATATCCCCGCATATCACCGCTTAAACAAACATCATGTCAGCTGACGCGCTGAGAGACCGGGAGGCGGCGGCGGCTGAAATGTTCGTTGATGCACGGACGCCAGGAACAAGCATACTTACCCACAATGCAGCATCAGGTCAAAGTAACACCAGTCTAAAGGACAAACTAAAGCACCTAGAAAAGCTCATGAAACAAGAGCAAAGTAAATGGTGGGAAGGCAAATCCCTACAAAGATATTTGGATGTGGGAAGAGTCCCACGGGGATTGCGAATACTCACAGCTCCTAGCTATGAAAATCCGGATCCGGAAATGATGAAAGAGTGGGCCGAGATGAATTTAGAATCATCTAGGAAATTAGTCACCATTTTAGTCAAATTTGCTGGAAGAGACCGAACAAAACTACAAGATCAAATAGAATCAATCAATGATGAGCTGAGCCAATTGGGGGACAATGAAGAGTTGACCAAACTAAGATGAAATGACAAAAAGACTCCGCAAGGAGGAGGAGAAGATCCGAGAGAGAAAGACCTTCAAATTCCACAGGGACAAGGTGGACTACGAGTGCGGCCGAATATTTACATTCGCCAGAAAATATGACTCGATGAAAGTTTCCAAATACAGCAGAGCTCAAACTGCAAAATCCAGTATAGCAAGCAACAAGGCAAGACCGGCCAATACATCAAACTCGGATCTGAGCTCAGCAATTGAGAGTGAGACTGAATTAGATCCCCGTGATCAGCAAGTAAAGTATCCCATCTAAACTGTCGCTTGCAGAAGAACTGGATTTTTTATCCTTAGAGCGGAGACAGACGCTACGCCCAAGAAATCAGGCGAACAAACAAGGAAAAACAGATCCACCAAGCGCCGGGAGAGGCGAAAAGCGCAACGAAGAAGAGCCAAAAAGACAAACATTGCGCAAATGGAAACGCAAGTAAATGCCCACCAGAACAATAATCGCACCATAATCAACCTGGCCAATGTGGACTTAAATAAAGCGGAGGAACAACTTTTGTCCCTTGGCCTATCATACTGCCCTGAGAGCACCTTCAATTATGCCACAACACGAATGGACATCTTCAAAAGTGTGCGTAAGCTTAAATTGAAAAAATACCATCTGCTACACAACAAAACTACGGGCAGCACTCTGATTAGCCACTCCGATGAACCTTTACCAACGTCCCCCCCGCTCAATCTCACAGCCTCTGATCTACCTATTTGGCGGGATCTACAAGATTTGATGGAAGAGAATACTACACCAACACAAGACAACAATGAAATCGAACCCACTGTTAGTGGTATGGAGCAGAGTACAGGTATTACACCCTTCAAACCCCATTCAACTTTTAACCCCATTCCACCTAGGGATGCCATCGACATTTTCCATGAGCAAACAGTGGCTGGTATTAAACAACTGAACCACAGAGTACAGCGAACCAAAAAAGACAAAACTAACAAACAAGAACTCCAATACCATCTTTTAATGACTAAACTAAGGAGCAACACACAGATTGCCATACGTAATTTGGATAAAGGTGGCAATTTAGTAATATGGGGCAAAGAGGATTATGTTGAAGAAGCGATGGGTCAGCTATCCGATAGGAATTGTTATTGCAAAAGTGATATACTATCTCTCAGAGCCACGTACAATGACTATTACACGAAGCTATTAGTGTGGAAAAGTGCAGGAATGATAACACTGCAAGAATACAAGTTTCTGAGAAACGACAACCCGATGACACCCATTATCTACTTCATTCCGAAGATCCACAAAAACCCGTTGAAGCCCCCAGGACGACCCATAATATCTGTCTGCAATAGTCTACTTGAGAAGTCATCCCAGTATGTGGATTATTTCCTACAAGAACATGTGCAGCAACACCCTTCCTACATCAGGGACACTGGGGACTTCCTATCTAAGATACACGACTTTGGGTGGCAAGAGAACTTTTTGTTAATTACCTTAGATGTGACATCACTCTATACGAGTATTAATCACCAAGATGGACTGAGGGCACTCCAATTTTATTTGGAGAGAAGACCGCCCCAATGTATACAACACAGTAAGATGCTAGTTAGCATGGTTGAATTTTGTCTATATAACAATATCTTTATGTTTCAGAATGCTCTCTACCAGCAACTACGAGGCGTAGCAATGGGGGCCAGCTTCTCCCCCAGCTATGCCTGTCTGCATATGGGATGGTGGGAGGAGCTGGTCCTACAAAAGGTACATGAGGTTTACTTTTACAACAACGTCAAACTTTGGCTGAGGTTTATAGATGACCTTTTTATAATATGGCAGGGGACCCTGTCAGAGGCTGAGAAATTTATTGAAGGTCTCAACACGAATGATTTAAATCTGCAATTCACAGCCACTATCAGTGCCGAAACAGTCAACTTCCTTGATGTCCAGGTATATATTAAAGAGGGCAGGATAGAAACTAAATTTCATCGGAAGCTGACTGCCGGCAACTCTGTGTTGCACGCAACCAACTCCCACCCACGTCATCTAATCCAGAGCATTCCGTACGGGGAAATGCTCAGGCTTAAAAGGATCTGTAGCAAAGAGGATGATCTGAAGGCAGCACAGCTAGCTAGCAAAGCTAGGTTCTTAGCGAGAGGATACTCTATCAAATGTATCATGGCAGCCATAAAGAAGAGTAAGGCAGTAGCTAGAGAGGATCTACTCAAGGACACTAAAACCCCAGAACCAGCAACCACCCAAATAAATACTGCGCTGGAGGAGGGAGGGGATGCCTTTAGAATCATTCTAAATTATAGCAAGCAGGAAAAGGCCATTAAGAAAATCATTAGAAGGAACTGGCCGCTAGTCCTCAACGATCCGATTATAGGCCATTTGCTACCTAACAAATTGGCCATAACCTACAGCAGAGCACCCTCAATGAAAGACATCTTGGTCCAGAACAACCCGGGAAGCCAGACTGGGGGTACATGGCTAGCACAGCGTAAAGGATTTTTTAGATGCAAATTGTGCAAAGCCTGCCAACATGGCATCAACAAAACAGCATACAAGACACCTTTTGGTGATAATAACTCGTTCCTTAACAAAGCCCTAACCTGTAAGACAGATCACGTCATCTATGTGCTGGAGTGCCCTTGTGGCCTACGGTATGTGGGAAGTACCAAACTCCAGGGGCACAAGAGGGTACTCCAGCACATTAGGGCCATCAAAAATCAAGACCAATCTTATCCCGTGGCACGGCATTTCGCGGAGGCACATAATGCTGACCCGAAAGATTTGAAATATTACCTAATTGATGCCGTCCCTCCAAACAAAAGAGGAGGGAACCGGGAGAAGGCCCTCCGGAAACTAGAGACACGATATATACTTGATCTAGATTCGAAACATCCAGGGGGTCTGAATGCCACAGAAGATCTGTTTACATGTTTATAAATCATAAATTAAACAATGGGGTCCGTAGATTAAAACAAAAAGGCGACCGGCCAACAAATGCAATTAAGCACATAAATTCACAAAGTATTTAATCTAAGCAATAATCGAACCAAGCCGCCCCCCTAACCCAATTCACAGTTTTTATAAACTTCTTTTAGCCTTTTTTCACTTTGGTGTAATTTGCACATGCACTTGAGAAACTTTATTAGCACTAGCACTTTATGTAGTCAGATAGTTTACAACCTGAATGTTTACAAGTCTAAACAGACAAATGTATTTGCACTAGCACTTTGAATATACATGAAATCTAAATCAAGCAACCCAACTAATATTCGCAATTGAGAAGAATTTTTTTTTTTGCACTAGATGTATTTTACAAAGATTGTGTAAACAGAATTTTAATGAAATTGCGATATTAGAAACAATGAGTTTTAAATAGTACCATGAATGACTATGAATAGTTGTCAACCACCTTTAAAATGCATTGTCTACTAAGCTTGATGTGTTTTAAGGTATTTATACCTGGACGCCAACTAGAATGTAATTATTGTACCCTGTGACTTCAATTAATTGTGGGGACAATCAATCCGAAATTTAAATATTGGACTAACCTTGAACCAATTCTTGTAAATACAAAGTATGTTGTTTATGTTTATGACTACTAAAGTACATGTTGCACCTGTCACTAAGAATTTCACGGAAAAAAATGGTAGAAAAAGTAGACCGCAAGCTGTGTAGCGTGTCATGTGATCAAGGCCCTTCGGGGTTGAAACGCGTAATGGCTGCTGTTTGGTGAGCGGAAAAATAAAGTAAACTTTACCAGCACAAATTCTGTGGTCCGTGCTCCAGTCCTTGGGAGAATCAACGCGTGGTGGTTGGAGTGCATCTGATATATATATATATATATATATATATATATATATATATATATATATATATATATATATATTATTTATATGATCTCTTTGGCCTATCTGGATCTGTTTGCTGTCACACTGATTATAACCCCCTGGCTTCCTTATGTTCCTTAGGTTGCAGAGGCTTTACTCTGCAGATTTAAGCTCTCTCGCACTGGCTGCACAGCATAGCATCCATAGGTGTCTGCAGTGCTAAATATGAGCCTGTGGAGACCACCGGCACTCACTTTTAGGGACCGGCACTTATTTTCCCTCATCAGACTTATCCTGAGAAAGATGGAAAAACCGTCACAAAAGGAGAAAGCAGTAACCTGGAAGAGTGAGATAAAGAGGTAGCAGTGCCTGGGAGTGGGTGGAAGAGCCATGAGGGGATTGCAGAGTTTGCTGCATTCGTATTTAGCGCACTGACATTTAATAGTGCGGTCTGTGGGCTTCTAAGCACAGCTTCGGGCACCATCAATCATCATTTTACAAATTAAGCACTGGCGTGTCTGCCTGTTGCGCCGCCTTCATAACCTCATCTTTCATGGTCTCACACTGGCTACAGAGTGTCTGTGGGTATCTCCCACTGACTGCAGAGCCGTGGCTCTGTAAGTCTCTTTACTGTCTCATGGGTTGCAGAGCTAGGCCTTTCAGCAGTTGCCCTGTCACACTCACTATAAAGCCCAGTCTCTGGGTCTCTTTGCTATATCAGCAGGGGTGTAGCTTTAGGGGGGGTGTTTGCGGTGTTACACCTCTGCTAATAAATGTATTTTCAGATGAGTCGCTGGGTACAGGTGCTTTCAGTCGGGTATGTATGGTGAGGTGTCTGTCTGATTTCACCTTAGATTTTTGCATACATACACTGACAAAAACACACTTTTTTTCATCTCTGTTTTGAAAGCCCTAAAAAATGTTTATTTTACAAAATATTTTGTTTCTCTCATTTAATCCTCCTATTAATCCGTATTCCTCTCCCTTTCCACTGCCTCTTAAGCCTCACTCATGCGACCTGCTCATCACATAATGTATTTCAACATTATAAGCCAGCGTGATGGTCGGGAAATCTGATGCTCACACCCCCCAATCTTACTGACGAAGCTACATCCCTGTGTATTAGTGGCTGCCAAATCTGGCTATTGTGCTTGACACAAAAGGTTCCATCCGTGTCTTTCCTCCCTCTTGAACTGGCTGAAGAGACTGAGTCTCCCCCCCTGTCGCATTAGCTGCTGGGCTTGAAGACCTGTCTCCTCACTGGTGGATTGTCTGAGGAGCATGGACTGCTATGTCTCTTCAAGGTCACACCGGATGAAGGCCCTGGCCTCTATCGGTTCCTCTCATATCCCATTGGCTGCAGAGTCTGTCCTCTCTTGTGCATGCCCTGCATGGAAAGAGAAGACATGGCACACACAGTATTTGGGGATCTGAAAAAAAGAGGGCCATGAAGAATAATGACCCTTCTGCCCATCCCTTCTGAAGGCCCCGAGTCAAGTTCAAGTTTTCTATTTGTCTTGGTACATAAAGGGGATAAATTCATGCATTTTACAATGAAAGGGGAGCATGTGCAGAACAAAGAAAAACTCCTTGTGGTATAAGATGGGGGTGCAGATGGCAGACTAAAAAGTACTGAAGAATAGGGATCCAGAACCCTGAAACATATTTCAGCCTTTAAGCAGCGAAGTGAGATGTGAACATCTGTTCACTGGAGCCTTGTAGGCCAGGCCTCCATTTGGTCTTCCAGGCCTGGTTTGCCTGCTGCCTGGCGAGTTCAGGTGGGTACTAGAGAGAACGAGGGAGGTGAAAGTGAAACATTAAAAAATTTAAATCCATTTTGAATGAATGCGAATGGCTTCTGTTTTCACATTCCTGTGGAGAAGGATTTCAGGATGACGGGAATGAGAATCCAAGATTAGAGTTATAATTATGGGCCTCACTTTTCATTTTTACTTATAAACTCAATCAGCAAACATTTGCTTTATTTGTTGGTAATTATTTTTAAATGAAGAAAAATGTCAAAAGTATTCTATTGTAGCCTTTGTAAAGCACTCGCCTACTCAATATGGGGCCCTGTAGTGCTCGTCTGCGCGGATAGCACAATACACCATGTGGTGTATAGTTGGAAGTGTGTTGTCTTTGCTTTGAGCCTTTGTGGGAGGTGTTTCTACGTTGTGTGTGATGAACCTCATCGTGTTATGGGACGCAGCACTTAGACGTCTATTGTTATAGTTTGTGGTATTCTGGCAGCACTAATTATTTCTGCAGGCCCCTTTATTGTGATGATATATATATATATATATATACACACACACACACACTTTTTTTTTTCTTTTATATTCTCAATCCGATTTCCTATGCGGACTCTAGTCTGAGGTCGTCCATTCTGAGATGTTATGGATCTGGGGGAGCCATCAGGGGCAGATAAAGAGTGAGGGGTATCCAGAGATCGGCCGAGATAGATTATGCCACAGTCTTATACATGACTGTCTTTAGGAGCTATCAAGTAAGGACGATTGTCAAGATGCGTTGCATAATGTTCATCCTTTTTATTTTCAGTGACCTCATAGGATTTGGTCCTCAGAGCATGTGGCTCTTCAGCACCTGCAGTGTGGACTATGTTAGAGTCTTCCGGTGGCCAGCAAAGCGTGGCAGATCTCTGTAGGTCCTTCTTTTGAGTTACTCCTATTACTGCCATGACTGACAAGCCAATATATCTGTGCAAATTGATAGTGTTCGGAGTTCAGAACGGGATTAGATTTCCTTAAATTGCTGGAGATGCTCCCACGTTGATACTACAATGCTACTGTTTTCAGATGACTCTTGTATTTTATCAGCCGCAGCTCATGCAGGTAAGAGCGGTGGGGCCGGAGGGGTGGGGGGGATTTCAACAGATGACGATGAGGGAAATTAATTATTTATTTTCCTCGTCTGTCGAAATCCCTCCCACCGCCCCACTGCTCTTACCTGCACGAGCCACGGCTGTATTTCATGGCTTCCTGTAGCTCTAGACAGGCTTAAATCCTTTAAAATAAATATATAAATATACTAATTACATGTAGATTATTTCATAGAACACAAAATAAAGTTGGATAAATAGTGATAAGATGAGCACACACTATACACAGATAAATACTGATGGAAACATTTTAACAAGAAATACTTTAAAACCGGGGGCAATATTTATAATTGAGTTGGACCTCTTGAATTAGTTGTTGCGCCCAGGAGATTCCCTGATCCACATATAATTATGGCAAAGTGGTTTTTGGTATCCCAATCTGTTTTTGTGCCGTCTTCACCATGTTGTTGACCTTGGCTACTACCAGGCCTGGAATACATTTTTTCTAACAAAGCAAAAACATTGTTCCTTGGGCCACTTTTGATTCCCAATTGGAAATTCTTCGTATGTTTGCCATAATAGAATTCTTTTTGCCCATTACTAGATCTCGCAGGTTTCTTTGTCCACATTTGTAATATTTGTCTTTTATTTTGAAATATTTTGCTGTGCAATTTTGTGCCTTTTACTTCCATTGAATCCTGCTGTATTTATTTTATTTCTTAAATATTTGTATTTAGTGTAGCTCTCACCTTTATTGCTCTATTGTCTGTACACAGAATTAGGAAAGCAGAATAATTACAAAATAGTGGCTTCTTCGGAGGTCAAGCAGTTGATTGTGGTGGGGAATTAAATGGGTTTACTCAAGTGAGCGTTGGAGAGGTAGAATAGCAAGGTAGTGGAGATTTAAGCAGGACTACACAAAGAATGAACTAAACAGTAAAGATTTCACTTTTCCCTAGATTGAAAGATGTCTAAATCCATAAGATGTTTGGAGAAAGTGTTCCATAGCTTTGGCACAGACCCTGAAAATGCAGCAAGGTGGGAATTAAATTTCCTGAATTCCAGAATAAAGTTGTCTTTTTATATTAGGTTTTTATTTCCATCTGATATTTTCAGAGGTGGCAAGGTAGGCAGGCTGTGGATGATGTATGTCTTGCGTATAATTCAAACCACTTTAAAACTAATTTTGGCTTCTACATGGGGCAAGTGGAGACCCCTCATCACCAGAATGATGTTTTCAGACTTCCAGTTTCCTATATTTTAGCCACTAAATGAAACACTGCTTTGAAAGGTGCTAATAAGGTTATGGATAGTCCAATAAGGGCAGCATTCCCAGGTCAGTTTGAGAGATCACTAAAAATTGCAGTGCTGAAAGGAAACCATTAGGATTTAAAAACATTTCTTTATGGAATGTAGTGTGGCAGTAGCATTATTTACAGAATGATCGACATGGGAGCTTATGGAGAGACGCTGATTAATCCGGTAGTCAAATGTTGTACCTCTGTGGAGCGACTGGTGCAAAGCCATGCATGTCCAGTTCAGTGAGCCATTCTTTCTTGAAGTTTGGTTTAGACTGTCCGGAGCGGAGGGTGAACAGTGAATTCAAACTAAGGAACTTTGATGGCATTTTATCCTTAAGAGTTTGCTGGCAGGATCTCAATTTATAGATATCGCCATTGGAGGAAATATTTCAATTAAAGGTGATTATTTGAATGTTGGTGAATGGAGACACTTGTCTACTCCAACACGGATTCTCAGGGGCCCCTTATCCAAGCTGAACAGTGAAGGACCTAAAAAGGAACTGAGAAGGTGTTTAAGGTCACCAGGAAGGAGGTGAATCACTGCAGGACTCTGCAGACACCCAGGTGAGATTCCACAGCGTGGGGAAACCTCATGATCGACTGTATCAAAGAAGCTGAGAGGAAGATCGGAATAAAGATACAGGTGTCACCCTTGTCAAATACACAGCGAGCGTGATACATACAGTAATTTCAGTGTGGTGGTTTTTGTGCTGCATTCTTAGGAAAACACAGTTCAGTATGGCATAAAGAAAATAGTATTTACAAACAACGTGTTAAACTGTTCTGACACACATTTTTCAGTGACACTGCCAAGGGAGGTTTGTGACATTTCAATAATAGTTAAGATTATTTGAATCTGCTTGAGGCCTTTCAGTAAGGGTGTGATGCGGCCTGTTTTTAAGGCTGCAGGGAAGATGCCTCCCTGAAGTGGAAGGTTAAATAGTTGGCCCCATGTCCCACAAAAGAGATTAACATTTTTTGACAAATATGCCAGCAATGATGGCGTCGTAATAGAATCTAAGTTTTAACTCTTTGATTAGCTTTGTTAGTTGCTCTTCTGAAGATGCCCCAACTATGTTGCAGTGTGACTTGTTATATACATTTCTAGAGCTTATGATTCCTTAATGGAGGAGGATTTGTCTAAGAAGAAGTTTTGTCATTCTTGCCATTGGTTCTTGATTTGGACAGGGCTTTGATAAAATTCCATATTTTAAAGTATGTTGCATAATAAATTAATAAGAATAAAATAGAAATGCCTTGACTTTCCAAGTCTCTAAAAATCCAGAGGGCATTAGTTAGTCAAACATTTCAAAATGTGTCAAGACTCAAAATACTTCGCAAAGTTTAGAATATTGTCACAATGCAAGAACTACCCTTTAACTTCCATAAACTACCCCAGTGCGTTAAAAATAACTCCCCTGAACCAAACACTAATGCATGAAACAAATATCATCTGGTGCACTACATAGTCCTTTGTTTCACTAAATATGCTTCACAGCATGATCTTTTCTTTATGTCTTTAAATCTGTTTGATTGTATGAAATACCCCAATGCATGAAGTACCAGGGTGAGAAGAAACTTATCTGGGCATGACATACCCGTAAGGGCATGGAATGCTACTCTATACAGATTGACCTCTGCATGCACTAAATGTACTAAATATATTCCTAAATATTCTCTCAGTGCATTACATAATTCTCTGTTGCACAAATCCACCTAGATCATCAACCACGGCTCAGTTCCTCAACTACATCTTAGTTCATCCCTCACATCCAAACGTGTGAAATATTCTTAAGTTCAGTACATGTTCTCAGTGCCAAAAATCACCTTCTGGTTATTATGTAAAGTGACTACAAATTCAATCAAACTGCCTACTCCATAAAATCATATTGTTATGAAAATGTTACCATATACACACTTGACCCAATATATGGACAATAAACATTTATTTATTCAATAGCTCCCACTTTATATAACATTTATATTTTTCAATATATGTAAGCATATTCATGTGCCATGTCATTCACAGAAAATGTAAAACACAATACATGAAACAGATATATGATTATTCGACAGGCACCCGACATTCACCTCATATTAAAATATTACATTCATACTCACCTGTGCCAATAATACTTCATTCATTCTGGCGCATTTCACCCACAAACCACTAAAAACAGGAAAACCTATATAAAGTGGAACATATCACATAGGACATTATCAGATTCTCAGCGAGGGGATACAAGAAAGGTGGAGACAACAATGATATTAAATCTCCCTTACTAAAGGGACAGGGGTGTTTATTGAAAACAAGTAGAAGTGTGGTGTATTTTTAAGAACTGTATACAGATTTTATTGAAATATAGTTTTATCTGAACAACTTATTTATGGTTTTAGTAGATGGAAATTATTATTATATATGTATTTGTTACCATATTTTAATGCTGTATTTTTTAAGGCCATTGGTCTAAATTAACATATCTTTGATTGGAAAAAAAATTGACAGCAGGTTTAGATTCTATTATAGGAACAGAGACAGAGATTAGAGCAACAGTCAAGTGTAAAAATAACAACTAAAATACTTTCAAAATAAATGTAGATAAAGGTCAAGAGTAATCACAATAGGCACATTCCAGTGCTGCATTATTTTTTTATGTCAAAAACTGTCCACCAATTACATATCAAGCATCTTTTCAAAAGACCTAGCCTAACATTACCCCCCGCCCCCAACTTGGTAATCTAGACAGTGGATCTTATGCAATTGTATTGAACCGAAAAAGCAGAAACGTACATTTTTTTCAATAAATAGGATAGCTTCAGAATTAAAAAAACTTTCTCTTTCTTTGGGATTAGACTGTAAGAGGAAAAATTTATTATAGGAGAGGTTGTTAATAGAATCTAACCCACCCCTCATATAAGTGAGGAAGATTTGGCTTTCCATTGCAACACTGGAGTCTCAATTATGATAAGTTTAATGCCAGCCAGTCACTTACCGTGATAAAGAAGCCAACTGCCTGTAATATATTGTTCTAAAAATTGATTCATAAGACCAGTCTCAAGCTTTCATAATATATGTCAACAATCTAGAAAACAAACATGCTTTTGATGCTATAGTTCCCCAGGCCGAATAAGTCCCATAGGAGTTAACACTGATTTCTGCCCCCACCATTAATCATCTGACCCATCTTGCTACGATGTGCAAAGAAACAGCCGTAAAAAGCTTCTTAAATTACGTCAAAAGTTGAGGGATCAAGGAAGTCTGAAAGTGGAAGTCTTTGACTCACAGCTTGACATCATTAAAGGCATTTAACAACACACAATTTGGCATCATTAGCAAAACATGAGCAAAGTAACATGATGCAAAAGGAGTTAGTAAGTTAGGTAAAATAATGCTAGGCCCTTTCAGGGGAGGAAACTGTTATCTAGGTCTAAGTTTTCAGATCTGCTACCACCATGAAGAAAATCAGAAATAATAGCAGGGTTAACTTGGCAAACAGCTTTTTCAAAGAATGATGTTCATTATCAGGTCATTGCTTAATGAAATTTAAAACTAAACATTCCACTAAACAGAATATGTATGTGTCTGTGCAGTCTTAAAACGAAAGGAAGTGTAAAGCATTTTTTTAACCAGAAAATGTTGCCTATTCATCCTTGAGCAAATTGGGACCATCTACAATAAATGAGCTGTAGCCTCAATAGTGTGATGAGCTATACTATCAGAAACCAGTGACACTAAAGATGTAACAATCTTTTCTGGATATGCACAAACGGGATCAATATGCTGTTCCATACACCAGCAAATTAAGGTTGCAGAGGCATATTTATGGTTTGCATGAGTTGACGGAGCCCAGGAACCTCCGATGACTGACATGAAATCCTCCACGCCATCAACTGAATATGAAATTGACATACCAACTTGCGAGGAGAGCCTGAGTGTCCATTAACAATAGGGGACATTTTTGAATGAATCTAGGAAACTCTGTTAATCCCAGAAGTTGATAGTACCATGACTGCCCTGGTTCTTCTGGCAAGGAATAGGCTGTTCAGAATCATTGAGAAGGAGGGAATCATAAGCTTAAACAAGCATCCAATGATGGTGTCAAACACCCAGAGAATTTGCTTTTGAATATGCATCCCAACAGAAGAACCTGGGGCATTTCAGTAAAAATGAGAAGCAAAATGATACAGTCCAAGTTGTCCTTAGAGAGTGTTAAGATGACAGAAAACCTCTTCTTCCAAAGCCAGTCTTGAAGAAACCTGACCACTAGTGTTCTATCTCATTGAATAACCCTGTAAGATATTCCATAAGAACAATTATACTGTACTCTAGAAAGAAATGGTAGAAATCTTTTAACAAATATGCAAAACCTTTGTCTAGTGTTTCCCACATTCTTTATGTACATGACTAACAACATTTTCACAGCAGCACACTAAATTTGCCAATTCCTTGCAGTAGACTTTTCATTGTAAAGGAACCTGCAAGATGTTGTAAAGTAATTTTTTGCCAGTGTAATTTTCTGGGAACTAATTTCTTCCTGTTACCACATGTCAATATCTCTTCCCCTGCCTTGTTTGCTGGCCTCTGATCCTAATTTATATCTGTTCGATTTTCCATTGCCGTGCTCCATCTGGGAGATGCATCAACCCAACTATTCCCTTGTGCCCAAAGAAAGGAAACTAATTTAGTAAGCAAGGCTTTAAAAACCAACATAGAAAAATAAATACATAAATAAATATACATATATTGTTCTGCTGGTTCATTAGTTGAGTTTTCCCCTTTCATTTGAGAGTGTAATGTAGGGCACAGATACAAGTGGAATAAGTAAGCTAAATCTGGCAGGTCCCTGTGTGGTCTCAGGAGATTCCACCCCTGCTTCTTCTCTGTAGTAATTTGATGATCTGGTGCAGAATCAGACTAGAGCTACCATTGATGTTCAGGCTACAGTGCCTTATGGAGGATAAACAGGGTGAGTAAAACTGGGATTCACGCTACCTTTATAGAGACCCAATATGGTGATGGTACGCGCCTCACAAATGGCTACACCCAAAAGCCATTGGAAAAGAGGTAATTCAAGTAGTTGGTGGAGGTTTGTACCCCTTAATCATGATATGATTATCGGAAATAATATCCAAGAATTGTGTTTCGTTAAACAGTGGTTGCTACTTCTTTATTGTCTTAGTTGAACATGGTAATGCTGCAAAAGACAACAACAGCCGACACGTGTTTCGCCCGGTGGCCGGTTGGCCGAGGGCTTTTTCAAGGCTGATAGGTAAGAGAACCCACAAGCATAAAGTGGTACATACATCAGGAGTGCATAATATGCAAAATTGAGTGAACCCAAACCAGTGGATGTGCAAGTATTAAAAATGATGTGAGTAAAACGGTGAGAGCAAGAAAAGGTAAAGATAGGAGACCGGAGACGGGGTGAAGAGAAGAGGACGAAAAATGAAAAGGAAAGACAAGGAGAGAACAAACAGAGTTTGAATTGAAAGTACACTTAAAATGGCATAATAAAATATAGTCATCAACTTTCAATTGTTCATAGTAACAAAGTCATATCATTATTCCAAGAGTTACCTAGACTCTAAAAGTTAAACAGACAAGTCCAGGGAGAGAGAGACACATAAATGCACATATATCAATGCTCTGTAAAGCAACAGAATGTCTTCACATAGGTCAGCATGTATAATAAGTACTCATCGCTTATATGTACAACAGATGCTTCCACAACGAAAAACATGACACCCTTCCCAAAGCGTATATACATATATGTCTTACTTCAAGTTAGAATATGGAAAGAAATACCAGTTGCTTACCACGATTCTTCAAAAGCGTTCATGCAAATATATTCTGCAATTCGAAAGACGTGGTCTCTGCGGTCCGGGAAATGAAGTGAAGTCAAGTTCAAGGCTGAGTCTGGCTGTAACTTATGAACTCTCCCCCGACGTGAGAAATGTGTGGTGTAATCCGACTGAAAGCAGTCGGAGGGCCATGAAAGAGTTACTGGTATGAATAAAGGGAGTAAATGAAGGGGGAGCATGTTCAAAAGAGACCTACATTATGCAGAAAAATTAATGAAATGCCAAAGGGTTTAAATAAACAATAAGGCTCATCAAAAAACAAATGTCCAAGGGACATAGAAGAGTTACTAATAGTCATATTTGCTATCGAAGGGTGACATGGAAAATATATAGTTAAGGTGGGAAAAACGAAAACAATAAGGTAAAATGCAAAGTGTAAACCGGACAATGCCAAAAGATTCCTAAAGGACAAATGTACAAAAACACAGATCCAGGCTTTTTATAATTGACAAATGTCATGGATAAAACTCAAAAAAGAACTAGATGCTTCTACTCATCTTGTAATATGCTTGATTCAGTAGGGGAAGGAAGCCCTCCAGGGCAGACCTGAAAACGACAAAAACGAGACAAGGAATAAAAGCACAGAAACCTTGAGTGAAAGTCCCACTACGGTGATGGAATTGTGATCAAAGCTTCAGTGACAATACTTAATTATAAAACAATAAAGGGAAGTCCAGTTACATCTATGATTCACATTTTACCTCAGGAGGGGGTGACACATGCAATTGTAAAAATAAGAGGTTTCGATTTATGTAGAAGATAAATTACAAACCAAAGCCTTCCGGAAACCGACATCGGCCAATTCGATCCTCAGAGCAGACAGTTGTCATCCACCGAAAACTATACTAAACATCCCCAAAGGTGAATTCAAACGGATGAGAAGAAACTGCAGCAATTTGAACACCTACAGAGAGAAATCGCAAGACTTAATAGACAGACTGACACAACGAGGGTACCCTAGAGATCTGTTGGTGAAAACTGCTAAAGACTGTGAAACCCTCTCTCGGGAAGCATTACTCCAACCCAAAACCCCCCAAAAAACAGATAAGCCTAACAAAATCAGGTTTCTGACCGACTTCCATAATGGTCATCATCACATCTGCAAAACCCTAAGAAAACATTGGTACCTGCTGACTGATAACGCATCTCTAACGGATCAGATGGAAAACTTTCCCCAAATGGGTTTTAGAAGAGCTAAAAACCTGAAACAAATCCTATGTAGATCTGAATTTGTGGACAAGCGTAAACAGCAAGTACCGAATTTCCTGACCAAACCTCGTGGCTTCTACACCTGCCACGATTGCAATGCATGCAAACTGGGGAGTAACAAACAATTGGAATTCAAGTACAACTAACAGAATGTCTACAAGATCAAGGACTGGATCAATTGTAATTCCACATACGTAATTTATGTTATTATCTGCCCATGCAACAAAGCATATGTAGGCAGTACTATACGACCCCTCAAGATTAGGATCCTGGAACACTAGCGGAACATAAACAGAACTGAAGTGGTTCCCCCACTAACAGAACATTATCATGACTACCACCCACAGCACAAAAACTCCCAATTTTTTGGACTGGAACAGGTGAAACCATCGTCTTGTGGTGGTAACCGTGAACTTGTCCTAAGACAGAAAGAGAGCGAACACATTCTACGTATGAACACTGTGGAACAAGGACTGAACAAGGATGCCGAGATGCATTACTGGCTCTATTGAATGCCTTACTCACTGTACTGGTGCATGCAACACAGTCTACCAGCATATTACCTGTCGTACTATGCAAGTCACTCTTATTTTTACCATTGCATGTGTCACCCCCTCCTGAGGTAAAATGTGAATCATAGATGTAACCGGACTTCCCTTTATTGTTGTTTTATAATTAAGTATTGTCACTGAAGCTTTGATCACAATTCCATCACCGTAGTGGGACTTTCACTCAAGGTTTCTGTGCTTTTGTTCCTTGTCTCGTTTTTCAGTCGTTTTTAGGTCTGCCCTGGAGGGCTTCCTTCCCCTACTGAATCAAGCATATTACAAGATGAGTAGAAGCATCTAGTTCTTTTTTGAGTTTTATCCATGACATTTGTCAATTATAAAAAGCCTGGATCTGTGTTTTTGTAAATTTGTCCTTTAGGAATCTTTTGGCATTGTCCAGTTTACATTTTGCATTTTACCTTATTGTTTTCGTTTTTCCCACCTTAACTATATATTTTCCATGTCACCCTTCGATAGCAAATATGACTATTAGTAACCCTTCTATGTCCCTTGGACATTTGTTTTTTGATGAGCCTTATTGTTTATTTAAACCCTTTGGCATTTAATTAATTTTTCTGCATAATTTAGGGCTCCTTTGAACATGCTCCCCCTTCATTCACTCCCTTTATTCATACCAGTAACTCTTTCATGGCCCTCCGACTGCTTTCAGTCGGATGACATCACACGTTTCTCACGTCGGGCGAGAGGTCATAAGTTACAGCCTGACTCAGCCTTGAACTTGACTTCACTTCATTTCCCGGACAGCAGGGACCACGTCTTTTGAATTGCAGAATATATTTGCATGAACGCTTTTGAAGAATCCTGGTAAGCAACTGGTATTTCTCTTCATATTCTAACGTAAAGTAAGACATATATGTATATACGCTTTGAGAAGGGTGTCATGTTTTTCGTTGTGGAAGCATCTGTTGTACATATAAGTGATGAGTACTTATTATACATGCTGACCTATGTGAAGACATTCTGTTGCTTAACAGAGCATTGATATATGTGCATTTATGTGTCTCTCTCCCTGGACTTGTCTGTTTAACTCTTAGAGTCCAGGTAACTCTTGGAATAATGATATGTCTTTGTTACTATGAACAATTGCAAGTTGATGACTATTTTATTATGCCATTTTAGGTGTACTTTCAATTCAAACTAACATTTGTTCTCTCCTTGTATTTCCTTTCTTTCCTTTTCATTTTTCGTCCTCTTCTCTTCACCCCGTCTCCGGTCTCCTATCTTTACCTTTTCTTGCTCTCACGGTTTTACTCATCATTTTTAATTCTTGCACATCCACTGGTTTGGGTTCACTCAATTTTGCATATTATGCACTCCTGATGTATGTACCACTTATGCTTGTGGGTTCTCTTACCTATCAGCCTTGAAAAAGCCCTCGGCCAACCGGCCACCGGGCGAAACAGGTACAGTGCCTTATGGGTCCAAAGGAATTGTGTTAATAGATTTTAATAGTCTCCCAGTAGTGTTTCGTTTCTGGTCAGTCATAAAAGAAATCATGAGTTTTGCAATATTCATGGATGCCTACACATGTTTCATGAAAGTTGCTTCACTTGGGTTCATGCAGTATTGTGAATCTTTGCGATTGTGGCATTAAGAGCTATTTTCTTTTTAAGTTTAATCAGCTTTATTAAGAGTAAAGTCACATATAAATTAATAGGTAATGTAACATATGTATACAAGAAAATAGTGTGAAAATATAATCAAAAGGAGGAGAGAAAGTTACAATTTTCGGAGGTTTAAAGTTTTCAGAACTCTTACAAATAATATGTTGTTAGGAAGAACATTTAGAAAGTTTGTTAACGGCAACCAATATACAGCTCTATTAATATGCGGTTTGCTTAAAGAAGCAAAAGCTATATCTAATCTATGATAGTGGCAAACATTATTCAACCAAGCTTTAAATGATATATTAGCAGAACATTTCCAATTAATTGTGATTTGCTGGAAAGCTACGGTAACATGAGGTCAAAAAACCCTTTTTCATGTGCATGTAACGTAAGGTCTCCGGATAGACTGTCTAAAAAAAGCAGTGAGGTCGACATAGAACACTGCAAATTAAAGAATGTTGTAAACTGTGACCAAATTTTCTTCCAGAAAGCATCAGTGGGAGGGCAGAAAAAAGAAGGTGTAACAAATCACCGTGAGGATGTCCACAGGACCAACAACCTTTCTTAGTTGAAGTTAAAAAATTGGCTATAGATGTGGGTGTATAATATAACCTGTGATATAAAAAGAACATGGATTGAGTGGTAGAGGCCGTGCTTGAAACTTTGAATGTTCACGCCCTAATTCTGCTCCAGAAGAGAATAGTGCAATCACATCCAAAATTCATTTCCGAACTAAGTCCTATCTTGATTTTGGTTTGAGAAGGATCTGGGGATAATAAGTATTTATAAATAGAGGATGATTTAGGGGTAAGTGTAAGAAGTTTAAGAAGGGAATCGTGAGATGGGGAAGTTGTGGAAAGTGATTGGAGGGAATAAAGAATATCTTAAATGATTACTATAAGGATGCAAAATCTATGCCAAAACGATCATGGACAATTGAAAATGGCTTGGAATTGAGGGAAAGAGCGAGGATTTAGGCCATCAAAAAAGTCTTGGACCCAAATTATTCCCTTTTGTCTCCAAGATTTCCAATATAAAGGTCTATTATTTATAGTGAAGAGACGGGTATACCAAAGAGGGGATTGTAAGAAAGATTCCCAGGATAAAATCTGTGTTTGATAATGAGGTTTCAGTAAAAGGCATGTGTGATTAAATAATGGGGAGGATGTGACTGTATTTTCCTAAGAGAAAACCGAGACTTCTTTGGTCAAAAAAGGTACAAGTAAGGAACGTTCAATATCAAGCCATAGAGGCAAAAAGGGGGAAGAGATTGAGAGGAGGCATTTAGAGGCCTGTCTCGAAGAAAAGGCTTTATGATATGTCCAAAAATCTAGAAAGTTGACTCCACCATCTGATTTAGGTTTTTTGAGGTATGAAATAAAACCCTAGATTTTTCTTATTCTAGAGAAATTTAGAAAGAATAGTGTCGATTTTTACAAAATAGTAAGTGGTATGTGTACTGGAATCATGCATAAGATATATAGTAGAATAGAAGTAATCATCATTTTAATTGAGTCAAGACAACCCTAACACGACAGGAAAAGTGGATTCCAAAAAGATAAAAGGCTATCAATTATTTTTATGCCTTTCTTCAAATTTGTTGTAACTGATTCTGTGATAGAATTGGTAAACCAAAAACATAAATATTTAATCTTAGAGCTATTCCAATGGAAGCCTGTGGATTCAAAAGATTACTTAACACAGTATTTGGTAATGGGCAAAACTTCTGCTTTATCTGAATTATTTTTATAACCTCAAACAGAAGAGAACCCAGAAGGTTTGTGGAGCAGGGCTGGAATTGAAACGTCCGGATTAGAAAGAAAAGAAGGATGTAATCTGCATAGGCAGAGAGCTTCAAATGTTTATCACCATGTTGGAAGCCTGAAATAAGATTATTACTACGGATATGCGATAGAAAGGGTTCAAGGGCTAGGACAAATGATAGAGGAGATAAAGGACACCCTTGACGAACTCCTCATTGTAATGGAAAGAAGTGTGACAGATGTCTGTTAACTAACACAGAGCCCTTAGGAGCTGTATTACTCCTGTAAGGCTCCTGTAAGGCTGCTGGTTTTACTATACCTGTTCCATGGTATTTTAACTGTGTTCTTTTAATTATCTACATTTTTACTCTATCGCTTACCTGGTACAGTCACGGTTGCTTGCTGCCTGCCACGCTGCTTCCCTGCTGGCTTCCTCGCCTCGGTCCACCACGGCTGTGTGCCGTTTGAGTGGAGGGCGTTACAGGAAGCAGCAGAACCAATCGCTGGGCACCTCCGGTCCGAGGAGGGCGGGGCTAGACTCCGCGCTCGGCACCATATTAGACGGAGGTGCCAGAGGACACACAGCGTTACTCCTGTAAGGCTGCTGGTTTTACTATACCTGTTCCATGGTATTTTAACTCTGTGTTCTTTTAATTATCTACATTTTTACTCTATCGCTTACCTGGTACAGTCACGGTTGCTTGCTGCCTGCCACGCTGCTTCCCTGCTGGCTTCCTCGCCCGGTCCACCACGGCTGTGTGCCGTTTGAGTGGAGGGCGTTACAGGAAGCAGCAGAACCAATCGCTGGGCACCTCCCGGTCCGAGGGAGGGCGGGGCTAGACTCCCGCGCTCGGCACCATATTAATCCAATGTGCCTGAGGACGCAGCGAGCACGCGCGGCGCGCCTAAGGCAAGCCCGTCTGCGCTAGGGCTATATCCCCTGCCTGTGACAATTTAGCGCCATGCTCTACTTTTAGATATTCAAGAGATGCGCTATTAGCCCTCTCACACAGAACCAGTAATACTAATACCCGGTGCGCTAAAGCCTACCCGGGTCACATATATGGCCCGTTCACCTGCCTTGGTTGCAGATGGGATAGTCTAAAACCTCAGATAAGTGGGCAGGTAGAATTAGACACTGGCAAACTGTCTTGCATTTATTTTAATGCCAGATCTGTCCCAAAACACTCCTTCGATATTTGGGACATTCTCAACGAGAAGAATCCCGACCTTGTTTTCATTACGGAAACTTGGCTGGGTGATAAGAATTCCCCTGATGTTGCAAATGCCCTACCAGCTAACTACAAAATAGTTAAACATGACAGGAAGGGCCGAAAGGGAGGGGGTAGCGATACTATTTAAGGACCACCTGACTTGTCAGCCCGTTCAAGTGGCCCCCAAGACGAACTCGAAACACTATCTTTCCAAATTCTCCATGACGGCCTTATTATATTGGCCGGTGCTGTAATCTATAACCCCCAGGTCACCAAATGGAACTTGGTACGAGGCTACTTACCCAACTCCTCCCGGTATGTCTGAAAAACAAAGATTTTTAGTTCTAGGAGATTTTAATGTTCACTTTGAGAAAACTGATAACCCGGCGGCCTTGCAATTGGAGAGCGATATGCAGATCCTACAATTGAAACAATGGATTAAGGGGCCCACTCACATAGCAGGGCATACCCTTGACCTACTTTTTCCAATATTGAATCCATCGATATTCATGATATTAAACCGTTATTATGGACTGACCATTCGCTCATATCATTCTCACTAGGCCTACCGGCTAAATCTATAGAACCTCTGAAACCTCAGCCGACAACTAATAGAGCCTGGAGACTAGTTACCGAAACATCGTTCCAAACGCACTTTCTTCCCCATAATATTCAGAATCTGGGTGATCTCCCAGTGAATATGGAAGCAGTCACCCTTGAGATGGAAATTAGCACGACACTGGATCAATTTGCACCTAAGCTTAAACCCAAGCGAGCACAAAGATCCACCACGGAAAAGTGGTATACTCCCCAACTCAAGGCACTGAAAAGAAAGTGCCAAAATATCGAACACCAATGGAGAGTGTCCAAATTGGAAACAGACAAACTACGGTACAAGTCTGAACGTAAATCTTATAACCAGGCGACTAGAAATACAAAGAGGGCATACTTTGCCCAACGAATTAACGAAAATTGCAACTCAGCTAGGGAACTATACAAAATAGTTAAAGAACTGAGTAAACCAACCAGCATGTCTCAATGCCTACCTCCCTCAACAGAAGCTTGTGAAATAATTAGTAATTTCTTCTCGGAGAAAATAAACAAAATATACTCCACTTTTAACTCAACTACGACTACAGAAACAACCAATTTGAGATTTTGGACCCCTCACCCAGAAGCCTCATCAGCATTGAGCGATTTCTCTCCCCTCTCAGAGACTGAGGTCTTAAAAGCTATGGGCGAAGTTAAAGCTGGATCACCTTTAGACCCCTGTCCTCATTTCATTTTTCTCAAATTGCCTCAACTCTGTGTCCTTATGTCACGCAGCTTTTTAACAATTCTCTTAATTCAGCTGTATTTCCTGACATTTGGAAACAAGCAGTTGTAATTCCGCTACTAAAAAAGCTGGAACAAACGTCCTTAATCCTGAAAACTATCGGCCAATCTCCCAATTGCCTTACCTCTCCAAAGTTTTGGAGAGGTTAATAAATAAACAACTCTCAAATTTCCTGAAATTAACAACCTATTGGACCCCTCTCAGACTGGCTTTAGGGCTACCAATAGCACCGAGGCTACACTACTGGCAGTATTGGATAACATCAGAATGTGCACTGACCAGGGAGGAGCTGTTGCCTTGATATTATTGGATTTGTCTGCGGCGTTCGACACAGTTTCACACAACAGACTGCTAGAAACCCTCTATGAAAAGGAATCCATTCCAAAGCCTTGGAATGGTTCAGATCGTTCTTAAACAATCGTACTCAAACGATTCAGTTAGGGCACTTTCGATCTCAACCTAGCGCCATCAGTTGTGGTGTCCCGCAGGAGGCATCGCTAAGCCCAACCCTATTTAACGCCTATGTCTCATCTCTGGCGAGAATCGGTAGAAAATGGGGAATAGGCATTTGCTCTTACGCGGATGACACCCAACTGTTGGTGGCCCTTGAGGAAAGATCTGAAATTACTAAAACAAAACTGCATAATTGCCTCTCAGAGATGGCACTATGGATGTCTGAACATTATTTAAAACTAAATGCAGGAAAATCCGAAATCCTGCTTTTTGGGGGTGCCAACCTTATTTGGGACGCGTCTTGGTGGCCACAAACCCTTGGTGCTGCCCCAACCCCCAAACAGAGCGCAAGAAACTTGGGTATCATTATTGATACCTCCTATCCATGAAGGACCATGTGCGGGCCCTCTGCGGAAAAGGCTTTGCGACTCTGAAACTATTAACCAGACTTTTTCCATGGATTCCACTGGAATGCAGAAAGACAGTCACTCAGGCATTGCTCATAAGTCAGCTTGATTATGGAAACGCTCTATTTGTGGGCATGAATGAGCTCCTTTTCACGCGGCTTCAGGTGCTCCAAAACGCCGCAGCCAAACTAGTACGCAATAAAAGCAGACTAAGCTCTGCATCAGCGTGTATGAAACACCTGCATTGGCTTCCAATACGACAGAGAGCAGTATTTAAACTGCTCTGTCATGCACATAAAGTACTACATCTAAGTGGACCCAGTATTCTCCAGGGGAGAATTGAGTTTTATGTCCCTACAAGGAGCCTTCGGTCATTCCATCAAGCACTAGCCAGAACGAAACGTATTAAGAAAGTAAGGACCGGAGGAAGGTCCTTCTCATACTTAGCAGCTCAGAGATGGAACAAACTCCCTTGGATCTACGTCTTACACCTGACTACTTGTTATTCCGGAAAAACTTAAAACCCATTTGTTCCCTAAAAATTAACAATCACTAATTTCTTTAGACCAGCAGCCAAGCATTGTTGTGACCAGCGCCTTGATATCCCTCGGGATGAATGCTGCGCTTTACAAATAAATAAATAAATATAAAGTAAAGAAACGGGGAAATAATATTGGGACCAAAACCATGCCAGTGAGAGATTTAAGTAAGAAGAACCAATCTACTCTATCAAATGCCTTTTTAGCATCTAAAGAATTGGCAGCTAAAGGATATGAAAGATAGGAGGCTTTACTTAATACATTAAAAAATTATTGGGAGTTATCCAAGGCCAGACGACCCTTTATAAATCCAGACTGCTCATTACCTATCAATTTGGGTAAAAAAGCTTCAAGCCGCAAGGCAAGTAACTTGGCAGTGAGAGAGAAGGATTGGAAAATTTGAAGTATAGGAAGTAGCATAAGCGAGAAGTGCAAATAAAGCTCTAAAGTAAACCCATCTGGACCTGGGGGGTTGCCTTTTTCTGAGCGTATTGAGAGCTTTGAGTAGCTCTGAGAGCGATATATAATTTTCAAGGGAAGTAAAATCCAGAGTTTCATCTGAAGAAGGAGGAATATATTTGAGATAGTCCTCAATAAGAGAGGAAGATGTGGGAGATTAAAGGGTATATAGGTTCTTATGAAAATCCATGAATGTTTTCTAAAATAATCTTGGTCTTTGAAGAGATGTTTTCAATCAGAAGTTTGAATAGATTCAATAGAAGAATGTTCCTTCTGAATCTTCACATAATTAGCCAGGAGTTTATCCACTTTATTGCGTCCTCCAATTAAGGGTTAATTTTAATAGGTATCCTGGTTCCTGAAGTCAGGAGAGAGAAAAACATTGAAAACCTGCTCAGGTAAAACCTTGTAAAAAAAAAAATTAGATAAAACTATTAAAATCTATTAATACTATTTAGTTGTATTATTGAATCCCTTTAAGGACACCTAATTACAATAACTTGAATTTTCAAATCTGAATTCGGTGCCTCAAAAATTATTTTATAATTTTGGATGCACTGGAATTTTGTTATTCTGACCTGAATGCCATTGTGCACACCATATCAGCAGATTGGACAACTTTCCCAACTATATCAGATTTTGTCTGCCAAAGTATTTGGCCTTCAATGAAAAAAAACGAGGGAACACTTTATGGTCTGAGTGCCCTTATCTAATTATTTCCAGCTAACAAGCAGACATGCTTAGTAAAGAATATGTCCAATGCAAACTTTTTGACAAAGTAGGGAATAGATAATGCTCTGAAAAGGCCTAAGATAAGCTTAAGCTTTTAGACATACTTGGGATGTTAAGTGATGGAATTCAATAAAAGCCACTGAATCTTCAAGTGGTATGAGGATAAACTAAAATGTCTCTGTATCTGCATGGAAATACCAATGATTTCCTTTTAGCAGAGTAGTTGAAACCATTAATAATGAGAGATTATGCAACATTAGCAGATGCCACTGACAAGGACCTGGCATCTGATGCCTTTGGACATCTGTTTGGTGATAAATGATTTGATTTAGGTCCTTTGACAAGACACAACAAAACCTTGAGGGGGTGTCCACTCAAAGTTTTTGCAAAGGCCAGTTGAGCTCATGTTTGCAATAATAGCTCTTTGCAGCCGTACTGTTGTAGACCTATCTGCTATTCCATGTGAGGAGTCTATACTTTTGGTTACAGCAACAACAACAAAGAGATACAAGAACCTTTTTATCTTCTGTGAGGCAACCAATGGGGGGGCAGGTATAAGAAAGTAACCAAGGCGCCTCAGATTCACCAAGGTCAGAACCAGCAGAGTCAGGTTGAAGCCCCTGGTATTTCGGGGGGAAATGAGGTAGACTCTGGAGACAAATTTTTCTCTCTATCTGACCCCTCTAACTCATCCGGTGACGAGGAACTGCATGTACGTAAACAGAGTCCAGGTGGCAAATCACTCACAAGCAGTTAGAGTGATTCGCGTAGCTTACACTTGGAGGAGGAAAAGACCTCGATGGTGGGCCTTTCTTCTCGCACGATCCGTAAAAAAAGTCCAATCGGATGTGAGGGAGTTGCGTGCAGGTGCTCTTTCTTGGGACTATTCTTTTCCTCCGGCGCGCGATGTGTCTGGAAAGCGCCTCCCGAAAGCGATTCAGGCCAGCCCAGCTGTGCAGGTAAGAGCTGAAGAAATCTCGCTTAATGTCATATCAAAGCATAATGGAGCACCGGGAAGAGACAAGATCAGAGAGCCAAAGAACCCAACGCGCCTGTCGCAAAATGCAGAATGCTATTTGATGGGTCGCTAAATCATGCTCAGAATTTGCTGAACTGATTGGAGAGGCAGAGACCCGCATTTCCACACTGGAAGATGACTTGACAGCACAAAGGACAGTAACTGAGCTGCTCAGATCCCAAAAGGAGGACACTCAATGGAAGCTTGCTGAGATGGAGAACAACCAGTGATGTAACAATCTCAGGATACTTGGGATTCCAGACGGAAGAAAAGGCTCTGACATTCGTAAATTTGTTGTTGAACTTTTCTCTGAGGCCTTCCCGGAGTTAATTCAATGGATCTTGGACCGCGAAGTACAGAGGGCTCACTGTTTTCCACTTAAAATATATGCTCACCCAGGCCAAGAGGGTGCAAAACCTAGGACATTGCTAATCTCTTTGAACAGTTTTTTGGCGCATCAGGCCCTGTATGATCTAGCAAGGCCAGACAGGAAAAGGTCTAGGAAGGGGCATGAATGTTTCGTTCGGCCTGACTATTGTCAGACCATTGTAGAGAAGAGGTGGAACTCGGACAGTTCATTCCAATATTTCAGAACAAGGGGGCTCAGGTGTTCCTGCTCAATCATGCGAAGCTTAAGGTTATTTTCAAGGATAAAGCTCATTTTTTTGTTTCTCAAATCAAGGCCAAATAATTTTTGAAGACTCTAGAGTCCTAAACATTTACTTATGGTCGGTTGTCCTAAACAGGGGGTGGGGTAATGTATACACTCACTACACTTTTTCTCTTTTTATGTTAGTTTGTCCTTGGGTTATAGCTATTGACAGTGCGTGGCCGGTCAGGGGGGGCTATTTCCATCACAATGGACCTTAGTGGTCCAGAAGCCTTCGAGGATGGGAGTGGGTTGGGTGGCTCCATAGAGTGTGAGAGTGAGGGATGGAGCAGTGGGCGGGGTCAGGCTGGAAAGAGGGGGTGCTCTGGGTTGGGAAGGTAGGGAAGAGGGCTGGGGCGAAGGGATTTGGGTGGGGTTAAAATAAGCCACTTTGTCACAAGGAGCAAGCACGAGAATGATATACTGATCTGCAAAGCTGAAATTCTAGACATGATGATGTACTCCTATTGGCGATTTTTCATAGAAGGAATGGGTCTCCGGCATTTAATGCCTAGGTGATGGCTCCGGATAGAATCCATATTTGCTCTATTAACATATGTGGACTCAATGATAGAGCCAGAAGGCATAGAGTAGCCTTGGAATTCGGGCAATCCAGTCAGATATCGTCTGCATTCAAGAGACTCATATTCCATGGGGGAAGCACAGGGTTAGGATACACTCTGCAGGTCTGCACACTGCAGAGCACTTCGACTTGAGCAGTGGCCATTCCTACTAAACACTCGATTTGCACAGCGGGTGGGGCGCTAGCAGATAGGTATGGTTGTTGGTTGATTGTTGAATGCTGCATTGGTATAATTAAATTTATATGGTTATATGGTATATGGTTCAAATGTTGACGAGGCGCAGATCCTGGACCTTCTTAATGTTGAGCTTGCATCCTGTTCAACCCCCTTGATTTTTTGTGGGGATTTGAATATCCATCTTGAGATGTCACACACTCAAATGACAGGAGGAAATTACACTGGTAGGAAATCCAAGGTCTATAGGGCATTGTGGCGATTAACCTTAGACCATGGCTTAATAGACGTCTGGATGAAATAAAAGCACCCCGATCCTGGATTCACTTTTTACTCCTTCCTTGTAATAAGTTGTTTAGATTAGATACTTTTTTCATGTCCTCTATCCATGCAGCTGGGGTTAAGATAAACTCCTTTCCGAGAGTCTCCTCAGATCCTAAACCTTTGATACTAGAGATTCCGTTGGCTGGATTCACCAGACCTCGCGGCTCTTTTAGCTTTGATAGAAAGCTGGTATTAGATTACAACCTTTGTCTGCCACATCAAAGTTTGGCTATTACAATTCCTGCAACTGAATCGTAATACAGCTACTAGCCTGATAGTTTGGGATGCTTTAAAAGCTGGAATTAGGGGCGAGGTCTTCAGCTTTGGGTTGTTTTTACAGAAGCAGAAAAACAGAGTTATTTAGGGACTAGTTGAGGATCTTAAACAGGCTGAGTTTAGGCTTACTAAGCGATTACAAAACAATCAGGATATCATCGAGGCACAGAAGTTGGTTATGGTCTGTAAAGCTAAAATTAGCCAGCATTGGAGTTTGGAGGTTGTTAGCAAATATTCATTGTACAAAAGGGAATGGTACGAATATGGTGAGACTACAGGCAAACTTTTGCCGAAACGGATTAGAAAAAAGGAAGTGGGGCGAAACATAGCCGCCATTAAGGACTCGTCTGGCAGATTAGTGTAAACACCACTTGAGATCTTGACAGTTTTTAAGGATTTTTATGAAGAACTCTATACAGAGTTCTAAAGAGGGCTACGAGGAATTGCTTTGTGATTCGGATAAAAATAAGCTTACTGGAGAAGACCAAGCTTCCCTCGATGCCCCCATCTCTGTGAGGGAGATCTAGGAAGTGACCTGCTCATTGGTGCAGGGCAAGGCAGCTGGCCCAGATAAGCTTCCTCTCGAGTTTTATAAAACCTTTTTCTCTGAACTATGTAGCGATATGATGAATACTTTTTAGCTGGCCAGCAGGGCCAGGTCCCCCTCCTGGGATTTGGCGAATATTCAATCAATCAAATGCTTTATTTCGATTACTAGAATCATAAAAGCAACAAACAAGAAGCAGAAAAGGAATAAAAAGAAAAAAAAAAAATAACATATGCAATATGTCACCACACTGTTGATACATGAGTTGGCGGAATTGTCAAGACAAGTAAAAAACACTGATAATGAATTTATGACCTAAAAGTTTATAAATTTTTTAAAAGGTTGAAAGTTAAAAACTTCATTCACTTTTTACTATTATAAGTCCTTGTGAGATAATGAGTAAGAGAATAAACATTAGGCACAAAACCGAGAATTAAAATGCAAGGCTTGAAAAATTAATACAGTTATACAAAGATGACTCCGGAAATGTACAAAATCCACCACAAATAGGGAAGTATGACTCAGAGCAAGACATTCCACAGAACACGAGCTTCTCCACAGTACACATGAATAAATGCTAGAAAGTGGGATAAACCGCCCATGCTGCCAGGGTATCACAGACCTATATCCCTACTGAATTGTGATGGTAAGATTTCTGCTAATATCCTGGCAAGGCATCTAGCCAGGGTTATTACTCCCTTAGTATCACGCAGACAACAAGGTTTTATCCTGGCAAGAGGCATGGTCAATCACATAAGACGCGTGGTTACATTATTCAGTCTGACTAAAGTACAGTAAGCTCCACTGGGCCTGACCTTATTGGACGCTGAGAAGGCGTTTGACTGTCTCTCTTGGGATTTTCTTTGGGCTGTGATGCGCTGGCAAGGGTTTGGTGATGGGTTCATAATGGCTCTGAGGGCTATGTATAGAACGCCCACCGCCAAAATCTGCGCAATGGGCTGGGAATCAGATTTGCTATCTTGTGGGAAGATGCCATTTTTAAAAAGAAGCATTCTGCCAGAAGTACTTTACTTTTTTCGAGCTGTGCCCATGGAACTCAATAAGATTCAGCTTCAAAGAATACAAGCGATGTGCTCCAGCTTCATTTGGAGTCAGAAGAAACCGCGTAGAGCTATGAAATATATGAGCCTCCCCAAAAATAGGGTGGGCTGGGCAATACCCAATTTTATTTGTTATTATTAGGCTTCTCTTTTACAAAACATGGGCATTTTGATAATGGGGAGGATATTATAGATGATGCTGAGGCCCCATCTATTTACCAAATGCTACTGGGCTCAGAAGCAAAGGGGTGCCTTTTGAAGAACGTGGAACCCAGTTACTAAAAAGAAAACCTAGATTTAAGGTCCTGGTAGCCGCCTATAAAATGTGGAAGCAAGTCAGACGAGCTCTTCAGCTTGGCTTAATCTGCTACTATACACCAACGTCAACTTCACTATTATTAACCTCCATTTTTTGGGATACAGTAATGGGAAGATGGAGGATAAAAGGGATAAGTAAAATAGGTGATTTTTATACTGACTCTCAAATTAGCTCTTTTTCAGAACTACAAAATAAGTTTACGCTATCATCACGGTTTGATTTTTTTAAAGTTTTTACAAGTCCAGGATTTCCTGATTAGAAAGAAGAATTAATTGAGCATGATGAGAAAGAATCCTCTAATTGAGGCAATTAGTAGAAGGAATAGAATTGGGGTTTTATATGGCTGGCTTCTTGAGGCTCAAACAGATGACTTGGAGACCCAGAATCAAAAATGGAATACAAGACTTCACTGCATGATTCTATCGACATGGCAGAGAAGGTCCTGCTCTCATCTAATCTTTGGGCACAGTATTACAAAACTATTTTAAACCTGTGCTATACCACAGCAAAGATGGCTAAATGGAGGGGGCAAGCAGATGGGAAATGTAAGCGCTGTAGGGCTGTACAGGCAGAGATTCTCCATGTTTTTTTTTATGTGCCCTAAACTTGGATAGCTAATAGGGGGGATGGAACACTTCTTGACCGATATCATTACATCTGTTACCTTTACACCTTCTATGATGTTGCTTGGTATTATAGGCGAGCCCCAACCTAATCTAGTGTTGAGGAAAGGACGGTATCTGCTATTTGTCGCAGCTGCAGTGGCCCGACTATGCATTGCTTCTAACTGGGTGACTATAGAGCCCCCGTCTTTTGAAATGTGGAGAGCTAGATTTTTGGCAATCTAAAACTGTGAATCTAGTCTCTGCATTTTTAAAGGGTGTAGGAAATGTTAGCTGGGGGAAAAATGTGAGGGAAATTGGCTGAACGATTGAACTTTTAGTAACTGTGGTATCTGCTATGAAATGTTAGTTCTCCTTTTTGTAAGCAGAACAGTCAATGAAATAGTGCCCTTTGGTCTCATAATTGTTCTCCTTTTAATGCTATGTTTATCTCTTTTCTTTCTGACCACTCTTCTATTTCTCATCGGTCATGTCTCTCGTTTGTGTAAATTAACTCCAGTGTTGCTTGCTCCTAATATATAATGCTTCATTGTTTTTTCTTTTGTATTGGCTTAACAAAATCAATTTAATTAAAAAAAAACAAAAAAAAACGAATTCCAAATAAATTAATAACATTTCTAATTTAAATAGCATCACACTCTATCCCCCTACAAACCCAACAGTCCGCAATAACTCTATAAATTACTAATACATTTTTTATAAACTGTTAAAATGCTTAGCATTACAAACTATATTTTATAAAATTAATAACACCTAAATACTAACACCTGAAATAAATCTATTAACTAAAACAAAATAAAATAAAAAACAATATTTTCTATAACTATATTACTGAAAATGATATTAAAAACAATGATATTCTTGAAAACGAGATTGTTTACCAAACAAAATGATATTCTTGAGAACAATATTCTGTATCACAATACTTTTTACGATATTTATGTGCCACAATATTTTAACTCAATATTTTGTCCAAACACTGGTTAGGACATTTTCCAGCTGGGTCGTGGTCTCATCACCCCAGTTTCACCAGGGGGTACCACATATACTTGGATGGTATGGTTAGTATTACCTCCTGTGATGGTCTTCACTGTAGGGGAAGTCATCTTGCTTGCTTTGCAGCCTTTATTTTATCTGATTCCTATTGCCCTGAGGTTTTTTGGGATCCTGGTTCCAGGTTAGCTGAGGAGTGTGCTTCAGGTTGTCACGATTTGGAGGTATCTTCTGAATCATAGTTGGCTGATTTTGTGATTTAAATGTACATGGCAGTTTTGACCTCTTTGACATACGTTTGAGAACCAGTCTCAACAGTACAGTAACGATCTCTGTTTGGGGCTTGATTGACCTACTCTTCCACTCAGAGGTGTCACACGCTAGTCATGGGCCTTCTGCTGGTGTGAGCCATGTCAGTTTGCTCTCTGCTGTTTGTGATGCTTTTTGAATGATGGAGGATTATTGTGCAAGGGCCATTCACATCCAGTAAGGATTGCACAGAGGAAGATGAAGGAACTAGTAACGTTCCAATTGCAAACAGTTAATCTTAATTTCTCACAGTGAAAATCATTGTTGTCAATGTTCTACGATCTGATTTTTGGTCTTTGCTCCTTAATCTTACGTTCTCCTACTTACAGAATTAGCTTGAAAAGTATTGCCAAAAGAATGCCTCCTAAAACAGTGATTGTTTAGGTTTGTAAGAAAAGAACCTTTATTCTATTTTGGGCTAAGAAGTGTCCTATCTCAATGGTGGGGCTTTCGCTTGATAGATCATCCGGACTGTAACAAAGAAGACTTGCAGTCTGAGTGATAAAGGTTACTGCTAAATAATTCGACAATATCTGTCTAATTTCAATGTAGAATAGCTTTAATTCAGAACCCGAGTCGTGCTCTTAGGGAAATACTGTATTAATCTTGATTGCTGGCAGAAATCTATGTCATTCATGAGCAGGGTTATTTTGTAACCTAATGTAATGGATACTTTTGAATCACTTCTGAGGCGAGTCATTTGGGGGAGTGAGAGAAAAAAAACTTGACCATAACCCTTCAAAATGTAAACACATGACTTCTTCCGGCAAACTCTAGGGGTTTATAACAACATATCACCCAGTAAAATTGGTGATGGCATATACACAGGAATTGTGGTGACATTAAACATTGGAATCTAAAGTTGAGAAATGATAGAGTAAATGTGACATCAGGTAGGAGAATGTGTGTAGACATAAATGCTTGGAAATTGCTTTTGACGAATTAGATTAGTCAGAGTTTAATATTAATTGGTGGAACCTGATGAAAGCACACTTACATTCACCCTCGGGCTTCTACCACTGCGTACTCTACGCCTTTTATGACAGACAGTTGAGCTCAAACACCACATACATGCCCTCCTCTACACAAGCATTGGAACACAACTACTGCAGTTGTTGGAAATGCAGTATAACTCGACCTGCTTCCTTATTTACCCTTATAGAGAGGTAGGACACCTTGCTACATAAACATAGCGATGTGTTATTTGTGTCCATGGATGAATACCGATGATGGATTGAAAGATCTTCGAAGCATGAGACTATAAATCATTGCATAAAAATTTATGTATGTGAAATTAAATGGTATTCAGATACTGATTTGAGAGAGAGCGCGTGTGTGTTGGTGAGCTCATGTTTGCATTGAAAGAACATCTTAGACCGCTTAAGCTCGGATTTAGGGCACATTCTGTGGAATACGTGCGAATAGTATATGACAATAAGGTAGTGTCTCCTGGTTCACATTGCACAGAAATCTGGGGGCATAATAATGTAAGGAATATCAAAAATCAAACATCTGTAAACCACTAAATGGTACATTTTGATTGGCCCCTAGACAGCCAGTATCTACCCAGGAGATTCATAGCTATAGGAGACAAGTCTCTTTGCAGTTACAATCCACAGATTACCACACCATGAGCATTTAACAGCGGATTCTGATTAAAACAAAGAGCTTTTACAATAGGTCAGCAGTGAAAGATCTGCTAACAAACCTGTTAACTTAGGAATCTTTTACATTTTTGTGCAGGAGGGCTGAATATATACTGGGAAATGGTTATCTCTGCTGTTACAAGCCATAGAAATAGAGGAATTTACGAAGAGTGTGCTCAGTCTGAGAAAAGAGTTTCAAACTGTGCAATTCATTACCGTTTTCAGTGCCTTTTAAAATAGTTGTCTTGTGTTCAGCAAGTCTTATGAAAACCAATAGGGCATATAAAAATTAATAATGTTTCATAGCATTGAGGTAATCAAATTGTACATTAAAGCGACTCAGATATCAGTCAGTCATATTGAATTAATCAGAAGAATAAAGATCACTTACTAGACCGTGGTGAGGTTTTTGTTTAATTCATCCAGATTATAAACAATACATTATATTTCAGTGCAATTTTTCTAGTGGTATATTTACTATTCAGAGCTTAGAGATTGATCTCCAGATATTTCAATACAAAAAATAAAACATGTCTAGTTTTCTGCATTAAACCACTTTTCCTTTCCAATTACTTGTGATAAAGTGCCACTCAATGTATTTATTACACACGAGGCATATGTGTCACAAATAGGTACGCTATAAGCATAGAAATGACATACATACACACTCTAAAAACGTGGCAGCTATGTACCTGGAGCATAAATGCAAGGATGGTTAGGGTAGAAGGGGGAGTGTGAGCCTGCGACTGAGCCACGGGACAACGGAAGGCATGACATCAGGTGGGACACAAGCAGGGCATAAGCACACGACAATACTCTCAGGACTACAGGATGCACATGCATAACTAGGGCGCAGCAGGGGATAGTCAGGTCTATTGGAGCCTGCACCACACACGCCTCTGTGCTTAAGTGCATATTCGGTTTTAACCATTTGTGTCTGTGTTTAGTATGGATATACCTATTTCTATGTAGGGCACAAATCCTAACAAAATTCCGGGGGGCTAATTAACATATGTTATTCACAATGACTTCACGGGAAGTGATGTCACAATAAGTAATGTTATACCTTTACAAAATTCCATAAAACCTAACAGGCATATTTACAAAACCAGCAAGTTAACATAATCATGCAGAAATATGGTTTTCTGCATATCAAATTGGAATGGAGCTCAGAAAACACTGAAAGCAACACTATTTTTGACAGAAGTGTGGAATATAGTATAAAATGTTTAACCTGTTTAGAGAGTGAACAAAATGTGAGTGTATTTTTGAACAATAAAACTTGGTGCTAATTTTAATGTTTTCTTCTGGAGTTTTTTCAGCTTCAAAGAAAGAAAGTCTGTAGATCTACAGCTCAGTTGGTGATAGTAGGGTTAAAGGTGTGAAGTTCTCTGTTACCTCTCAGATAAGAGATCCAAAGTTAACCCCTCACTGGGTCTGTCTCACAAATAAAGGGGATCCTACCTGTATGAAACCAGGTAACACGCATACAGTTTTGTAAACTGAGCCTCCTTTTGGCTTAGTTCCCCTAGCTAAAAATATTGGGGGTTGAGGGGGTACTCCGTACACCCATGTCAACCCGCGACTTCTGCACTGTTTTCATGTTTCCCTTAACTTGAAAAGGAATTTTTAAATAAATGATAAACTTTCACAAAAATCTTTGTTCGGTTCTGGTTGAAACCTTCATGGGCAAATCTCACTTAAGAAGTTAGGGCCTGATTACGATGGCAGTTGGTCGAGCGTTCGACCGCCATCGCCGCTGGCAGGGGACCGCCCGACAAGACGTTGGTGGCCCCACTGCCCAATTACAATGGTGCTCGCCGGACTAGCGGGCCAAAAAGTGCTCAATAACACTGCGGCTTGTGCTACGGCCTTGGAAAAGGGCCGAAACACAAGCCGCAGTGTTATTGAGCACTTTGTGCACATTCATGCAGAGTGTGCCAGCCACCATGTGGTTCCTGGCACACGCTGCATGAATATGCGTGCGGGCACTACATGTGCCCCCAGGGCCAAATTACAGTGACCCAGGGGGGACAGGGGCCCTGCTTGGGGCCACCAAAGTCCCTTTCCTGCACCCTTTTCATGGCAGTGGGACCGCCATGAAAAGGCAGTCAGAAATGGAAATCGTAACCCTGACGACGGTGCCTGCGCATGCACCGCCTCCATTCAGGATCATGCTTTCGATTGCCGCCCCGTCTGGATCAGTAGATCCAGTTGAAGGTGGTGGTCTATCCCCCGACAGTCAAGGGTCCGACTGCCTGCATCATATTGTGGCGGTGGGTCTGAAGGGCTGTCTGTCGGTGGGACCGCCACCGACGGCCTCTCCCACTGGCATCATAATGATGCCCTTAGTTTCTGAATTTTTAGTGCTCATTTTTAAAATTTACTATTACTAATAATAATAATGTTAATCGAAGACATGGGTTGATAGGTAGTAAGAAGGGTTTAGCAGATAAGGTAGAAAATGTGTGGCAGTCAAGGTAGAAAAAGTCTGCATGAATGAAGGAAGAAGTGTCAGGCCTGCTACTATGCTCTTTAAATGATCTGGAAATACCAGCATTTTACATTAATATTTTCAGTTTTTATTTGCCCTCATATCCTGATTTAACTTCCATTGCAGTGCTGCCCTGTGTCATTTCGGTCGCTTGTCCTTCAGTCAAGTGACATACCCTAATGACACCATTGTCCCTTTCCGACTTTTTAGCCAACAGTCCTTTGCATACCAAGAGTTATAAGCACAGAATCAGTAGCTAAACTGTCCTCTTGATTGATGTAATACTTTGCATACCATGAACACCTATAGCATAATGATACCTACATTTGACATAATGCTGGTCATTCTTTTTTTAATAAATCTTTTTATTGGCATTTCAACAAAAACACATTTTAGAATCAAACAGTGCACTGCTAAATTCACCAATTCTGTTGTACTTTAAGGATGCTGGTCATTTCTAGCATAATGTGGGTAGACAGCATGGTAGTACCTACTACTGAAATTAATGTTGGCCCAGGGATATTGATTATAAATTCTTGCCACATTGTAGCCATCCTCAGCAAGGTGTTGGCTTTCGAAGGGATAATGCGGAGGCTAGAATCTGTGGCATGATGCTACCGGCTTCTGGTATATCGCTGGTCCTGTAATCATGGCTGCACTTTTTGGCTTATTGTGCATTTTGATGTGGTTAGAGGATTGACACAATATTTATGAGTTGATAAAAGAAGGCCACTTTCATCTTTCTCTGTTGATGGTATACACTCAGTTATCAACCCACACACTCATCCATCTTTGCACTCGCCCATTCATCAGTTCATGCATTCTCATCTATGCAAACATCCAATACCATCACAAGGAGGTACCCACCAGATGGTTTGCTCCAGACCCCACTGCTCCTGGTAAATGTATTCATACATCATAAAATCAGACTTATTTAGGTCCCACAAAAGCTTCTGACATGCCTGCAATCATCCATGCACTCAATCACTACCTAGCAATTCATTATTCCTACCATTGATTCATACACACTCCTACCCACTCACCCATCCGCACACACAAACTCGCTAATCATTGAACTGACACTTTCAGTTATAAAACAGATCTTTGGACTTTTTAATGTTTTTTAACTGGATAACCTGTTGGGTGTTCTTTGATAATGTATGGTCCCAAGGAAAATAACAAAAAGTTGGAACCTACAAGGGTCAAAACTTTAACCTTGTACAGTTGATGCTTACTACAAACTGTCAAATTATCTAGTGAATATAGGTGTAAGTTTATAAACCTTTATGGAAAAGGCACTGTTTATTCAATATAGCAGGCTCTCCAAAAGGCAGATGTTCAAGATTTGAATAATCATTTTCAGAGCCTAGAAATATGCAGGAATGACAAATGGCTTGTTCTTAATGGATAGAAATAGAGCTTAGATGCCTGCTTCTCAGAATAGCTAGAATGTCCTGCACTGGCTATATCTCTCATCAATCAGGCATTCCTCAGACCCTAAGGTACTTCACAAAGTACTTTCTTCTTGAATTCATCCCTACGTTTAATTGTCTGTATCTGCATAAGGCTTTCAACTCCACCATTGTGAAAGTTTCCAAGGTAGCTAGATCCACCTCCATGTTTCCTTAGATATTTAAAAGTTGCAGCATCGGAATCAAAAAGAAATGCAAATTAAAAACTAAAAATCAATTTTTACTTTCAGTTCAGTTAAATTTAGGGATTTTTAATTAGTTCTGGACCTCTCCGCTGAACACCAATGTGAGAAAGTGGATTAATAATTGTAGTGGATGGTAGTCCACCACAGGAAATAAATTCACTATTCTTGTTAGGTCCAGGAAACGTTTCAGTGAATTAATCCTGAACTCAACCCCTGTTCGCTATGGTGCAGAGCAGGGAGGCATAATTTAAGAAAATGTGTAAAACATTTTGAAGTACCAAAATGGTTAAAAGGTCAAAAACACACCACAATAAAAAGCCCACTCTAATTTATAGAAGTAGAGAATAATTTGATGAACAAATTACAATACAAATCCAATAAACGGAACCAGACATAAGAATTGTTAAAGTTTTAAATCAAAAAGCAGTAAGCGCCAATCCTGGTCATCAGGTTGTGCTAGACCTGTACCTAGAAGCGATTTAAGGCAGACTGCAATGGAGTGCAGCTTGGATACAGGACCAGGTTTGCCCAGTCAGAAGTTTTTCCTTCTGACTTAGTCTCGGAGATGGAAGTCAAAAGTGCTCAACAGGGCAAGGCAGGAGGCTGTAGCCCAGATGGGCTCCATGAGGCTGGATAGTGGTTGGACAAAGTCTCAGTGAAGCCAATGACTTTTCGCAGGAAGGCACTGAGCAGGAGAAAGTCAAAATTCACTCCCAAGAATTGTCTCTTGCTGATCAGTTACTTTTGGCGTCTTCACCTGGTGAAGATTTCTACCTTCAGATCTAGTCGCTTTTTTGGAGCTCAGATTCCTCCGAGGTGAAGTTGAACAGGGCTCCATAAGGCTGGACAGCCCCTCTGAAACACCCCGCTGAAATGTATTTGCTGCTTTGGGAAAGCTCTGAGTGGGAGTAACCTGAATCTTTGGCCCAGTGGCAACACACCTTCGTCTGCTTGACTTGGCAGGTCTGTCCCAGTTTTCTGGAGGTCTTGGGAGCCAAAATCTTTCCAAGTCCCAGGTTTTTCAGGATGTTAGGAGGAGTGCACTTCAACACAGCCAAGGTCCCAGGACCTCAGGAACAGCATTTGCTTTTTTGGATTCAGTCCAGCAGAAGCCACCAGCAGGGTCCAGGGCGGGTCCTGTTGGAACTGGTCAGCTGGGCTCTTCAGGAAAAAGGGATTCTAGCAGCTTGTTGTGTCCCTATAGCTTAACAGGAGATCAGCCAACTGATCCTTGGAGTCCACTTCTTTGTTCTGAGTGCAAGTGGCAGCAGGTCCAACCTTTCAGATCGTCTCGTAGGTCTCAATAGCTGGGGCAGTTTTTTTTCTGTCTTCCAAAGGTCCAGATGTGTTCTGAGGAGGGTTCCCAGAGGTGCCACATTTATGCCTGGCACTAGCCTGTGGGTGGGGGTGACTCCTAGCCCCTACCTAACCAATAGGGAAAAAGTTCCCTGGGGTAACATACCTACTTTTGCAGCAATTCCTGTGTGCCCTGCTGCAGACAATCTTGCAGTGCTACTCTTTACCTAAATCCAACTTGGCAGACCCTTTCTTTCCTTTTGCAGAACTCTTGTGCCGATCCCAGAGGTATAGCCAGGTAAATGAGAAACCTCTCATCTGTGGTCACTCATAACCTGTTCTGGGAACAGACCCTTTGCCAAGGAGATTGGTTCCTGGCTGACAGCAGGCACAATGGAGGGCACTGGCCCAGGTGTTAGCTACATCTAGTTGTGATATGGTATACGACTTTGAAGTAAATTAAGTTCATGGTCATCCTGTCAGAGGAACAGAACACCTTCCCAAACCCAAGACCTTTGTCTCTGCTCTGTGAGCAAGTGTATACTTCATCTAAGTGCTATTCTGCTTCTGGGTGACAGTTGGAATCTCATGCATTTGGGCTTCTAGTGGCATGTGTCCCACTAAGGCCTAGTAGGAAACTTTGCCATTTCTACATGTACACTGATCTTTCCTAAAGCTGCCTTTACATTTCATATTGACTTTTGACACAAATTTGCATTCATGGCACTGGGGTTAGTTTCTTGGAAGCACCGACCTTGCTTACACGAATAAACTTTGCGGAAACACTATCATACTGCCTTGGCAGTGTGTACAAGGTCTACACGTACGATTGTGTAAATGTGTTTGTTATTTACGTCCATATGGCGACACGGCTATCTGCAGTATACAAACATGGCAGCTTGATCGCAATCACGGCCTGAGGCAAGGATGCCTTTTTCTATATATAAACATCTGTTTCCGGATAGAGTTAGAGGAGGAACTTCTGCTGACTTTCCAGAGGTCCCTACATGCTGAAGCTTTGCCCAGCACCTGACTGACATCTCCATAAGGGGTGTCCAGTTCGTGACCAAGACAGGGTCATACATTCTTACCCACCAGATAATGGGGTTGGATCATCCAGTAAGGGGATTCTTGGCAGAACATACACCTACACCCTAGATACATAGGTTAGGGTTGACATAGTAGGAGTATGTTAGATTGTTATATAATTTTTATATGCCTGCATGTATAAATATATATACTGCATTAGCAAGATGGTAGAACTGTTCTTTCTATTCGCTGTCTTGATGCTTGTCATGACTTTCATCTGCTTCTGTCTATCGATCATTGTAGCACATACATTCTATATAAGAATCGCTTCGGTTCAATAAATATTGAAACGTCCCTTTGTTTATTCTTTGTATATTTTCTCTGAGCAAATGAGAGCACGAGTGGATGAGCGAAAGGTTCTAGATCTGTCACCATGATACCTAAGGGGTCTGGGTTGTCATATTCAGTGATTGCCAAAACCGTTCACTCCCTGGGTAGGTTTAGTAGGGCTTATGGTGGCACTGAGGGCTAGCTGGTCCAAGAGACAACATATCCTGTGGAGGTGCACAAAATCAGTCTGGCACCATCCCAAAGTTTATGTTGTCCACAAATGTGCAGTTCCGACTGATTAGTGGAAACTACACAACACTAGACAGGTAAAAGGTGACTTCTTAAAAGTACCTTTTGCTAAATATTTGTTACAAATCCGACATTACCAAATAAACTGGGTAGGTAATAAATATTTTAAAAGTCTAAAAATTAACTTTGTAGCTGTTTCCTAGGCAAAGATAACATTATTTAATTGTAATATCGCCCAATGCTTTCCTGTAGAACAACTAACCCTGTTACAATGAGAATGCCTTTTACAGCCTTACACTGTAGGGACATGTTTAGCATTACATTTTTACATGTCCTACTTTTAAATACCATGCATGCTGCCTTATGGGCATTTAAGGCCTACTTAGCTGGTGATTTTCGAGTTTTGATAAGGATGCTTTAAACCTATAAAAAAGTTATTTAGCTTCTGCTATCACTTTGGGCCATTTCTCAAAAATCAACATTTTAGAACGGCCCTAAAAAATTACCTTTTCTCTTTCATCTTGTAGGTCGGTTAGCTGAGCATGTCTTTTGCAGTCTAGCACTGGGATAGTCTTTTAAGTAGCTGTGCACTTTGAAAATCCTTCATTCATTTATTTAAAGGGAGATTTTGCATTTTGAATACAGCACAGACAGGCTACAGTGGTAGGCCTGCAGTCATGTTTGTACTGTCACTGTAGTTGTGACATTTAACTTACAGGCCAATTAGGAGTGTAGCCATTTTAATATTTTTTGAGAGATCATAGCACATACACTGGGCACTGAACAACTATTTCCCGTGTGCAAAGTCCAAAAACCAGCATTACAATCTAGCAAAAAGTGGGTGTGACCACGCAAAAGAGTAATTTTCCTACAATTGGTAACTACAACATTGTAGTGTACAACATTCAGCATGTCAGTAGGCACACTCTTGTGGCATATTGGCTTGCCAAGTGCATCTTGATGTTGCCATCTACTATTACTGTATCACACATATCTTGTGTGGCATGCCACTTGTCAAACACCTAATTATTCTCAATATCATTTATCACATCATGCTGCGCATCTCATTTCATAACATTCAGCAAAACACAACGCACTTAGTTATGTAGGCCACAGGCACCTTTTGCTTGTGTCGCCAGCTGTGTTGGGCAACCAGATGCTTATGGCACGGGTCACTTTGCATATCACACAATGCCATGCTCTATGAACCATAGAAGGCCTTGTTCTGTTCATTGTAAATTGCCATGTGTTATACACATAATTACTAGGTGCCACACACCATCTGGTATTGAATGCAATGATGTATTGCATCTGTCAATGCCCACATTTCACGCTGCCCCACTCAAAGGAACGTGCGTCATGGCAATAGCTATGTATCATCTAAAGTAACTGTTTATATTTCTGGTCCTTCCAAACTAACATTTATACACGTTTATAATACAGAGAAAACCATGTTTCTCGCTTCATTATGTATGTTTTTCTATTGGTTCTATGGTTTTACTTGTGTTCTTTGCATATTTTATGGCTTTTTGTCATTCAATTCTTTTTTAGGTCTCTCCTTTTGTATCCAACATAGACTTAGAAAGAGGGCTGTGGATCATTCTTTTGCTCATGATTCAGTGTTTTTCTTATGTATCTCGGGTCCCTGCTCTTTATTCAGTGGATTTCTTTCCTATTCTTGTGTTTGTCCTGCCAAGGTACCTTTTTGGTCTCACTGAGTTGTATCCTTACTTTTCTGATGTCATGCATTGCATGATGGACAATTTTATCTCTCTGTCTGCCATTCCTTGTTATCTCCGGTCACACCCCCTTTACTGGTACCTCTCTTTATTTAAAAATGAGACCCCATCCAGTCCTGGCGTTATGCCTCTAACCACCACCACTGCTGTATTGGTTGGCTGCCATCATTAAATGGTTTTGAATCTGGTCCAAAATTGCCACCCTTGCGTGTACATGCACTTCCATGCACACAACCATGGCAGCCATCTCTGAATGGTTTTCTATTGCTTCAGGAAAAAAACATTCCAAAATGGCTGCATCATGTCACAGAATGGGTGGCCCACTTGGAAAAAAAAATCATAAGAGAAGTATTTCAAGGTGACCACCGTACGTGCAAATGCATGCAGAAAAACAATCCAAGATAGCTGCCCATGTGTGCGCATGTCCAATAGCCATTACGGTATTTTTTTTAAGCAAGCCATTGGAAAATATATTCAAAGATGGATGCCTGCTGTGTGCATCTGGGACAATAAAAAACATTAGCAAAGCCAATAGGTCTGTGCCCAGTGAGCCATTGACTTTGCCTAGGCTTGTTTCCTCTGCATTGCCCTTTTCCCCTTTCTCTCCGTGTTTGTATCTATGTTTGGCTTTTTTGTATTTGCTTATTGATTCTCTTCTGTTGCTTCCTATTTGTTACTTTCTCCATTTTTCTTTTCTCGCTTTTTTGTTGCCCCCTTTCTTTATTGGTTTCCCTAATTACGTTTTCTCTTCCATTTTTGCTTCTAGATTCATCTTCCTGTTTTAGGTTTGCTTTATCTTGTTACTCTCGCTTTCAGTTTATTTTTCCTCGTCCTTCTCTCATCCACTCTTTTCTTATTGATTTAATTTGCTGTCTGAATGCTGCTCACCTTCCAACGTTTTCTTTTGCCTTTTCTAGACTACATTGCTGTTCCAACTCCCCAAAATGTATCCATGGTGTCCATCAACATGAAACATTGGCTGATCTGGAGTCAAGTAGTGTCTTCAGCTGGAAATGTGACCTACTCCCTCCAGGTTCAAGGGTAAATTTACATATTTCTAAAGAACATTCATCTTTTTGCTCTTTGCTTCTGGTATAGATTCCATGCTGTTGAAGAGTTTGGACCAACAGGGAGGCTTTGACTCGGAGTCTCCTTCGTAGGGCCAATGGGTGACTCCATACGACTTAATTTAGCAAACCATTTGAATCTAGTTCGTAAGTGAAATTGCTGTAAATTAAGTGAACCAAGAGTGCATTAAGGTTGTTAATTGAAAGCCTAGTACGAGTAACATGGTGACTTGGAGCATGTGCTGTGTTTTGAGTTATTTAGTTTGGTGTTGTAAGCTATTTTATGTCTTTTGTGTTTTATGCTTTGTACTATATGTTAAGTGCTGTGTTATTTTTGTCCTGTGTTGCATTATTTTGTGTTGTGTTATTTTGTCTTACGCTGTGATGCGATATATACTGTATGTTATATGTTACATTTGTATAGCCCATTCATACAATTTCTGAGGTTCTTGGTGGTCTTACCCAGCACCTTAACTAATGGACCTCTACCTGGAATTTGGTTAATTTGAGCCTACTAAATAGGATTTAAAACAGCAATATTTTATTGACTGTGCTTACTTTGTTCACCCATCACATATTCTTCATATAGGTTCTTTCCACGTTGATAAGTTCCAAAGTAGTACTTTTGATGGAACATTTAGAGGTGAAAGAAAGCTACTTTTAACTCAGATCTACAATATCTCTTATTAAATATAGGACTCTTTCTCTGCTTTATACAGTTTGACATGGTTATGCTGTGAAGAGATCATACATTGTATGATAGGACATGGAATGAGTGTTTATTGTTGACCTGTTATAGTGTAAGCGATGCAGCAGGAACAGCTTTGATATGGAATGAAAAAGCAAATTGTAAAGCGCAGGACTTTTTATCATAGGGACAGAATGGCACTTTCAAAAGCCTAAGAAACTGCAGATTTTGAGCGGGCAGACAAACAGCATAAGAATGATTCATAAATCTTGCTGTGAGAGAAAATCAAAGACTGCAGAGACCTACAGAAAAATCCATGATTCATCATTTGGATTCAATTCTCCAAAGCATAATTCCACAACATTGGAGTATGTATCGAGAAGATCATACCACCCTCTCCGTCACATGAAACGGGCACCAATTGAAAATGACTACAGAAAGGCTGCAAGCCCCCTACCTGCAAACTATTGGATGTTAGGAATTGTGGACTAATCCCATGAAAGTCTAGGCATGTTAGATATGTGCCCTTAGATCTGAGCCAGTTACATTTGAATTTGTCACAAATACTGTGAAGCTGGCCACGCAGCAAAGTTCCACCTGATTTCATACATTAAAATAAGATAGATCTGAAAAATTGATCAACAACCCTGATAACTTCCCGACACATGCCATATTGATGTTGAAATTAGTCTTGACAGACTTCTATATGACAAAGAAACTAAAGGCAAAACTGGACAAAGAAGCATTTGATGAACATATTTCCTTTAGGACAACAGAGGCGTCCAAACACTAATTGGTATTCATCTGATAAAAGTTCCAGTCTTGGGAAACTGAAGCTCTTATATATTCAAGATAAATGGGAAAGTATTGGAATACATAAGCATCCACCAAGATGCATTTTTTCAGAAAATTATACAGACAGCACCACACACTCTCACTAATTGTCCTTGACCATGAAGAAACATATTACACTACGTTTGTCATTGTGAAAGTGCTTGAACATGCAAATGAGCCTTACTGTGCTCACCAAACTCAGATGTTATGTATGAAACAGCGAGGTTTATTACCATATCCCTTAGTATAAGGTAAAGTAAGCATTTCCTCCTGGGGTATTTTGGAATCTAATACTGTTTTAACATCTGACTGGTATTATGGTGCATGGGTTATTTCGTTCCTTTCAGATTTTGTGATTTGATGATTGTTGGGTTACCAGAAGAAAAACACCTTTGCTCAAAAGATGGAAATTGTATATAGGCAGGGGTCTGTTGGAAATGGGCTTTTGACTAATCACTTTACGGTGTTAGGCTTCAAGATCATTGTCCAGAAAGTGACTTATGCCCGTTGCACAACTGATGGAGAATAGACTCAAGGAATTATGGACTTCCGGCTTTATCTAATCAAGAAAGTTAAACTTGTCTTACAATGTATTTCTCACATTTACTTCTTTTCTGTTTAAAATGTTCAAATGGTGTGTATGTTGTGATGACTCTAGAACACCTCTAGAACAAATTACTCTAGAACACCTTGACAGGAAATGTATGAAATGATAATGTGGCATAATTTGATTTTTAATTGTAAAGACTTTATGGTTTTAAACCAAAGAAAACTATTCTTACTTGATACCTGGCTCCCATATTGTGGGTAGTCACTATGCTTACTCTACCTCCTTTGTCTGTTCCTTGAACATGGACGCACTAGAATGCCAGTGGATTGGTCTAGCCACTGAAAATGGGCATCCTAAATCTTCTGTTGGCAAAATAATGTATCCTCATGTATCTTCACATTTAAGAATTATGCATCTGATAGCGACTTCTAGCTGCTGATTCCTTACCTTAGAATTATCCCCAGGCATCAGACTGGATCCAGAATTTATTTTGTGAGCAGCACCCCTGCACACTGGTCGGTGGCGTAGTTTGGCTCTGCGTGGCGTCGTTCGCCCTGGAAATGATGTTCGCGGTGCCTATAGAGGCGCCAACCAGGCACTCTGACGTCAGTCCTTTCTTTCCGCACCAGCCAGCACAGATCTGGGAAGAGCTACCCCTTTGTCACTTTTTGACTAGGTTTTTTCGACGTTTTGTCCAAGTCTTTTTTGAGATTTACCTCCTGGTGTGGCAGGGATGTCTTCAAAAAAGGCCGCTTCAAGCGCTGCGGTGCCCGTCATCGACACATGATGGTGACGGACCCGCACCTTGTATGCCTCTGGGGCCTCCAGTGGGACCACAACCTGAAGGCCTGCCACAACTACAGAGCTATGCACCCGAAGGCCTTGAGGGAGCGATGCCTTAAGCTTATGGCAGCTCGATCTGCGACGCCATTACAATCAAGGTCCCGGTTGAGAAGAAGGACCCTGGAGCGGTTGCGGAGCCTGAGGTAGTCATTGCACTCCACGTCGTCAAGCTATTTGGGTAAGTTGAAGTACCACAAGAAGAAGTCGTCAAATCATGCTTCGACTTCACCTTGTCCGTCGGCTGATGAGACGAGCGAGTATCGCCACTCGAGGCCTGTCTCTGCAATTGAGCCAGTGCCTGGGTCGTCTCTGCTCCTCCCTGACTCTTTGGGAGCCGCAGCGACCCCCGCCTAGTTGAACGATTTTATGAGACCATGCACCTCATATTTGGGAGGCCAGGGATCCACAGATGGATCCGGATTGACGCCGGTCGTGTCACCTCGACCTTCCCCGATGCTGATCCCGAGGCTGCCGCTCCCAGTGCCCACCGGTGCTACAATCCTTATCCTCATCCCCGACATGGAGCTGAAGGGGTGTCGTCTGACGCTGGCACCAACTGGAGCCATGCCTTCCAGGCCAGAGCCTGAGCCCTATTCTAATTGGCTAGGACTCAGTGAGGAATGGGAGGGACACTGAGGAATACCAGCTTTATGAAGAACAAATGAACTGGTGTGAGGATCTGGGTGAAGGCAGTGGACTGGATACTTCTCTAGGTACTGGCATGCTTTCTCCCCCTACCGTGGTTTTGGAGGAGGGCGCTTCCTTTGCAATGGTGGTGTAGAGGGCAGCTGAGGTCCTGGACCCTAGCTTGCCCTCGTGACAGTCAAGAATAATGTCTTGATGGAAGTGCTTCAGCCAGGAGTGTCCCCGTCAGAACCGCTTCTCCCTTTCAATGTGGCACTTCCTGATGTCCTGCTTGGGATTTGGTCCAAGCCCAACACAGAGGCTCCTGTGAACAGGATTATTGCCTGCCGTCATTGCCTTGCTCCAGGGGACCTAACACCCTACCCCGGAAAGCTTGGTGGCCCAAGCCTCAACGTCCCATGTAAATCCTAGTGAATTCCCTACCACACCCCCGGATAGGAAATCCAAGAGGCTGAAATATCTTGAGAAGATGTTTTCTTCCACCAACCTGGCACTGCGGTCTGTGAATACTGCATGCCTTTTGGGGTGCTATTCTCATTCCCTGTGGTACGGTTGCACAGGCGCTGCCAACGGTCCTGGAGGAGGCCTGGGCCTTACTCTCCCAGGCTGTTACCAATGGAAGAGATGTAGCTAAGTTCACCATCCGTTGTGAACTAGATTCCACCAACTCGCTAGGCAAAGCGGTTTCATTGACAGTGGCACTGCAACGCCATGCCTGGCTGAGGACGACTGGCTTTTCTGGGGATATCCAGTTCTCACTCATGAACACGCACTTTGATGGCTCCCGTCTCTTCGGAGACAAGGCGTATTCGGCGCTGGAGCACTTTAGGGACAGCAGGGATACAGCCAGGTCCTTGGGCATTTCTATGTCCCCTCGTCAGCCTCAATCGCCTTTCACTCCTTTCGTGGCCATGTAAGTCGCTTACAACTGCATCTTTATCCGCCCAGCCACCGCAGTGTGCAAGCTTTCCAGCCCCTGCGTTGCCACAGACTTATTTCCTACAGGCCCAGTGGGTCGTGTGGCCAGTGGTTGGGTCAGTCCACCAACCCCCCCCAGCAGCCGCAGCCTCCAAACCCTCCTTGTCTGCCTGTTTACCAACATGGGCACCCAATGGGAGGCAGGATTCGCCACCATCACCTGCCCCTCTGGCAGTCCATAACATCGGACTGGTGGGTTTTGCAGATTGTCCTGAGGGGCTATTCCCTCCCCTTCAAGACTACTCCTCCTTCCATGCCACCTTCTTTCGACAGGCTGACGGAGGACCACCTATCTCTTATCTGCCAGGAAGTGATGGCTCTTTTGGCCAAGGGATCCATAGAGAGAGTGCAGACACCAGAAGCAGATCTTGGTTGCTATTTCCGCTACGTTCTGGTGCCCAAGCAGGATGGGGGCCTTCCTCCCATCCTCGACCTGCGCTCTCTCAATTACTTCCTCAAGAAGGAGAAATTCCAGATGCTCACTCTTGCTTAGGTCCTGTGTGCCCCGGAGACTGGATGGTGTCGTTGGACTTGCAGGAAGCATACTTCCACATATCCATCCTGCCTGCCCACAGGAATTACCTGCGGTTCATGGTGGGCGATGAGCATTTTCTGTTTGCTGTGCTCCCTTTTGGCCTCACCAGCACCCTTCAAGTGTTCACCAAGGTGATGACGGTAGTTGCAGCTCATCTGCGGAGATCAGGGGTGCCATTCTTACCCTATCTCGACGACTGTCTGTTGAAGATGGGCTTGCCCCAGGCTGTCGTCTCCCACCTCCAGACTACGGTGGACCTCCTGCATTCGCTGGGGTTCACGATAAATGTGCTGAAGTCACACCTGACTCCCTCCCAGATGCTCCCTTTCATTCGAGCTGTTCTGGGCCAGGTGCAGTTTTGGACCCATCCTCCCAAAAGGTGAGTACAGGATATTCAGGCTATTATACTGATGTTGCAGCCTCTATCCTGGATTTCGATGAGACTAACTCTGAGGCTTCTGGGCCTCATTGCCTCCTGCTTGTGACACATGCCTGTTGGCATATGCAGGCTCTGCAGTGGGACCGGAAGCTGCAGGGGGCGCAGCATCAGGGGAATATCTCAGACATGGTCCAGATATTGGAGGAACTGCAAAGGTCCTGCAGTGGTGGTTTATGAATTGCGATAGGGTCAGCGGCAGACTCCTCTCACTTCCCACACCAAATCTGACATCAGTGACAGTTGCATCACTCCTGGGATATGGTGTCCATCTGGGAGAGGGAGATCAGAGGACTCTGGTTTCCAGCCGAATCCGGACTCCACATCAACCTGTTGGAGCTCTGAGCGATCCGATTGGCATTGAAAGCTTTTCTACCCTCCATCCAGGGAAGGCTAGTGCAGGTGCTCACAGACAACACCACCGCCATGTTGTACTGTAACAAGCAGGGTATGGTGGGGTCATGGACCCTTTATCAAGATGTCCTGTGTCTTTGGACATGGCTGGAACAGCAGGGGTTATCCGTGGTGGTTCAACATCTGGCAGGTTCTCTGAATGACAGCTGACAAATTCAGCCAAAGATGCCTAGCGGATCACAAATGGCGTCTCCATCTGGAGGTGGTGCAAGGTCTCTTTCAGCAGTGGGGAGAGCCTTGGTTAGATCTGTTCACCAACAAGAATGTCAATGTCAGCATTTCTGCGGGCTGGAATTTATAAGGCGGCTCTCGCTCAGAAAAAGCTTTTCGTCTCAAGTGGAGCTTAGGCCTCCTGTACGCCTTTCCTCCCATACCACTCCTGCCCAGAGTTCTCAAGAAGATCAGAAACGACCAGGCCCGAGCCATCCTTGTGGCACCAGATTGGGCACGGAGAGTCTGGTATCCCGAGTTGTTGAGCATGGCCATCAGTCCTCCGATTAGTCTGCCCCTTCAGGAGGATCTTCTGTCACAGCAGTAGGGAAGGGTGCTCCACCTGAACCTGTCAACGCTCCGCTTTCTTGCATGGAGATTGAGCGGAGACTGTTGAGAGCTTCCGACTTTACGCCCGAAGTCTGTAATGTTATCTTGGCAGCCAGGCGTCCCTCTACCAAGATGGTTTACGCCTGCCGGTGGGCAAAATTTGTGGCATGGTGTACAGAAAGAAACATCGATCCCCTTTCTGCATCCATTTCTCAGATTCTCCTGTTTGTTCTTTCCCTTGCCCAGTAGGGCGCTACTCTGGGCACTGTGAAGGGATACCTTTCTGTAATCTCTGCTTTTCTTTGGTTGCCTGACCAACCTGCCCTCTTCCAATCCCCTAGTGTACATAGGTTTTTGAAAGGTTTGTAACATGTTTCCTCCCACTCTGTGTGACCTCAATCTCGTCCTCACTTTCCTTGTGTGCGCTCCCTTTTGAGCCTCTGCATAATTGTCCACTCAGGATCCTTACCATCAAGGCAGCCTTTCTCGTGGCAATAACATCTGCCCGGAGGGTGAGTGAGCTTCTGGCCTTGTCATCCAAGCCTCCTTACCTTAACATCTAGCCAGACAAACTGGTGCTTCGTATGAGAGCTTCCTTTCTTCCTAAAGTGTTCACTCCATTTAACATAGGCCAAACCATAACTCTGCCTACTTTTTACGCTCCGCCTTATTCCTCCAAGGAAGAGGAGCGACTTTACCATCTGGAACCATAAAGCATTGTCGTTCTACCATGACCGCACGAAAGAGTTCCAGTTGGACGACCAACTCTTCGTGGAGTATGCTGGGGCGAAGAACGGACGGGTGGTGCAGAAGAGGACCATCATACTTTGCATCAAAATCTGCTATGCATTGGCTAAGAAGCAACCCCGAGGGTTTGCTTGCTCATTCCACCAGAGCTAAAGCTGCAAGCACTGTGTTAGCTCATGGAGTCCCTGTCCTGGACATCTGCCACGCAGCAATGTGGGCTTCCCTGCACATGTTCACCAAACACTACTGTCTGGGTAGTCAGGTCCGTAGGGATGGACACTTTGCCTGTTCGGTCCTGCAGGATTTCCTCAAGTGAAATTGGTCCACAGACCCACCTCCAGGGATGTATTGCTTGGGTATCTATTCCAGGGTAAGGAATCTGCGGCTAGAAGTCTATCAGATAAACAAGTTACTTACCTTCGGTAACGCCTTATCTGGGAGAGACTATCTAGCCGCAGGTTCATTACTGACCCACCCATCCTCTCCGCTCTGCGAACGAATTTCTAGGGACAGGGCTTTTCCCTTTAAGGGCCCTAGTTTTTCACACCAGTTGTCAGTGTACCTCTTGACTCTGCGCTTTTGCCATGGAAAGTAGCAAAAAGTAACTGACATCAGAGTGCCTGGGTAGCACCTATATAGGCACCACAAACAACATTTTGCGCGCGGACGATGGCAATGATGCCACGCAAAGCTGAACTACGCCGTCCACGGCGCGCAGGGGTACTGCTCATGAAAAAAATTCCGGATCCAGTCTGATGCCTGGGGATAGTTCTATGATAAGGTTTCTGCGGCTAGACAGAGTGTCTACCAGATAAGGTGTTACTGAAGGTAAGTAACTTGTTTGATATTCCATGTGTTTTTGTAAGCAGTAAAACTGCATATGGTAGTGAAAATTCAAGTGGGTATCATTTATAAAAACAATTTGGTGTTCATTCACAAATGCATTTAGGATTACGAGAGGTAGTACTACAGGAGACTTTGTGAATTGGCCCAGAAATGTTCAACTCCCTATTAGCAAAAGTGCAAAGAGGGCAGTTTTCTATGTGTACTAACGGAATATGAATGTTTCATGAATACTCCCATTTTATTTCCATTTTAGATGTTTTCAGACTACTACGCAATGAAGTGTAATAGTATGTAAAAAGCACCACAGGAGCACTAGTTTGTGTGCTGCGAACGTCCTTTGTGAAAAGGCCCATTTGTTTCCTTGTGTAACACACTCCAGATATAAATAAGTCGTTCAGTCTGTGCATTTTCGTGGTTGGCTGCACACTTTTTGGTGCTTTACAATGAATGCAGAGCTTCAATGCTGCCTTAGGCTAAGAGACCTGCGAATAATGTTTTATTTTGTGACCCTCCAGAGAGTATGAAAGGAGTTACTGGAACGACAGTTGGTCGAACGTTGCAGAGTGTATGAGAGTTAAAGTGCCCGTGTGTGATGTCACTGAAGAGATCTTTGGGAACGTACTCTACAATTTCCGGGTCCGGGCGGAACAAGGCTCTGAACATTCCGGATGGGCCACACTGGAACAACGCTTCAATCGTGTCACAAGTAAGGAGATCAAGCGTTATTATGAAAATATGGGAGGTGGAGAAAGGGGAAACGCCAACTAAAAGGTGGGCCTGAAAAAGGACAAGACCAAAAAAGTGTAAATAAATGCATCATACTCTTACACCTCCTATTTATGTAGATTTATGGAAATTCAGGGATTCAGAAAACCCCAATAAGCGCACTGTGGAAATATATGTACATTGTAGATTTTCAGGTGTGTTCATGCACCTCTATGCATGCTAAAGTGGATTGTATGGTGGACAATTTGCTGGGTATGCAAGATAGAAATGTGCAAAAGCACTTTTAAATTTTTTTTTCTTCCATATGGGAAATATTTTCCCCATGGAGAAACTAATTTCCCTAAACACCTATGCATCTGTTCATTTCCCATTCTAGAAAGGAACTCCCTCGTGTTTTTTAACCGACGATCTTTCTAAGGTGTATAAAAAAAACTTTCAGAACATTTATGAATAATCACAAATTTAAGAGACTTTGTCTGTTCACAAACCGCCCAAGAACATACCCTCTCCTGAACATATATTTAGGGGTAGATTTACTAACTTTTCACACAACGCAGGGCAGCAGGCAAAGTTGCTGCGCTGCATTGCGTGAAATGCAGATAAAAGAAATGCGCCTTATCAACTAAGATATTGTGCATTTTTGAGGTCTCCTAGCGCTGGCGCACTGTGTGATGCGCCAACGCACGCACCCTTGCACCATAGTGCAAGGGTGCCTGCATTAGAGGCAGGATTGTTTTTGTGCATGAAGGGATATCTTCCTCCACAAACAATCCTTAAAGGCATTTTCCTCTTTCGATGTGTGCTGCAGAATGCTGAACGCATAGGAATAGAAAGTAACGAGGATAAATAAAGATTTTTCTCCTCATTATGCCTGCTTCAGTGAGGCATAGCTTTTTGATGCATTCCCAGGTTTACTAGCTTTAGTAAATCTGGAAATGTGCCAAAATCCATGGGTGGATGCATGGGAACACCCATGCCCCGCCTATAGAACGCCTACCTAATGCATTTTTTTTTGGGAAAAATCCAATACAAAGCCACGCAAATCTGATTTGCGTGTCTTTGTAGATCACAATTAATGTTTTGTGTCGTGGCTGCGCCAAAAAAGTGGCGCATCCATGATGCAAAATTTCAGTAAATCATTTTCTAAGTTCAAGGGACATCCTATGAAACCTGCATATTTTCTCCAAGAGTAAACTTGATCTTTGGGCGGAATTGTCTGCTTGATTTTGTGAATTAGGATTAGAGAATTTCAGCTGGCAGATAATTTTTGTGCACATGCATTCCACTTACATGTGCAAAGAATTTTGTGAATCAGGCTATCTGTGTCGATCTCAATGTTGATAGCTTCAGCTGTCATGTCACAACATTATAGACAATCCACAGCATGTTTTGGGTCAGCTCTTTCTCCTGTTCTTAATTGGATTATTTTTCTCCCTAGTCTTGTGTTTGTCCCGCCCATGAAGCATTTATTGTTTTGATTGACTGAGTTGTACTCTAAATTGTTTTCTTCCACCACTGACATCATGGAACTCTTTTTCCTTTGTCATTTGTAATTTAGCACCTAATGGGAGTGCATGTTTTGCTCCTGACCTTTCTCTTCTTTGTCTTGATGTGTGCTTCTACTCTATTTCTTTCCCTGACCCCTTCCCTGCTCTAATTCTTCCCATCCTCATGTCCTGCTCCTTCCTCTCCTTTTTTTTTTTTTTTTTTTTTTAGCACAAGCTCATGCTGTTTCCATAGCTCCCCAACAAACTCCTCGAGATTTCTTCCCACCCCCAGTAATATTATATTATTCTTGTCTCTGACATTGGTTACTTTAGCTCGCACACTTTTCCACTTCTCACCCCTTGTTTGCCTCTCTTTTCCCCCTTCTTTCTCATGAACAGAAAAAAATGGATGAAGCAAGCTATAGTTACGCTAATGAAATATTTCACAATATTCACTCTGTGTTGTAGTTGCATTTATATAGCATGTCATACACACAATGTGATGGCAATCTTGAATGTATAGAAAATGCTATTTTCTGTACTTTTAAGATGACCCTCACAGTGTGTTCGCAAACATGGTGGCCATCTTGAATGTATAGAAAATACTATTTTCTGTAGTTTTGTGTTGAAAGATGCCCATTTGCTGCTATTGGCTTTGCCATTGCCTGTGCAGTTTTTAAAGCATACAGTATTGGCAGAACCAAAATCATTGGCAAAGCGAGACTGGATGGCTTTGCCACTGCTTGTTTACTGTTAAGTAAATACACAAATTGTTTTCACCAAATAGTTTCATTTCCTACTGCCACAGGTCGACAGGTAACCACAATGAGCACACATACAGCACAGCTCATATTTGCCATGTAGTTGATTATCATTGACCCTCAGTAATACAAACTACAATAGTAAACATAGTTACAGATAACAGACGTGAGGGTGAATCTGATTTTATCCAGGTATTCCAGTATAAGCCGATGATCAATCAATAGATTAGTAGAGCGCTTCTTGTCACCCGTGAGGGTATCCAGGTGCTGGTAACATTCAGTAGACTGACTGACCCAAGCGTGTAACTTTCTCCATAGTTTCCCCCAGTCAACAGAGTCAACAGAGTCAACGGTTGTTTTAAAATCAATGAAGGCCACATCCAAGAGGTTGCCTTTTATGCTGGTTTGGCTAATTAATAATGGTAAAGCCATTAGATTATCCTCAATAATGCAACCCTTTGCAAACCCAGTTTGATAGATAGGTACCAATTTATAACTATGGGCCCAATTACTGGTTTGGCGATCCGAACGCTGCATCCGCGACCGCCAGGAGACCACAGCGCTGGCAGTCTTTAGACCGCCGTATTATGGGTTTTCCACTGTGCCAGCAGTGTGGCTGCGGAGATCTTGCGGAGGTGGTGAATACGTTTTTAAATGTATTGATACCTGTGTGAGCATTTCAACTGCATATGTGTGGGATGCACACTTAAGCATGGTACATGTGGAAAAATACCACCTACCCATTGCTGGAGTCTGGCCCATATGTGGGCAGTCCAGGCGATGGGTATATGGTACCAAAGCGACTCACCTGTATGTCGCCACAAACAGGGTCGTAATCCTTGTGGTGAAGATGCTGCTGTGAAGGGGGGGTCTGAAGAAAGGGATCCACGTCAGACTCTGACTGAAGTCACATGAAAGGGGTGACTACACACCCCAAACCCTTTGTTTCCACTGACTTTAAGCAGACGGTCTGACTGCCATGGTCACTTGCCGGAAAGCCAACTCATAATATGGACGGCGGTGAAACTCTTCTGTACTGCCCTATGGCAGCTGCTTTTCCCGACCACGACCCCAGCGGTCAGTGGTGTGCTGGCAGTGTAGGCGGTTCAGCTACGGTCTTTCCAATAGCAATCCACCCATCTCGTAATACAGCGGATGAACCGCCGAGCTCGCAGCGGTCTGACCTCGATCGTGGGTACGGCAGTCCATGGACCGCAAAACTCATAATCAGGCCCATAGTGTTCAGTCTTCTAAATGATTTTGTATGGTCTTTGTAAAACATTTTCCCTTGATATTTAATAAGGCTTTTATTTCAGCTTTTGAAACAGTTTTTAACAGTATAATTTGGGAAGAATACCACTTGTTGTTCAAGCAGAATGGTTGTTGGTGATAGGCTTACAGGAGTTCTGTATAATTGTGATACACAGTTAATGCAATCATGCGGGTTACACAGGTTATTTAGTTTCTTTTTCCATCTGAGATTATTTTATTTACATAAGTAAAAAAAATGTGTTTTTTTTGCTTGACAAGCTTTATGCAGCTGCAGCCATCTCTCGTTCTTGTTGTTTTGTCGCTTTCCAAGACGAGCTTCCAGTATTTAATTCTTACTTTTTTATTTCTAGTTTTAACACAGCTATGTGATGTCGCACTGTCTCAAATAGTTTCCTTGCTAAGTTGCCACCAGTGCAGTATCTTGGCTTCTCATTGCCAAATTGCTGTTGACACCATTTTCTCCAGATATTCAGTAACTCTCCTTTGCCTTGCAAGGGACCATCGGATTCTCTTTAGCATACTGATGTCTTCAGAAGCACCATTTAAAGTTTTCAGGCACAACACACTGAGAGAACTGATTAAGTTGGATCCTAAACTGTGCTGGTTCAATTTGAGGTATCCCCCAGTATTCATTGTCACGTGCAACCACTGTCGCTTTCTGAGAACAGGTTCAGGTTGAAGCCCCTTGTTACTGGGAAGAGGATGTAAGTATGTTCCTCTCTCATTTTGCCCAATGTTTCTGGGAGTGCTTGTACTACCTTTTTCATGATTTTTGTAGACTGGTGAAGTAAATATTGCATACCACTGTTGTTTTCTTTTGCATTTCATCCCTGCATATGTTAGAAAGACCTATTTTAGCTGCTAACATGAAGTTAATTGACATATCCACAGTGATAGTGCGCTGAAGGTTATTTTTTATATATATCGCAAGGTCTCCAGCTAGTCGACAGCGCTACTTTTTTTTTGCTGCTGGCGTTAAAACTTCGTTGTAGCCCACTAGAGGAATTGGTTCCAAGCTCCATGTTTCTAGAAGGAAAACTATATCGTAGAATTTTATATGATCCCGGATACCCAGAGGGACGGATTTTTATTGATTTTCATACTCAGTTAATGTTTCATGAGGTTGCTAGTAGACAAAATGGGACACATTATTTAGCTTGTGCTCATGAACTTTTCTTCAGCACCAATGGCAGCTAAAAACAGCTTTCTTCTCTGTTTGATTTTGAATTTGGAAAGCTCACTGACCTCCAGTCTGTTCATTTGCTGATCACTGCACCATGTGGTCCCTGAACTGGTCCACCATTAAGAATTTTAGGTTGCATTTATGTGGAGTGACATTGCACAGTATCAACATGTCTTCATGTACAGAGCCAGCTATAAGCACTAACTGTTGGCTACGATCAGTTATAAGCTTTATTTTGTTCTCTTTGCTTTGTGCTGCAAATATTGGAAAGGATTTTATTGGTGCAGAGTGATTGAGAGCCTGCACAGTAAGTACTGAATTCATTTTTTTCAGTCTCTTCTTGTTCTTACTTGACAGCTTAGGAAATGAACATGTTGGATTAGTATAAAAATAAGCATTGAATTAGCCTGACGATCAGAAGTACTACATTGTGTTGCACTAGTTAGCTTTGCTTTAGGGGCCATTGGGAATTTTGTTTCTTGTGCTTGTGACTTTGCCACATGAGGCCTCTCATTGAGCATTGAGACATCTAACTGTTTGTGGGGTTTCATGTTTGTGGCTATGCGTTTCTCAAGTTGTTCTTGTTCTGATGTTGGTCTTTATAATTGCTGTTGATGTTTTTGATTGCTGTTTTAGTTCTCATTACCTCCTCATCCATCTTCCTCGCCACAGTAATCAACGCATGAGCTTTAGGCTCCCACAGAAACTCCAAGTAAAAAGAAAGTCAGCCCTCTAGCCTCCTATCCCTCCAATATGGCCCCACCTCAATCCACCAATGGGATAAAAGGAGGCACCACACAACACAAGACCTGTTATTTTTTCTGCACTGTTCCGAGTGCTGTTTCCTGTTCATCAGGCGAGTGGAATCAAAGTCCTGCTTTAGCAGACTCTGGTGTCCCTGAGGTCGAGGTGTGCTGGGCACACTGGGGCGACCTCTCTCTTTGTGTTTATTTTATTTATTTTGTAATTTCATGCTCCCTGTGTCCTGCTTCAGCAGACTTCAGGGGAGCGGGGGCCAGCATCTTCTGAAAGGGCCGCCCGCTGTGGGTTACTTGCCGTGTACCTGACCGGTCGTGTCCTGCATGAGTGGACTTGCTGGTGGGTCGCAGTCTTTGGCTTGGGGTTGATTCCTGCGACCCTCCAACCAATATTAGTTCCGTATACCTGTCTGCTTGGGAGAAGAGACGCGGTCGGAACTGTGTTGTACATGTCATTGCCCGGCGTACTCCTTACCTTTCCTATGCTCCCTTCGGTCGTGAGAGGTCGGGGAGGTCCAACTGCAAGTTCTCGATCCTCTGCTTCCTGTGGGAGGCGGGTGGGCGGGCCTATTGACGGGCTATAGTTCCCGTTCACGGCTGGCCCTGGGGGTCTGTTTATTGTTGGCGTGCACGCTTGGGACGTGACGGCGGCTGCCTCAGTGCATTGTGGGTAACGTTTCCATGACAACCTCTGCATTTTTTTAAAGGAAATGTTTGAGAGTCAGTTGGTGTTTCTTTCCTGCCATTACTGCGGTGGTGTGCTAATCTGCATGATGGAGTTGGGTATGAAGGCTCATAACACTAAGGAGGTAGTACCATCAGAGCCTCTTCCTTCCTTAGAGGTTATTCAGCAGATGATTCAGGCTGCGGTGGCTGCTGCATTTCAGGTCAGAGAACCTGCCCCTCCTTCAAAATACTAGGTTTCAATCTAGAATTCTTTGATTGATTCTAATGGGGAGGAGGATGTGGAGCTAAAGGGTCGTTATGTGCATGGTTCGGACTTGAAAGACGTCCTTGCGCACATTCGTTCTAATCTGTTTCCTGATGCAGGGGTTTCTGAGGAAAACACAGATTTCTTTTCTCAGTATTTGAAGGAGGAGCCTGAGTCTTTGCCTGTTCACTCGTCTGTTCGTAGAGTTTTGGAATCGGAATGGAAGGATGTTGATAGACATGGGTTTCCCAGGTTTCTGGCATGGCGCTATCCTTTGCAGGACTTTGCGAATAAGTTTCCTGCTTCTGTGAAACTCGATTCATTAATGGCTGGATTGTCTTCTCAGAGTGCTATTATTTTGGAGGATGCTTCTCCTGCTGACCCGGTTGATAAGAAGGTGGATGCGGCTGTTAAACGTACTTTTGGGGCTTCCAATTTTGCTATTAGAGCTGCTGCTTATTCCTCGTATGCTATTTAGTCTTTGATGAAAGACTTCCAATCTTTGGCTGAGTTGATGGACCAGGACGAGGACATTTCTCCCACTCTTGCTCTGATGGAGCAACAAGTGAGGCTCCTTTCTGACATTTCCTTTGATTCCTTGGGGGCAGCCGCCTCTACGGCTGGCTATTCTGTCGCTGCTCGCTGCCAGTTGTAGTTGCATTCTTGGAAGGCGGATGCTGTTCAGAAGAACTTGTTTATGAAGATTCCGTTCTCTGGGGTGAAGCTCTTTGGGCCCCCTCTGGAGTATATGGTGAAGAAGTCTGCTGAGGATCGTAAACTTCTGGCTCCTGAGAGATCTTGCCATCCTAGGTTCTTTGGTGCTAGGAGAGCTTTTGGTCCTACTTGGCAAGGTAGGGCTCACCAGCCCTTTCGTGGAAGGGGGCGTGGCCGGGGGACTCCTTGCGCTGACAAATCCAGGGTTTCTGCCTCGTCTTCCGCCTCCTCCACTGCCGCAAAAACCCTGACTATATGGCTGTGAGTGGGGTTCAGGTGGGGAGAAGACTGTCTCTCTTTGCCGACAGGTGGAGATGTTCCATTTTGGATCTGTGGGTCCTTCAGGTGGTATCAGAGGGGTTTCGCATTGGTTTTTCGGTGACACCCCCCGACAATTTTCGAACCACGCCTTGTCCCCTGGGTGGGTTGAAAAGACAGGCTCTCCTGGACAGGGTTCTAAGTTTCGTGGAAAGGGGTGCTGTGGTTCTGGTGCCCCCAGATCAAGTAGGGCTCGGGTTTTATTCAATTATTTTTCTGGTCGAGAAACATACCGGAGACCTCAGGCCAGTGTTGGATCTGAATTGGTTCATCCCCCCCCGGTCAAGTTCGAGATGGTGTCACATCAGCTGATTCTTCCCTTGATCAATCAGGGGGATTTTCTGGCTTCCCTAGACCTGCAGGGTGCTTACCTCCATGTCCCGGTCCATCGGGAGTCCCAGAGGTTTCTGCGCTTCTGTGTGTTGGGCTGTCATTATCAGTTCAAGGTATTGCCTTTTGGTCTTTGTTCCTCTCCCCGGGTTTTTACTAATGTCCAGGCCCCTCTGATTGGGCTGTTACATGGGCAGGGGATTAAGATTTTTCCTTACCTGGATGATCTTTTGATTTCTGCCTCTTCTTTCCCTAAGGCGGAGAGTCATGTTCAGGAGGATTGCCGAGTACTAGGGGACCGTGGATTTCTGGTGAATCTGAAGAAGTCTTGCCTTGTTCCGACTCAGGATCTCACTTACATTGGGGCTTGTTTCATGACTCTGTAGGGGAAGGTGTTTCTACCTTAGGCCTGCATATTGATGCTGATGTCGGAGTATTGTGCCTTGTTGTCCATGCCCTGTCCTCCTGTGACACATTGGTTGAGGGTGCAGGGCCTGATGTCCACTTCCCTGATGGTAGTTCCTTGGGCCCGCCTGCATATGTACCCTGTTGTGAACCATATTTTGTCCCACTGGTTCCTGTGTGGTCAGGATTTCCGTCAAGGGGTGCCAGTGACTACCCGGGTCAGGGAGGATCTGGGGTGGTGGTTAAATGAAGCAAACCTCTCCAGGGGTCGCCAGTTTCTGGTGGTTCCTTCTTTGGTGGTGGTGACCGATACCAGTCTGTTGGGCTGGGGTGCTACCCTAGGGGAGTCTTCAGTCCAGGGCAAGTGGTTCAGGCCCTGGTGTCTTGTTCTTTGAATTACAGGGAACTGAAGGCGGCTCACTTGGGTCGGTTGGCCTTTGCTGCTCTTCTAGTGAGTCACCATGTTCATGTCCGGACGGACAACCAGGTTGTAATGTCATACTTGAATCATCAGGGGGTTGCAGTGTACGTTCCCTCAGTTGTCTCAGCCAAGTCATTTGCTCCTGGGTGGAGACATGGTTGGAATCCCTTTCTGCCATTTACCTTTCGGGTGTGTGGTGTGGTGTGGTGGCGGATTGTTTGAGCAGGATTTTTCCCTCCATGGGTTCGATGTCTCTGACCCCGGAGGCGTTCCTGCTGTTGCAGGGGAGGTTTCGGTTTCCGAGGGTGGGCTTGTTTGCGCCTCTGGACAATGCCAAGGTCTATTGTTTTTGCACGTTTATGCCTTGCCTGGAGGCTTGGAAGGTGGATGCAATGTCCTTCCCATGGCCTCGGAGTCTGTGGAAATGCATTTCCCCCGGTTCCCCTGATTCTGGCGGTTCTGCAGAAGATCAGACGGGACAGGGCTTTACTGCTTCTGGTGGTCCTGGGTTGGCGTTGTCGTCCGTGATTGCCTCTATTGTTGGAGTTGGCAGTGCGTCCGGGTTGGACGTTTCCGTTTCATCCATATCATTTGTTGGGTCCTCAGGTTCCCTTCCCGGTGTGCCAGTCTCTGAGTCTTCAGGTTTGGCTCTTGAACTGCAGTCTCTGATTCAAGGTGGGTGTTCCCAGGTGGTAGCCAGTATCATTCAACAGTCCAGGCGTCCTTCTACTTTGAAGGCTTATGCTAAGCATTGGGACAATTTTTCTGGTTGGTGTGTGTGCCAGGGATTGTCTGTGGATGGGGTGACTCTGGCTCATTTGTTAGATTTTTTTGACTGAGGGTTTTGATATGGGTTTGGCCCTTTCTACTCTCCGGGCCCAGTGGGCTGCGATTCGGGCATTCCAGGTTTTCCTCTTTGTGGCTGTTGAACCTCTGGTTGCTCGGTTGTTGAAGTCTCTGGCTTTCGGTGCCCTAAACCAATGTTGTCCCCGCCTCCATGGGATCTTCCTTTGGTGTTGATGGCCTTGCAAGGGGTTCCCTTTGAGCCCTGGAATCTGGGGACTTGACGTTTTTGACCTTGAAGGTGGTCTTCTTGGTGGCAATTGCTTCTGCCAGGCGTGTTGGTGAATTGGGGTCTTTTTTTAGATCTGCCACATTTTTGTGCATTCTACAGGAGAGGGTTGTTTTGCGATCTCATCCTACTTTTGTGCCTAAGGTGGCTTCTTTCTTTCAATAGGCTGCGGAGGTGGTCCTTCCTGTTTTCTTTCCTGATTTCCAGTCGGAGGAATAGTCTGTTTCATCTTTTGGATGTGAAGCTTTCTTTGTTGATGTATGTGTCACGCACTGCTTCTTTCTGTAAGGTGGACAATCTGTTTGTCACTTCGGTTTGTCTGGGCAGGGCTTGAAGCCTACCCTTTCTACTCAGTCGGTGGCTTGACTAAGCTGTTCTGTTGGCTTACGAGACCCAGGATGGGGTTCTCACTCATCCTATTCAGGTCAGGTCTACTCGCTCTGTGGTGTTTTCTTGGGCAGCGTTCAAGGGTGTTTCCATGGAGGATATTTGCAAGGCGGCCACGTGGTCTTCTCCTCATACCTTTATGATGCATTACAGGCTGGAGGTTGGGGATGGTGCTTCTGTTGCTTTTGCCAATTCTGTACTGGGATCTGTTGATTCTTGATTATATATCTTTTTTTCCCCCCATGAGGTGTCATTAAACATGTTGCTGCCTTCTGTGTGTTGGCTGTCTTCTGTGATCCATGAAGCAGATTTTTCTTCGGTATCCGCTCATGCGTTGATTACTGTGGCGAGAAAGACGGACGAGGAGGTAATGCCTCGGTCACTTGCCAGTAATCTTCATTACTCCGAGTCCTGGTCTTCCTCCCCACAGTAGAGTTTCCCATCCCTCCGGGCCATTCTTTGGGGGCTTCATGTTTCTGTGGCTTTGGTTGCTGGTCTTGTATTGTGTGGTATGGTGCCGCCTTTTATCCCATTGGTGGATGGAGGTGGGTGCCATATTGGAGGGATGGGTGGCTAGCAGGCTGACTTTCTTTTCACTTGGAGTTCCTGTAGGAGCCTAAAGCTCATGCGTTGATTACTGTGGCGAGGAAGACCAGGACTCGGAGTAATAAAGATTGCTGGTAAGTAACCGGGGCATTATCTCTGGGAGGGTTGATAATTTGTCTAGTAGTGTGGTAATCAGGCAATTTCATCTTTGTAGCTTTACATTGATGGCCATCATGTAGGAAGTCTATTTCAGCCTCGAATTTGCCCTCGTGTCGACTGACTGCATTCATTATTGCGTCTAGAGTGGCATTCATTACTGACCACCATGTTGCATTGTTAATAGTGCTCTTTGTTTAGTTGGCCTCTCTGTATGTGGATATTGGCATACTATCAGTGTTACTGCAGTTTTCGACAGCATAATTGATTAGTTCCATCATTGATGAAGATCTCACTGCAGGTCAAGTGTTCTGTCGAGTTGCAGTAGGGGGGTTCCTGTGGGCGAAGAGGGTGCCCTTTGGACCTAATGAGGCCCTAATTCTTTCCTGGTTCTTTATTATTATTGTTGGAGATAGTGGAATTGAGGGTCTTGATTCCAGTTAAGGGTTCAGAAGTTGATGCCTTGGAAAACGTTGCTAAGTGATTAAGCACCGCCCCCCTCCCGAAATCCATATGCAGGGAGTTCAGTCCACACTCCACTGCCGTCGTCCTTTAGAAAAGGGCTTGGCAGTTAGTAAATTACAAGAAGATGCTGAAAAGGTAACAAAAATGAGGCCACGTAAGACTGTCAAAGTTTCCGCAAAAATTCCTAAAATCATCTGTCGTCAGTCCTGACAGTATGGCTTTGGGGAATCTCCCTGGCCAATAGCCCCCTCACCCCGACCCCGCTGGCGAGCTGCGCCTGCGCACTACCTCTCCTGCCTCAAAGTGCTTAGTGGTGCACCTGCTCCGCCCCTCACCACGCTACTCCCCCCACAACCAGCTTCTAGGAGTCACAAGATGGACCATACATGGAATGGACGTGTACATTTACCTCGCAGCTTTCACTGGCGTAGAGGTGCTTTGAGCGAGACTTTACATTCCCATGGGAGTGAACATTGTGAAGCAATCAATGGGGGAAGAAAAGTATGTAGAAGCCATTATGTCAGGTCACTGTGGCAAAGAACCAGCTTTACACATCCATTGTGTCCTGGGCCCCTGTCTGGAGCTGTCTGTCCAGGACACACCGTTTTCCTCTGCTGTGCTGCTCCCGGTCTGTTCCTTTCCCGTCAGGTTGGAGATAGCAGTAATAATGTTTGCAGACACAGTCCTCACAAGCCGCAGTTCTAGTGCGTTAAACAGCTGTCGCGTTCGTCTTTTTTTAGGGACGAGTAGTTTATACAGTTAAAAGGCATGCACTTTATAACAGTGAAAACAAAACTACAGTCACAAGACTGCAAAGAATAGTAGCAGTAGACAAACTGCTCATATTTTAATACTACTTCCCTGTGAATGTTTCATGAGTAAAGACACTTTCGCGTAGTTAGTATACCAGATGTAAAGGAGTACTAGATGGTACTAAATGTTGCATGGGTTAAGTATCTATGGAAGTAGCCATGCATATGGAAGGCTTCCTGCGATGGAGGATCATGGGGTACCATACCCATTTAATACTCATAGACAGTTAATGCTATGCACGGTGTGCAGGCCCTGGCACCATGCCACCCTGTCCGAGTTCATGCAAACAACACACACAGCTGCAAAGCGGCTCCATGTTGTGAATAAGACCTGCAGCCAGGACTGGCTTTTAGCAAACAGTACTTTCCATGGTGGGATTTCTGAGTCAATGTTCACAATGTTAAAGTGAAACTGCAGTCTAAAACTGACACACGGTTTGGCCTAAAAATAGAAACCTAGGCTGGCTGAAGGTGTCACGTGACAAAGAGTACTTGACAACTATGCAATCAGCTACACTGCAAGCTTCATTGACATGCCCAACCTTGGAGTGCCAGTGCCTTGAAGGCTATGAAACGAAAGCGTTGGCGATCTTTTCCCCTTGTTTCATATCTTTGCTGCTCCCCTCTCTTGCACACATTACAAGGGAGGCTAGTTGAAAAAGAAGGATGGCATACATGCAAAGCACTGTACATTCAAGTAGCTGGGCCTACCTGGAGAACTTCAGCTATGTTTACCACGTTTTTCTTTCTGCAATGACATCTGCACTTTTTTATGAACTGTTTACTTACTTTGTGAGACTTTGCGCAGCAGGTGTTAACTTCTCTCACAAAATAGCTCAGGAAACATTTCGGATGATTTTACGTCAGAGGATTCGATAGAGAATCCACACTCCACTGTCCTCGTCCTTTAGAAAAGGGCTTGGCAGTTAGTAAATTACAAGAAGATGCTGAAAAGGTAACAAAAATGAGGCCACGTAAGACTGCCATAAAGTTTCTGCAAAAGTTCCTAAAATCATCTGTCGTCAGTCCCGACAGTATGGCTTTGGGGAATCTCCTGGTCAATAGCCCCCTCACCCCCTACAGAAAAACATGTCTGCAAGGCCGCAGCTGAGGCAAAGTGTACCTGCTAGTGGCCCGCTGCTAAGGTCCCGCCCTCCCTGCTCCACGTGCTGCACTGTTCTCGCTTGGGATTGGACGGGCTCTATACTCGCATATTCCATTCACCCTAAGGACCACGTTATGGACTGCTGCAAACAGGCTGTCCATCCTTGATGGATGCACACCAGGCCTGCAGTACAGACAGGGTGCATGCTCTGTCCTTGCTGCAGTGCGACTCTAACTGGGCATGCCGGGTGCAGGCCGGGACAGAGTGCCCTCAGTGCCCTAATATTCTGTTCACAGTGCACGCCTGCACTAAAACAGGGCAGTAGTGAAATGCCGAATGGCTTCTTGAGGCTGCTGGCTTTCACTGGGCAGGTAGCAAGCTGTCCAGAGTTTGAAAGGGAGGCAGAGATCCCCATGCTAGGGATAGCAAAAGCACCACTCCTCCTTTCACCAATTAAGGCAGGCATCACAGGGTTAGCGCCTTGTTCCACCCTCTGTACTCAATAGCCTCCTATATCATGTTGACAGCGAGTGGAAAGGCAACGATTAGAAACTATGAAAACTAGACATGACTGTTTACATTCTCTTCCTGCGGGTTCCTTATAACCAGTAACAGCAGGAGTAACAAAGCCAGTGCCCGAAGTATCAAAGGGTAGCAGGTGCTCCACTTGTCTAACCCTACCGGACATTCATGAGTACTCCCTTTGTTTATTTTGTTTACTATACGACTGACATCCTCTCACGAGCAAAACATGTATCTGTTGCTCCTGGCTGCAGTGATGGCAGCTTGTACTTAATCATTTTAGCTTGAACGCACTAGCCCCCAATATGTCTTGTGCAAAAACATGCTTAAAAACTTCATGTTACTTACTGCCTATTCATCAAATTAACACCGAATACACGCTTTTCAGGAACTTTGATTTTTGCAGCTTCCGTTTCAAGAGAGGCCAAATGTCTTCCTGTCTTATTTGAAATAAGGATCAGAGTTCTCTAAAAGTCATGTCGCCAAGAATCTGCATTCCATTTGAAAGCATTGAAATGGAGAACAAATTTGTAGTCTCAGCATGAAACTTCTAATATTTCCCCAAAACGAGGTTAACAGGAGTGTTGGACCCTCCGTATCATGGTTTCATGAAAGCCCTGGTCATGGCGGAGAAGTGTCAGCCAGCCCATGAAACATGACAGATGTGTTTGTTGCTGTCATGCAACTTGCAGGCTCCTCCCACCATCTTAGCACATGTCCTCTGTACAGGGAGTGCCGCAAATCGGCCATGTGACCAAACCGGTTTGAGGTGTTGAGTGGCAAACATCCACCCCATTCCAAATCTGTCAGGGCTGTAATTATCTGTGAGAAATGTCAACAGGCGGCTTATTTACTGCGTATGGCTTAGGGATGGTACCGCGCATGTAGCGATACTGAGAGATGTGCGATGATCCTTACCTCAACAGACGACTCAGCTTCTACACCCCCACCCGCCAGCTCCGCTCGACCAGCCTCGCCCTCGCCACAGTCCCCCGCATCCGGAAAACGACCGCCGGCGGCAGATCCTTCTCCCACCTCGCCGCCAAGACCTGGAACACCCTCCCCACCAACCTCCGACAGACCCAAGACCTACTGGCCTTCAGAAGACTCCTCAAGACCTGGCTCTTCGATCAGTAGCAGCACCACCCCCCTCTTCCCCCAGCGCCTTGAGACCCTCGCGGGTATGTAGTGCGCTTTATAAGTGACATGATTGATTGATTGATTCCTTCCTGACGCAGTCAAACCCTGTGCCAGACTATCTCCTGAGTAGAATACTGCATGGATTGACTGAATCCATGCGATTCTAGAGGAAACCGTGACTTTGACCTGTTGTTTTTGACTACAGCCTAAATTCGGGGCTGAGCAGGCCATATGGGAAAACTCAGAGTAGGCTGAGGGCCGGGGTGCTGCTTTGAGGAGTTGATGGACCAAAGGAACATCTGCTGTTCAGCCTCACAAATATCCTTGAGGGGACACACAATTTTCTTGTAGACACACATAGAATTATAGATGAGTAACAATGAATTACAGGGATGTTTTTCACCAAGGGGTCCTCAGTGACTTTAGATAGATAATGAACAAAACAGTGAAGGCTACGCCAATAACTCCGCACATCTAAAGTTGAACAAATAGATTCTGAGACATCAATGCGTGTATCAGACTACATTTTGTTATGGTGCTTTCTTGGTACAAACACCCCGCCACCTAGGGTGTGATAGTCAACGCCCAGGAGCCTCTGGTTGGCATACAAACATCGAACAAAATTACAGAAGCACACAAGTAAGTCCAAGGTTATAGTGTACAATCCAATGTAATAATCTTCTTTTACAAACGAGGTTATATAAATCAGTGATTTATTCTATCTACAGACATTCACATTCTTTGGTCAAGGTGTTGTCTTCAGTACAAACAGGCAGCCGACACGTGTTTCGTCAAAAGACTTTCTCAAGGCTGTAGAAGATAGTTGCAGACAATAGTAATGATGACCAGCGCATGGGCAAAGAATGCTTCACTTAAAAGAACCAGTATATTAGTAACCTGCATGAAGCAGGCAATGAGCGGGATTGGGAAACAAGGGGCCTTAATAAGATTCGGAGAGATCCGGAAGTAGTATGTTGTAAAAGTAATCAAGAAAGGTAAGTACGGCAGCGCAGGACCTTGATAAGCCTCAACTGTTAGCGCGGCCTCCCGGGTGTCTGTGCACGTTCAGGAAAAAAACAGATATTAGATAGATAACCAGCTAACGCAGAGGTGAAAAGTATATAGATAATTCACTTTTTACTCATCTAAAAGTTTATGTAATCTTTGGCCCCCAAAAGCATCTGCTCCAGAGGGACCACAGGAAGGCCAAAAAAGTTTTTTCTTTTTTTTTAATTCACGGCGATTTTTGCGATATATTCACGAATATCACAATGATTTGACAAAAACCAAACAAGTGTGGCCTCCTGTGCTATTTTTGAAGAAGCTCCAGTGTGGGCCAGATCCTGGGGGCATGTGGGCAATATAGAGAAGAAGGAGGGAGGCGCACGGAGCCCACCTCCTGAGTCTCGGGGATCACCACCTCCCCGTTGCTTTATTTTAAATATTGGAGGGGGCCTCGCAGACGCCCCTCCATGGGCTCAAGGGAGCCTCAGGGACACCATGTCCCCTGTACTTTATTATTAAAATGGAGGGGTCGCACGGGCATCCCTCCATGGGCTCTTTAGAGCCCCGGGGACCACCACCTCCCCGGGGCTTAACACGAATAATTAGCGGGGGCCACGTGGACCCCCGTGCCCCGGGGACCACCACCTCCCCGGGGCCAGCATTTAAAATATATGTGGGAGGGGCCTCCCGGGCCATAGACGGCCCTGGGGATCACCACACTGGCATGTGAATTGTAAAGAAGGGGGACCATTTGGTCCACCTTCTGAAGCTATTGACCCTGGGGACCGCTAACCCCCAGAGCCAGCTCCTGCTATGTCCCTGGGGTGCCCACCCGGGACATAGCTGTTTGCTTTTGCTCGGCGGGAAACCGGGTCCCCTGGCTGTCATAACTTTTTCAATATTTGGAATATACTTGTAGTAGGGAGAACACCACCATAAATGAATGCATACATTAGAAGTAAAATAAATATGATGCTATGGGAGAGCCAACACTATAAACAGTGCCGTAGAATATTTAAGACAGCGTAACCACCCATCCTCCAAGACAGAGCTAAAAGTACTCAATACAGTTCAAAAGTTTAGGGAAGCATCAAGTAGCTTGTACCACTTTTGTGGGAAGCATTATCAAAGGCCTCACCCACAGAATTCCCCCTGAGTTTTAGGCCAACACCTGAAACAAACAATAGCTAGTAATAAAACAAAGCAGGGAGGAAAGCCACAGCAGCACTTAAAACATTTGCTGATATAGGTATCCTACCACCCACACCAAACACAAGAAAGAGTTTATTTTTTATGACAAGCTAAATACTGATAAACAAGTAAAAATTTACCCCACAGAAAATAATCTTCTGCTTTATACAATCACCCATTTGGTTAACGGATGGCACATTTAAAACATGCCTATCCCCACCATTTAACCAAGTTTATACAGAGCACACTCAGCAAACAAAATAACATAACATTAATATTTAGACTGTTTACAAATAAAGTGCAACATAACATCAATTCTTATCCCTCATTCACCCAAAAACGAATAAATATCCAGCATTGAATAGTAACAGATATGGTCGCACTATGATATATACATTACAAAAATATTTCCAGACAGCTAAATCCAAGAGTGCTACTGATCCAGCGCTACACTTTATCAGGGATCGATACTCATCAATATTTTCATACAAATGGCCCATACACATTCACCCAACTCATAAATCCCTGTTGCACTGGGGGTCAAGTTTTAATGACGTGAAAAATAGTTTCCTTCACAGATTCATGTTTATCATTTCTAAATACATAACTAGACCTGTATATCAACTCTCTTTCCTCTCGGTCGACGGACCAATTAGTTGAGTAGTTGATGGTGATAATAGAACTAACTATCTAATCAGTTAAATGATCACAGACTCTCGATAGGATTAATAAAGTTTATCTCAAATAAATGTAAATGATCAATGCTCATCGCATACAGGTTACAATGCAAACAAAGAATCTCACATAAGGAATAGAATCAATCAACAACGCAAACAGTGTCATACTCATCATCAATAAACAATATGCACATGAAGGAGTGGATAGATGAAGAGACAAGTTTCAGCAAAATAATGCGAAACAAATATACATATGACGGAGTGGATAGATGAAGAGACATAAGTTTCAGAGACAAAAATACATTTGCAAGTAAATTATGCAAAGTACGAGACAAAGATAATACAAACGCAAAGGATCTGTGAAATACCACCCCCCTGGCCAAGGGAGTAGTGGGGGTGTCCTGAAATAGAGTCAGGAGACAAAGATGACAGGACAGGGACAGGAACAGCTAGGCCTCTCTGCAAACCGACAGACAGCGATGCATTACCCCTCTCTCCTCTGCACTCGATCAAAACTTCCTACTCCTCTTCTAACCACACCCCCAAATGGACCCCCAGTTATACCCTAAAACCTACATGTCCAACCCACATTAGTTGAAACAATTCACTGGATTCGACTTTCTATTGGTCAGTTTAGGAGGTGGTGTATCACTCCACCAGGTTCCCATTCACAATTTCCGTATATTTATTGTTCTATATCCTCTCTCATTACATCATGTTTGACTTGTTCGTTTAATTCAATACATGATACTTTCACATTAATTCACATGTATTTCTCTGCTACGTCCGCGGAAGAAGTCTTGGATCCCACGGCCAGGCTCATCTTTTGGCAGGCGAACAATGTTCTTTGAGCTGGTTAGCCTTGAACCTTTACACTTTCTCTGCAGCGCTCAATTCTTCAGTCTGCTTTGTCATGTCATTTTGTTCACTCTCCAGCCCCTCATCTATCCGGTCAACTTAAGAGATTCCAGGCCCATTCGACTCACTACGGCAAATAGAACATAAGTATTCATTAATTACATGGTAATGCACTTTTCACTGTTTACCACCCACTTTTGCACTATCCCCTGTTAATATTTTGCTTAGCAAAAGCTTCATGCAAAGCGGCATTATTTATTATCGTTTAAATCAAGATGCGAAATGCGGCCTAAACATGCATTAGCTTTGTTTCTTTCGAAACGCAATGTAAAATAAGGCCTTGTTCTTTTATGCATTTAGTTCACATTAGTGCACGCATGCGCAAAGCGGTTTCCCACGTGTTCATGTGATTTGCATTGTTAATTTTTCACTGCACACTGTTAGTATTATGGGGGAGTTAATTCGAGCAAGTTTCTTTCTGCAAAACTTTGCTCCATCACTACTTTCACTTCAACCAATCATTTGGTGATAATTTCAAAAAAATCTACCCTAAGCATAGAAAAAGCCCAAATAGCCAATTTGTCTTTGAAATAAAGAAAACAATGGCTCTATCCTTTGTCCCTACCACAGAAGTAGTAAAGTTTTACAATTTATTAAAAACTCATCCTACTTGAAAACCCCCCAGAAGTAGTAAAGTATTACATTTTAGTAATAAACTCCTACTTGAAAACCGTTGAAAAAATACATTTCACTTTTCTTGATTACTTTGAGGAGACCTCAGTTGGCTGCCTGCATTAATCAGGGCACATGTGCCAAACCAGGAACATAAAATGAAATGTCTTTAAGAGTACCCTTAGCCAGGAAGCCAAAACCAACAATGCTACTGAGGGGTGTCTTCATTTCTTTCAAGATACACTTGGTAGGCACCACCCAGCCCTGTACCTGGTCATTGAAATACTCATAAAAGTGCACAGTTACCAAGACCTTCATCAAAAACAAGTGTTGGCATAAACTCTGACACCCAAAACCCCAAAACAGAAACGGACATTCATGAAATGATACCCCTCAAAGTGCAAGGCCTGGATTATTTAGAAAACATGGCTTACAGCCTAATACATACCTACCAAGAAACACCACCAAACCACACTAAAAATAAATAGAAAGTACTACATCTAGAATAGTGATTAAATCACAGCTACAAAAAAAATTCCACGGTACATGGTTTTATTTATTTACTTTTGGGATTTTTTTAATAACTTCTAATCCCATTATGCCAATAAAAACAGATTCTTAGACATATCCTGAGCCGCCAACATTAAAATTAGAGGCAAGGATTCTCAGAGATATTTTTAACCAATTAAATTCACTTCACATCACATTTCACGCACCAACACCAGCTCCGCTGTAATCAGGCGTCGTAGCACAACCGGGGGGTATTCGGCCGCCCGGTTGGGACCCCAATGATGAAGCATGACACCAACTAGGTTGGTGTGTGAGGGGTCTTTTAAGAACACCTAATGGGTCCAAGTTCATACTACATATAGTGACTTATCTACATACACACAGTGGGTTCGTCCATATTGTTTAAGTCCAGTACACATCCGGGGAACAGGACGCGCCCCTTAGCCTTATCCCTTGCTCTCCCATTGTTTTTCTAGTAATTCTGCAGCGCACAGCTGTGAGAGCCTACGTTTTTTATGTTTTTTACCACGATCTATTGCACAAGGACCCAGTTACATCATGGCATAGAATCAGGGCTTGGGTTTCACCCTGGATGATGTCAACAGCATCCTAGCTAATCCTCCGCTTATGGCGGATTTTAACATGGCAACATCAATTGCCCAAACGGCAGACTGGGAAAGCTTGAATGAGAAAAAACGTAATCGCATCAGAACCATTCTCCACGGGGTCATCCTCACTGAGTATTTGAGAAACAATACTGCCCCAAGGGGACTAATAGTTACGAATGCTCCACGCATTTTCTGGACGATGAGACTTTCTGCAAAGATTGGGCCCAAATAGCGTGGCGCTGCACACAGGACTGGATCATTCTCATTATTCAAACAGCCAAGCGCCTCTCTGAGACCATCCTCATTGAAATTCAAACCACTGAAACACACTTTAAAGCCACTCTGACTTCCTTCAAAAAAAGACTGGACGAGACCAATAAGGAGATCAATGAATATAAAGAAAGCTTAACACAAAGTAAAATCAAGAAATTTCAGAAAGATCTCAAAAAGTTCTCTTACCTGAAAACATACCCTTATGCGGACACAGACTACCAACCCCCGAAAAGGAATGATACATCAGGAGGGTCTTCGGATGAAGATTCGTCAGGAAGTAGTAATTCCAGCTTAAACAGCTACAGAAGAAAACAACAAGGAAGAAGCAGAAACACCACGTGGCAACATCCATGGACACCAGCACCACCGGGACCAAATATACACTATCCTGGTCAATACCCTCCCATGCAACCGCAATATGGATACGGCTGGAACATGCCTTTTGGACCCCCACCACCTTACATGAACCAGCATCAGCGTTTCCCTTTTTTAGGAGGAGGCCCACGAGGCCGAGGGAGAAGACGACGAGGGAACCAAGTCCATTGGGGAGAGGACCAGTACGAAGGAGCCCTGACGAGGAGCAAATCCAAAGACCAGCAACCAGGCGCCAGTACGAGATGGGCTTGGTCACCAACCTTTCGTCCCACATCCTGACACCTACAGAACAGGCAGTCCTAGAGAAGGGACTCGGATTTGTACCCACGGCCAGATTAGACAAATTCCAGCTACACTGTGAGCTAGCGGCATTTTTTCGAAAACTCAGACTAAAAGCCTTTTTCGAAGATTCTCCATCACAACCAAATGCAGAAAGAGCAGGGGACACGGGATTCAGAGTAAAATCCACATTCATGCCACCCCCCCACTGCCATTCCCCCTGAGATAGCAGTATATGAACAAGCTGTATTTAAAGACATCGAAGATCTCAACGAGGACCACACTTTCCAAAATACCAGCACAGCAGAACGGGCAGCCATAGAATCACTCAGATCCAACCAATCCATTGTTATCAAACCTGCCGACAAGGGTGGAGGAACAGTCATCATGAACAAAGTAGACTACCAACGCGAATGCATAAGACTCCTTAGTGACAGAAAGAACTATGAAAAACTCAATCAGGACCCAAGCGATAACCTGAGATCACGCATTCACACTCTAGTGGAAGAAGCAGAAACAACAGGACTTATCACGCCCGGAGAAGCTAAATTTCTTACCACTACCACAGGCAAAACACCCTATTTCTATGTGGTACCTAAAATACATAAGAACATAACACCCCCTCCGGGACGTCCCATTGCATCCGGTATTGGTTCTCTACTGGAGCCCCTGTCGCGTTACTGTGACTTCTTCCTCCAACCTATGGTTCAGACCACAAATACCTACCTACAGGACACGAAGGATCTTCTGAGACTACTCAATGGTCTGACATACAACCCAGAAACCTCGTTCCTAGTAAGTCTCGACGTGGAGAGCCTCTACACGAGTCTCCCACAAGACGACACCCTAAGAGTCCTGGAGATGGCCCTGAAGCAAACAGACTGGCAACACCAGACATCCAAGAAATTCATCTGGGAATGCGCGAAACTTGCGTTAAAAGACAACTTCTTTGAATTCCAGGGCCAACTCTACCTCCAGAAGTACGGTACATCTATGGGGAGCGTCTTCGCCCCCAGTATAGCAGGTCTTTACGTACACCACTTTGAGACAAAATACATTTTTTTCAACAATGTGTCACGGATTCCAGAAATAAAATTCTACAAAAGATACATAGATGATATCCTACTCATCTGGGAAGGCAACACAGAATCGCTCAACACATTTTGCCAATGGCTCAACACCTGTGACCAGAACCTCAAATTTACGCACAGCTTCGATCACCGGAAGACAACATTCCTTGACCTTGACATCGAAGCTGATGATGGTCACCTCAAAAGCAAAACACACTTCAAACCCACTGCCTGTAATTCACTTCTACATTTTTCCAGTTTCCATCCAAGGACACTGAGGGAAAATCTTCCCTATGGACAATACCTACGACTGCGAAGAAATTGCAGCAACGTGATAGACTTTAAAGATCAAGCTAAAGACTTGAGCAACAAGCTTAGAGACCGTGGATATCCCAAACATATCACTGAAAAAGCCAGAAAACGAGCCAGAAATCAAAATCGTGAAGGACTCATGGAGACACATCACGCGAAGCAACACCAATACCGTTGACATGCGTTACTACCTTCAACACGGTCTCCAACCAAGTTTCCAACATCATAAAGAAACATTGGAAGATCCTCAGGACAGGAAACCTCAAATGGGACCCTCCCCTACTTTCCCACAAAAAAAGCCAAATCCATAAAAGACGCCCTCGTTTCCACGAGACCGGTACAACAACATAAACAAGGGAACACAGTTCTGAACGCTTGGGGCCTTCCAAAAGTCACTGGCCATTTTGCATGTGGTAACTGCAGCGTCTGCCACCTGACTGCAACCACCAAGAGTCTACACCTAGAGCCGGGCAAAACGTGGGAGCTGCGACAACACACTAATTGTAATACTGCACATGTAATATATCGGATTATGTGTCCATGCAACCTCATCTACATTGGAATGACAAACAGAAAAGTAAAGACCAGAATATGTGAACATCGGAGCACTATAAGATGTAAGAAGAACATCACTAAAATGACCAATCATTTTCTGGAGACAGGACACACGACCAACGACATGAGTTGGGTCATCATAGAAGCCCTGGACCCCAACATGCCCAATATCCAACAGCAACTTTTTCAAAAAGAACAAAGATGGATCTATCGTCTTTCCAGCCATAAGACCGTCCTGAATGATAATATTCCTTGGAACAGTCTCAATAAACAATAAGTACTACCTTTGTAAGACCACAAATTGAAACTAACACTTGTCCTCATGCCTGACGGTAGGGACATGTAGGACCCTCAACATTGTGGCATGCCAGTAAGATATTATCTTATAACCATCTAAGAATATATACTATGCGCCAAGATTCATTAGACCATACTAACTAAGCTACCCTTAGATAATGAACATACGCACGAGCTGAACACATTTTCCAAGATGGCAGCCTTGCTGGTCTACTACCCCCCCGACTCTTTGTAACATCAGTATTTTACCCACAGGAATAGCTCTATTCACCACGCAGCGCAATAAGGTCTTCCAGGACACTCTTACATCGACCAACTACAAGGTCCTTACACACCTTTGACCGGTGTTTGTCCCTTTTTTCAAGCGAAACAGCATTCTCCAGTATGGCTGCCCGGTTAGACACCCGCAATAGCGTTCTAGATATTGACCGCGCATGCGTGCGCATGCGCATCGAACTCAATGCAGAGTCACTGTCGGTCCCGGACATGCATTTCCACACGTACCGGGGCCGATTCATACACTACTTAAGCTGCTTTCCCCCTTCACACCCAGCACCAGCCGGGACTACAGGGGACCGAATGAGGTTTATAGCGGATGACTCGACATTACCAAGTAAGACTTTGCGTGCTCCAGTAGTGCCATTACAAAGAGCCTACCTAGACGATTGGGCTCATCCCGGCGCTCTTTAATTTTCAGATTGGAATCTTGGACGAGCATCACACCCCCGAGCCTCGATATCTGCCTTAAATCCATTAGCATTGTAACTATGACATAACCGATTACTTGTGCATGTCCCCTTTCTTAAAAAATAATGTTTTTATATATTTTTTAAACAAATGTTTATTTTCCTCACTTTGCCTTTATTAGTGATTTAACTAAGGAGCACAAAGCGATCTGACTACAGGAGATCTGCTCTTAGTGCGCTGTGGACCACTAGGCACCCACTATAGTGGCCCTCACGCACGACCCAGTGCCACAATTAGCACAGTTATAGACTACACCTAGCGCTAGCACCAATACGTGTGCAGCCAATGACCAGCGCCTTACAGCGCACCATGAACTAGATTGCCCAATTCCTTACAGGCGCAGCATGCATGAAATATCCCTGCATGTTGCAATTTGCATGGGCAACACACCAGTCACTGTAGTAACTCTCTTGCTATGACTACAGAACACCAATATAGTCATAAAGATTGCATTTTATGTTGCGACATATGTTTTGTCCTGTCTTTCTGTTTCCCATACAGGAGTTTTTGCTTTTTAAAGTATCAGTGAGTACATTGACTTTTTTACCACACACCTTAGCGCGTGTGTAGGTCCCGCACTGGTTTTCACGTGGCACCTATCCCTTTTGCCACTCACCTGGTCCTGAAGAAAGCCCCACTTACTTTCACATGAGGGGCTGAAACATGTAGACCGCCACACATAGTCAACTTAATGGTAATAATCCATTAATAGTTGCACTGCACATATCAATTCTTAGACATATCCTGAGCCGCCAACATTAAAATTAGAGGCAAGGATTCTCAGAGATATTTTTAACCAATTAAATTCACTTCACATCACATTTCACGCACCAACACCAGCTCCGCTGTAATCAGGCGTCGTAGCACAACCGGGGGGCATTCGGCCGCCCGGTTGGGACCCCTATAATGAAGCATGACACCAACTAGGTTGGTGTGTGAGGGGTCTTTTAAGAACACCTAATGGGTCCAAGTTCATACTACATATAGTGACTTATCTACATACACATAGTGGGTTCGTCCATATTGTTTAAGTCCAATAAAAACAGAGACAACACAATCTAGTGCCTAAACCCAATTCCAAGAACTACCTCAGTCTAGGAACATATTTCTATTGAAATTCCACATCTTGTTTGGTAAATAACAAAATAATTGTAAAACATTGAAAAAATGTGTAGTAAGTGTATTTTATTTGGCAATTTATTTTAAAAATATAAAAATGTTTAGATAATAAAAACAAAATTTTACATTGATTTTATTTGAAATATATTTTTTATTAAATATGTTGACCAATAAAGTCTAAATATTTTTGCATTTCTTTATGTTTAAAATGTATTTAAATAATTTATACCAACGTTTTATAATAAGGGGCTTATTACAGGGTCGGTCGGAGTTTCCTCCGACAGGCACCATGGCGGAAATGGGACTGACCGACCTCTGGTCAGTGGTCCTGACTGCCTAACATGGTGTGGTCGCATTTCCACATTTACCTATGAGAGTATGTGTTATGGCCTTAAACCGGCTGTAGCACTAGCTCCCATAGAGAAATGGGAGGTTGTGTTAATCCCTGCACCCCGTGGCAGGCATCTCAAAGTGCCTCCCAAAAAGTGCAGGGATCAACAAGGGGGCACATGGTGCCCCCTCAGCTCCCAACCGGAGTCCGAAAACAGAAGGGGGCCCTGCTAGGGGCCCCCAAACATGCTTTCCGACAGGCTTTCCATGTTGTAAAGCCCGGCATGGAAAGCATGCCGGAAACCGTGCATCGTAATCCAGACGGCGTAAAATGCTTTCCATATGGATTATGGGCTGGTTCCGATTGGCCGACGGGCTCCTTGAGCCTGTCGGAAGCCAGCCGGAATGACCGGCCGTATTGTAATCAGCCGGTCAGAATTGAAACAGACGATCTCATTCTTAAAACCTAAGGTCAGAAGCTTTACGACCGAGATCGTAAAAGACCTCCAATTGTTTTACATAATGTAAAAAACAGTCAAAATGTAAATGCTGACCTATATATTTTTTATATTAATAATTGTATGTTTTTCTTCTTTATATTAAGAATATATTTCTACCAAAGATGGTGAAAATTTTATATTTTATTTTTAAGGCAGAATTTTGTATAAATACGTATTTAATTTTCTTGTAAATAAAATTCACACTTAACATACATATCCTCATTTTTTTAAAAGTATACTGTATTCAAATTAATTAGTTTCATGTTATTCTTTTTATGTTACAATGTTTGTTAAATTCAAAATGTACAGCTTAAAAAGTATTTCATTAGAAAATACAGTAGTAATAATTGATTTTTAAAAATGAACATAACTATTCTTTGACAAACATGTAAAACAATAATATTTATCATGAGAACTCCGGACCCACATATATTGTTAAAAGAACTAGATATCAATCAATTTCTTTATTCGGTTTATGCAAATTAAAACCATAAAAGATAATAGTAATGAAAACAATTCAAGATAAAGGACTTCTACAAACTGTAGTCAAAACAGCAAAATATTATAGAGTGCAAGATGCCCCAAATAAAAACTCAAATACATCTACAAGGTACAGTGACAAAAACAGTACATCAGTCTGCAGACTCTAGTCAAAATAGCAAAATGTAATAGTGAGAAGTTGGTTCCGACCATCTAATCTGTCCATATTTTTTGCTTTTTAAATCAGCTGGTTTTTGACCTTTTACTGTGGGAGAGCACCATAACCTGTAACTCACCCACGGTAAACACATGGTAAAGTGGACTGTGCGTGTTTACTGCCAGTGTCCGCCTTTGTAGGTAAGGCTGCTGCGACTCAGCCAGGATAAGAGGCACTTGGCTGGTTACACATGACCACGTGTGTGTACATGTGTGAGGTATGCACATGGGAGACTCCTGTTGTGTGCAGCCCAGGAACTGTGCAGAGGTAGCATGGGTGTGGGATTCCTATAGCTCAACTCCCAGGACATATTGCTTGGGTTCAAGGACAACAAGTTTTCATGTTTATTTTGTTCTTGGGACAAGTAGGCCGCACCCCCTGCAGCACAAACCCTTTGGCTGCCAGTTTACAATACCACATTATGGATCAGGGAAGGGCACTGTCTACATTAGAGGCAATATTTGTGTCCATAAGTCAATGCTGTTTGAACTTGTATTTATGGTTCATTAATGCAAAGCCTTTGTTATTAGGGTAAGGGCTCTAAGGACATTTTGTAAGCTTGGACTGCACTACTGACAGTGGTCCCAGAATAAAAATGTGTACACACGTTTGCAAAGTTTAATATGAAGCTTCATATAATACTCCCAGAATGCTCTCTGATTAGATGCAAATATTTGCAGAAGCTTGAATGCAGGATTGCTGAGTCTTTTTTTTTTTTTCCTAGTTGCATTTTTTTGTGAACATTTACTTTGAAAGCAATGTTTTGCTAAACTAATGTGAAATGTTCTTTGAAGCATCGTCTACTTAAATGTGTTGATGCATGCTAGTATTCCCCAAAAATATTCATAATGGAAAATCAGTGAAACCAGTTTCAACAAGATTATGGGAAACATGAAAATAAACAATAATTATTATTTTTTTTTAATTTGTTTTATTAATTTCATTAAACAAACACAAGTCACAGCATTGCAGCCCATGCGTTCGCACAATTCCCGCTTTGTTCCTGCGATACATTAACAACCATGTACTTCTAGAATATCATCTTGACACTCAGATAATCACATCGCCCAATCCTGAGACCCCCAAGGTATAACATTGCCTACTAGCGTACATATGTCCGAGGGTAGAAAAACCTCTAATACATGCAATAGTCACAATTTAAGCAGTAGGACTGACATTTGCAGATCTATCAATGAGCCCGGCGTCATCCCGTTCAGAGATTTCTAACTCAGCGGTCTTGGCCGTTATGAGATAGGTGGTAAGTAACCCCCAATAATTTTTTGGTCTATTACGTGGTGGAAGCAGCTCACTATAAAGCTCAGTTTGCGTACTGCAATATGTCAAATCCTCTTTCCATTTCTGTAATGTCGGTAAAGGGCCCCGAAACCAATGGAGTGCAACCCTGCGCTTAGCCATCAATAGCCCCATGTCTATCAAGCGCCTTACTCCCTTTGGTAGGGGCCTGGAGTATCCTAGTAGTGCGAGCGCTGGGTCTGGCTCAAGGGTTAGCCGTGTAATTCGACTCAGTTCCTTAAACACCTCCACCCAGAATGTTGAGATGCCTGGGCACCCCAAGCCAAGTGGAGAAAATCCGCCGCCCGCTCTCCACAACGATCACATGCCCCACTTTCCCGGAGCCCATATCTGTGCAGCCTCTCCGGGGTGTAGTATACCCTGTTCAGAAATTTAAAATGCACCAGCCGGTGACGGCCGTTGAGGGAAATACGTTTAGTGCTCATGCAGCAATAGACCCACATGTCATCGTCTATAGCTGCCTCTAAATCGCGCTGCCACTCCAACCGTGCCTTCGTGTACTGATGCGCCCTATGTGACATAGCTATGCTGTATAGTCTAGCAACCATGCGCTTCGTGGACGCAGCGCTGATAATGTAAGTTAACGCTGTTACCTCAGGGGCTCGAGGTATTCCTCCCCCAGCAATTCCCTAAGCGCCCGCCTAACTCTATGGAATTGAAATCTGGCCAATACGGTGGGGTGGCGATCGACAGTGTTAAGGTCCTCCCATGACTTGCAGCAACCCTCTTTGAACAAATCCCCAACAGTGTGGACTCCTAACGTGCTTAGTGCTCTTATGACTCCTCTATCTTTACAAGGGGCTATCCAAGTGCACCACTCCAATGGAACTTTCGGTGAGTACAGCAGCGCCCCCGCCTGCATTTGCAGTAGTCGATGCCACGCATGAACTGTGGGATTAATGGAGTCCAGCAAGCAGACCCTACGGTCAACGTTTTGGAACAGCATCGCTGGGAGGGGCCGCGGAGCGGCCACCTCCGACTCTATTCGGAGATGCGGGATATCAGGAGAACCATGTATCCAGTAATGAGCATGAGCACATTGTGCAGATCTGTAATACAGTTCGAAGTCCGGAGCTCCCAGCCCCCCATAGAGTAAGGCAACACTAGGATCTGCCATTTAACCCGTGGCTGCTTACCGGCCCATGCCAGCCGGACCATCAGCGTCGTTAGGCGACGAAAGAATACTTTCGGTAGCACCATTGGGATATTTGTGAATAAAAATAACAGTCTCGGAAGCACAACCATCTTCATGATAGATATTCTGCCCATCGCTGACAGGGGTAGCTTAATCCATCTCTCCACGTCGTCCTCCAGCTTACTGAAGGTCGTCCCATAATTCTCCCGAAATACTGTCTCAGAGTCAGTGTGGAGTTTAATACCGAGGTATCGCACCGCGTCCGTGGTCCACACGAGGGGATAATCAAGGGCGAAATGCGGAGTGCAAGGCGTGAGAGGAAAAACCAGCGACTTAGGCCAATTAACCCGGAGTCCCGACAGTCCGCCAAATCGCACCACCTCCCGTAGCACCGCAGCGAGGTTAGTTTCCGGGTGCCTAACATACAGCAACGTGTCGTCAGCATACGTGGAGACGATTAATTTATAGTGGGGAAAGCATATCCCCCGATTCAGGTGGTACTCCCGTAATGCACACGCTAGCGGCTCTGCCACCAAGGCATACAATAACGGTGAGAGGGGGCAGCCCTGTCTTGTGCCCCTAGCGTTATTAAAGGAGGCAGTAACTATGTCGCCAATTTTTATACGGGCCGTTGGTTTACTGTACAAGGCGGCCAGCAACTGTAAAAAGACAGGTCCTACACCCATCCTGGATAATACATGTGTCATAAATGGCCATTCAACTGAATCGAATGCCTTTTCGATGTCTAAAAAACCGCCGCTGCTGGCACATCCGGCTTTATGTGTTGCAGTGCCCCGAATACAGTGCGCAAGTTATAGGTGAGGTTCCTGCCAGGAACGAAGCCCGCCTGTTCCGGAGCGACTAGGAGTGGCACCATCGGGACCAACCTATTCGCAAGAATCTTAGCAAACAGTTTTGTATCGACATTTAACAAAGACAACGGACGGTATGAAGCACAGTCTGCTGGGTCCTTGCCAGGTTTGAGCAGCGTTATTATCACTGCCTCCGACATAGTGGGCGGCATCGTCCCAGCCACACAGATAGTCTCAAACAGCGTAGCGATCTGCGGAAGCAGCTTGTCAATGAAAGTTCTGTAAAAAGTGGCTGTGAGGCCGTCGGAGCCGGGAGCGCTGCCTGCGCGCATGGAAGACAAAGCCAACAGGATTTCGTCCTTTTCCAGAGGTCGCATAAGGAATTCCCTGTGTGAGTTTGTCAGCCAGGGTAATTTAATATGGGCTAAATAATCGAGTATTTCCTCATCCGCCGCTGCTGTTCGGGAGGTATATAGCGACATGTAATACTGACGAAATCTATCTGCTACTTCCGTGGCATCCGACACCACCTGTCCCTCCGCAGACTTAATCTCCGCAACATGCGTCGCCTCCCGTCGATTCCTAAGCAACCTAGCCAAAACCCCTCCTGGCCGATCCCTCTCTCCGTACACTCGGGCCACGGCGTATTTGCCCATATATTTAACCTCTTCATCAGCCGCTTGACTGTACTCACCAAGTGCCTCCGTTAGAGCCCCCTCCGAGATCACTTCAGACCCCCGCAGGAGCTCGCTCTCTAGGTCTCTAATCTTTGCTTCTAAACTACTCAGCCGGTTGCGTATGGACCTGAGTACTCCCGAATGCTTCGCTATAGCAACCCCACGAATATAAACCTTAAAAGCCTCCCAGACAATTTGATAGTCATCAACGGACCCCACATTTTTTTCGAAGAACAGCTCTATAGCACCAGATAACTCCTCTTTAAATACTGCATCTAACAGGGCATAGGGGGGGAACCGCCAAGTGAATGGGGGTATGCGCGTGCATGGTGTCTCCAACACTAGTAAAACCGGGGAGTGGTCGGAAAGCGTGCGCGGAAGCACCCGACAGGAACGAATGCAATCGCATAGTGAGCTCGAGGCTAGCCAATAATCTATTCGCGTGTGGATATTATGATATGCAGAATAGTGCGTGTAACCCCCCTGTAATGGATGCTTCCAACGCCAAACATCGCGCAATTCGGACTCAATCAAAATGCTATTCAGCTCTTTGGCTGCCGCCGTTGCTCTCCTAGCAGGGCCTCTCGACCTGTCCAGGCTGGGGTCTCGAAGCAGATTAAGATCGCCACCCCACAGCTGGCGCATCCCGCTATAGCAGCCCACCACCCGTGACAGCTCTGCGAAAAATTCAGGATTATCGAAATTGGGGCCATAAATATTAACTAACAGAAAGTCCATGTTCTTCCCTCTACAGCTAGTGAGTACATATCTCCCGGCTGTGTCAGTGGCTAGTGGTGTGAATTTAAGAGCGGACCTGGGATTAATCCATGTAAGAACTCCACGAGCGTGCGTGGTAAACCCTGCTGCATGCACTGCACCCAAGAGGCCCCTGCACCGCAACATAGGGGAAGTAAGCGGGAGATGTGTTTCTTGCAGAAACGCTACGTCTATGTGATGTCTTTTCAAATATGCAATGACCTTACGAACCTTCCTGTGGTCGTTCAGCCCTCGGACATTCCAGGTTAATACTTTAAGGGTGTCTGCCCCTGGGTCGTGCCCGTCTTCAGTCACCCGAGTCATGGGGAAGTATGAGACAACCAATGCCGACTTCTATACAACCAAAGGGAACTGCACTGTAGGAATAAGCAGGTAAAAACGGTGCAACACATTGCTTGTGAACAAAACCCCAACCCTCCCCCACCCACATCAAGGCCCCCCAACCAGGACCTGAAGTAGCAAAAGCCCGAAGTACCCCAACATCAAGACATTCAACCCCCTTCTTATTTCAAACCCCCTCCCTCCCTCTGTATCCCTCCCTTGTAAACAACGAAAACATACTTTCTTGTGTGTAAAGAAACACTCGGGGGCGGAGGTTGCCACCTATGCTCTAAAAGCCAACTCTTGGCAAAGCATTCGTTAGGCTGCACCTTGACTTAAATGTAATAAACATTGGCGCACCAAATATTGAACTTAAGTTACATATCCTATAACTCTTAGCCGCTGTTGCTAAAAAAGAAAAAAATACCGCTGCAAAGACAGCACAATACCATGGAGGCACGGCCTCCCTGCTCACACCAGTAAACCTTAAAAACATTATAGTGATACCCAAAGTCTAGTGCACGAGTTCCTTATCTGTGATATCTGCAATCGCGCTGTTAGTCCTGCTCGTCTAGCAATCCACCTCCAGCTGCAGCTCCCACGTTCTTTTCCGGGCTACCCCGTTGCTCCCTGGACCAGTCTTTGAGTGCTTTCTGCAGAGCCTTGGTATCCGTGAAGAAAAGTGATTTGCCCTGCCGATTAACACGCAGTCGGGCTGGGTACAACATCGCATAGTCAATGTTCTTTTCCCTGAGCTGCTTTTTAAATGGAACAAACTGTCGACGCGCCTCTTGAACTCTCGCCGTGAAGTCAGGGAACAGAGCTAGCGTCGAGCCCTCGTAGTGGAGCGATTGTTTCTCTCTGGCCGCTCTCAACGCAGCATCCCTATCGCGGTAGTTAAGCAATTTAGCGATAATGGGCCGCGGGGAGCCCCGGCGGCGGTCTTGGCCCCAAGGAGCGGTGCGCTCGCTCGACCACAAACATGGATGAAAATGTCTCGGTGCCTAATAGCTGTACCAGTAATTTCTCCACAAATTGCTCCATGTTCCCGGTGGGTGTGGACTCCGGAAGGCCCGTGATGCGCAAGTTACTCCTCCTCGACCTAGCCTCCAAGTCCTCCGCCTTGTCCTGCAAGGACAGCATCGCCTTTTCCATGCGTTTGCGGCTTGACTCAACGTCCGTCTGAGCTTCCTCCACCTCTGTTAGCCGTTGTTCAGTCACATCAAGCCGTTCCGCGTGTTTGTCCACTCTTTCGGACATCCTGTCCAGGCGGTAGGATAGGGAGTCAATTTTTGAGCCAAGCACCGTTAGCGAGTCCTGTATGCCCTTTTCCATCGAGGACAGCATGGCCTTGATGTCACTGTTCGGTGTTTCCCTGGGTGGCTCCGCTCCCGCACCCCGGTCATCCGCCGACAGCGCACGGTCCCTGGGACGGCGCTGGTCAAAGGAAAGCTTTTGTTGGGTCTTGTCAGTCCGGCCCACCACGGCTGTTGGGCGCCGCGGACCCACGCCCCCAAACCCCTAGTATGCCAGGCAACGTACCAACGAAAGTTCCTGGGGTGAGCTGTGCTCCAGTGGAAACCTCAGGCGGTTTCTTCCACCGCTGTTCCTCCAGCCTCTATGTTGATACCCCGGCCTGCTCCGCCGCCACTAGGGTAACTCAGGGCTGCCAATCCGATAACAAGGCAGGTGGGCAGTCCGATCAGGGCACCTCTGTAGGTAGAAATGGGCATACAAGGTCAGATCTCTTCCCTGGGCCGAGCCTCTGCTCCAATCCGAATCAATCCATCTGCAATACTGCACAGCAGAAGAGCGCCGGATATCTCATGTGGCGCACCGACCTGCACCATCCGCGGCATAGGGCGCTGCACACTTGGGGTCTCACTCGGGTCTCGCAGTCAGAGCTCCATGGGGGAGGGTGCGGCAGGCGGGGGGTACAACCTCAGCGCAATATCAGGCATCCATCACTCTGTCCACCTGTCCCCTCGCTGAAGTCGCGTCGAGGCTCGTGTCACCACAACTGCGCCCCCGCACCGTTCCGCCACTAGCGCAGATCAGCAGAGCTCACCGTTTCTCCAGGATAGGGGGAGCGCACACGTTTCCAGCTCCACTATCTTCGCGCACAATGTTCGCACCAGCAGCGCCGAGCAGACGCAACTCCCCGTCCTGCCTCAACCTCCGGTCGGCTCACTGATTACTCGAGCCTGGGGACGCACGGCCCAGCACCCGCGCCGCAGCAGAATCTCCGCTTCCTCGTCACCCAGTCGGATGACAGGGGATTTCGGCCGTACCCAGGCAACCAACGCTACTTAGCGCTGCCCTTCTGGGGTGTAATGAGGTACGCCAATGCAGGATACTTGCAAGGATCGTGAAAGTCAGCACAGAGCTCTTCTGTTAGGCGGCCATTTTCGGCGCCTGCAAGCTCCGCCCCCCGAAAATAAACAATAATTGGCAAAGCCGATAGGTCTGACATTGGTGGCAAGCCTTTTGGTTTTGTCAGTGCATGTCTTGTTTTGAGATGAGTTTTGTATAACTTTATTGTTGTGGGAGCTGCCAGGCCCTCATCATTATAACAAACATTGGCAAAAAGCAATGATATTTTTTGGTTTAAAAAAAGCACACATTGCCACAGTAGTCTCCGGCACTAAGCAAAACTACTTTGTTTGCCAATATGGTCCTTGTGAAAGAACAGAATGCTGTCACTCACAGTGAAGCCAGTCTATAGATCGAGGGAGAGAGACAGAATTTTAATAAAAGCAAAAGGTCTTGGTTAACTCAAGACCTAATTAGAGGCCCAATTTTTAAATAAAGTCACTAAAGTGCACCCATGGTATATGCCCCTGCATTAGTGCAGATTTACAGCTTTCATGAATTCACAATAATTTACAGAAGTAGGCCACAAAATAGTACTCCTTGAAAATATTTGTGAACTGCATTTTAGCACGAGCAAATATGCATGTGTAGATTTCGCTCATGCGAAAATCTGTTGAGCGTTTACAAGTTCACTTTGCCTCCGACCACTTTTTTTTCCAACTATGGAAGACGTTTTATTTCTGCCCTTGTCAGGAGTAATTTTCCAGCCTTTCACAGCATGGGAAAAGATTAGAGAAGAGCTGGTCAAAACTCCTAAAACATGCAAGTTAGTAGGTTTGCACAGACTCCAAAGCACCTTCCAACCCTGGAACTATTGCTTAATGCTACCTCCAGCCCCAATATGTAGATCTCTGGAAAGGTGTCAAAATGCAGGAATTGCTAGAATTCAACCCCTACTATAGTATGAGCCCTGATGTAATCAGAAAGGCTATTATCAGAGCTCTTATACAATGAGATTGCTGTAATAATTTATTGCCACACTACGTGGCACTAAAGGGACAAGAGGATTATTTTACAGGACAAGCAGATGTCTGGAGCAATCTGTCCCATGGACAAGTAGATATTTTATTAAATTCCACAACCCTGACGTAGCCTGGCACAGAAGGGACTATGCAGGGTTGGATAGTGACCTGGAGTAGGCCTTTTAATCTGGGTGTGTACACATGTAGGGAAAGTCAGTGTGCTTTACTGTCTTAAATGTAGTACCACTCCATTATACTCTTTTGGGAAAGGCTGCCTTAGGACGCAGCTCCAGTTTCCCTTGGTCCACGGACTCCGGAGGCACACCAATGTACACTGTAACCTGTGTGAAAAGACCAATTCTGTAAAGTCCAAAAGCATACCTGTACAGCTTGTATGTCATCCAGAAATGTAATATTTCTCTGCCTCAGCTCAGGATCAGAGCCCATGCTTTTTGTGACCCAGCTAGGTTAATTACTTTTCTCTCCAGCTTCAGGAACAAAGGCCTCACCCATCAAAGGGAGTCCTTAACAGTGCTTGAGTCCGCTGCAAAGGAGGAAGGGAATGGGGGAAATTGCTCTGCATCAATCATCCAGCTGTCATCCTGTGCCAGGAAGAGGGCAGTGATGTCAGCGAGAGGGAGCTGAGACCCCCGGAGCCCATGGAGTCACTCGACTCCTGGGTGACACCATCTTGAAGTATACCAGAAGGCTGTGCAGGGAGGTTGGTACAGGGGCAGAGAGGGGATGTGGCACATCCCCATAGGCCAGACGTGCCTCCCTGCTGGAACCTCTATGTGGCTAGGGTTCACCACTAGGAGCAAAAGGAGACCAGGATCATCAAAATCAATGGGTCCCGATATATCCCAGTCTAAAGTTTGGGCGACATTTGACCTTCTTCCAGCTGGCGACGAAGCTCCTGGGGCTCCGCTGCAGTGAGTAATCTTGCCTCCGGGATGGGCCAGGGCCCAGAGGATGCCCCAAGCAAAAAGAATGCAGGAAGCGCCGTTGCGCTTTCCCTGCAAGAAGCAGGAAGGGGGCTAGGACCCCATCCCTGGAGTCCGGGAAGAAAATGTTCGAGGGAGTGCCGTTGCACCCTTCTCATACGAAGAAGAGTCCCAGGACCTCATCTCTGGGCCGAGAAGAATAATGGTGAGGGAGCACTGTCTAGCCCCTCACGAAGGTGAGAGGGGCCCAGGACCCCATCCCTGGACCCCGAGGGCCAGAGCAAGGAGGGGGAAGTTCCACCGCACTCCCACACGTGACTTGAAAGACCAGCAGCACAGCATGCATCTGCCCTCAGGCTGGAGTGAATGCCGGCTCCCGTGGCAGCACACAAGTGTGCTGGCCGTGCAGGGAGCCAGCGAGAGCGGCCAAGGGTGGGCTCACCGATCTGCTCTCCAAAATCGCAAATGGGCGGGGTGCCCGAGTGGGACCGGGCACCCGAGACACCAAGAGTGTGGGCAGAGGCGCCAAAAAGAAACAGAAAGAGAGCAGGAAATTGTTGTGGCTCTCGCCAGTGCAGCGGGAGAGACGCTGCTCAATAATTCCACAGAGCACGAGGAGCGCCCCATATCACACTGCGTGGCTGGCCAGCATTTTGGAGTGAAACCTCACTTGTTTTGGCTTGGTGGTGGCCCCAGGAGAGCGGGGTCACCACCAAATAAATACCAAAGTGTGGGGGAGCTGCAGGAGCAGCGCAGGACCCCCCAAAAGCAGTTTAACAGACCCCAACTTAAGTTGGCTGGAACATGGAAAAGATAACCCCTAAAGTGTTTTGACCTGTTTCAAGCATTTCCTATGCTGGGACGTTTGTTCTTCAGCTTAAGAGTGATGCACCCCCTAAGGGTGAAGAACTTGGCTACAATTCTGGTGGCCTGAATTGGTGCAACATGAGTTTTATTATTGCCAAACACCCTCTAGGGGTGAAAGGCTGTAATTACATGTGTAGTGATTACTGAAGTGATGTCCATTAGGGACTATGTTTAAGGTGCAGTATTTCATATTAAAAGTCATTAATAGTGTTAGAATTGGGGGTCTCTAGTGGGTAGTAGTATGCACCTTGTCCAAGTAGGGACCCTTCCTTCTAGTCAGGATAAGGGAGTTACACACTTTAGATAACCCCTGCTCACCCCCTTGGTAGCTTGGCATGAGCAGACAGGCCTGTATCTCCCCTGTAAAATCTGATGAGGGGCCTTGATTCTTCTTGCCAAGGCTGTTCACTTTGTGTAGTGAAGATTGCTTGATTTAATAGCAGTGATCACCCTTTCCTGTTCTAGTCCTTGATATGTTCCTGTTAGAGTGACAGGCTTTTCCTGTTGCGCAGGTAAAGTCTACTGTTGCAATGACTGGCTTCACCTATTACAATGGACACCTTCAACTAATGCAATGATTGCTTTCTAACCTTGCAGTCACTGCCCATCTCCTATTCCAATGACTGCCAACTCCTTTTGCAATGACTGCCATTAGATATGCCAGTAACTGCTTTCTCTAGTAAAAGGTGTACGGGGTTCCACTTATGCGATATCTGTGCAGTTCTACAGAAGGAAGGCTTAACTGTTACTTACCTGGAAGCTCTGCAACAACCTCTCTCTCCTAAGCAGTATTCACCATCTGTGCTTAGACTCTCATTCCAGTTTCAAACACTTTATTCGGAAGAGATTTTCATCCTTAAACTGAAACATTTCATTTTTACGTGTTCCCTGTCACACCAAGGCTTCTACGCCCACCTTCCCCAACATTAATTGTCCCGTTGCCCATTTTGTATTGTACTGTTTTGAGCCATTCCTTCTCCCTCCCCTCTGTCCAATCCCACCCACAGTACTTTGTCTCCCTTCAACCTCAGTCACCTCACTCAAAGTCCTTTTCATTGTATTTCCCTTCATGGCAGAGTGGTCTGTTTCTTTGCTGCTAGGCTTGAGCTATACAAATCGAAATACCTTCCTTCATCAATGAGTACCTCATTTCCCAGTCCTAAATCTCTTGGCTTATTTAATTTTGCTGCACTTTAACTTCATGGATGTGTGGTTTTCAGCTTCTGATGGTACAAGAACTGTTCAGCCCTCTGTCCACCTGCAGACATTTCCCATACCAGGAAAAGCCTTAAGGCTACCCATTCCAGGCTTAGGGGCTGGGTTGGGTAGCATCTTCCCAGGTCAGCTGCCGCCATGCTGGAAGACGGAGCCAATCTGCGCCTGATCTTGTTAGGTCTTCACATGGTTCCCTGCGCCTGGGAAGGCAGAGATGAAATCGGAAGCTCTTGGGCTGTTGGATGCAACCACTTCTTGACTACCAATCATCACCAGTTGCTAATGGGGACTAGCAGCCCAACACCACCTGTTCCTGGAAAAATAAGAGGGAAGGGTTCCTTGCTTCAGATACAGTTTTCCACCTCACTGTCCACCACACATTCTTGGAGGCAGATATTCACCACTCTCTCAGCCTCTGACATATTTGGTAGGTCACCCTGGATCAGACCAAGTGCAAAAAAGCAAATGTAAGGCACAGGCCACTATGGAGATGCTTCACATGAACTCTAGGGGAATTTGTGATCTTCTGTGTAGGAAGATCCTTGGGGTGGCAGTCGCTTCAAATCTTACCTGAGCCTTAGATCTGCCCAGATCAGAATAGGGCTCAAAATCATATTATAGACTGAAATATTGAGTTTGTTTCTCATGACCCTCGTGACATCAAAAGGTCTTTCCACCCTGTGGATGGGCGCTCCTGTGGTGAATTAAGTACCTTTTGGCCAAAGCTGCCTTTCTACCTCAGTGATTGGTTGTTTCTCCTAACGGTCTTTTCTGCGAGAGGGAGCAATAAAAGAGCCAGGTGCTACTTGCATTGTGTTGATTTTGGAGAGGCCTTTTTTAAAGAACATCTGTGCCGCAGAGCTCAACCTTTGTACGACTGAGTTCTACTATCACTCTTCTGGCAGAGGCCTGAAGATGTCCTAGCAGGAACTGGATGTCCCAGCCTGCTGTGGTGTGCTTACCAATGTAGTCAACTCAGCCTGGAGACTTCCTATTTCCACAGTCACCCTGCGCTGCCTGTGCTTGCTGCCTAACTGCTTTGCTTCTACCAGAAATAGTGAAAAAACTTTCTTTTTTTCCTCATCTGTGCATGGGAGAGGCCAATCTCCATACGTTGAACTAAGAAAATAACCATTGATGGAAATCCAGCCTGCTGAAGGAACCCTGGTTGAACATATGTTAGCAACTTTGCAGAATGGTTTTTAGGAGTGGTTAAAACACTCTATTTACTGTTGCTGACAATTCCTGATCTTCACTCTGAACCACTTTTGCTGCAAGCCCTTAAGAGTATTTCAATGCTGGTTTATTTGGTATTGGTGAGTACTGTTTGCGTTGTTGCTGTTGTATAGAAACCACATATATTCTCTCGCTGGCGCCAGTATCTTTATTCTCAAGTGACGCATACTCACCAACATTGTTCCACATATAACAGAGTGGATCCGCACACCAACTCGCTTTGAGGCACTTAGACTAGATCCTTTCTATGCAAGCTGTACACTGATCATATACCCCTCAACCCTACCCCCAGAAAGGTCTGTGAGCCAGAAACCTCTGCTCCATTCCTAGCTTATCCAAACTTCACCATCCACCTCCTACATCTCTCTCTTTGTGCAGTGATTGCCATCACCATTTACAGTAACTACTTGACTGTATTACAGTGACGGCCTTCTGCGATTGCAGAGACAATCCATCCTTCAGTTGACGTGACGGCATCACCCCTCTTTCAGTGACAATTTCACTTTGTTACAGTGACCTTGCCTCCCCTAGGTCTAGTGAATATTTGTCCTCCTAGTTCAGTAATAGACTCCTCTTTTTGCTGTGGTTGCCAGACCTCATGTTGCAGGTGATGTTCTACTTACCGCTGCAACTGACTCAGTCCCATAGACACATGCTTCTTGTGTGACCCACTGACCTCTAAAACTACATTTGCAAGTCTTTCCATTGATCCTCTCACCCAAACAGTGCTACATTTGACTTTTCGGGGCAGGAAGTCCTAAAATTCCATGCTTAAATACTGGACGTTATGGCAAAATATTTGGAAGTCCTAACACTACGATGAAATGCTAATTTTAAGTCTAGCATCCCTTAAGTTTTATTACAACAGCATGGGGGGTTCATAGCAGACTGGTACTCATAATGGCATAGAACCCTTGTTAGTTTCAATGCACAGGAAAATATGATTCTCTATGTGCAAAGAAAAGGTACTGTTGGCTTTTAATACTTAGAACCTAAAGATGTAGTTTAAATCGAAAGAATTATAAAAAGAAAAAGAGAAAACTGAAAGAAAAAAAACATTTGCAATGTAAAGAATTCACTCACCCAGCACCTTTTTTTAGGTGAATGGGCTGATGTGATCAGACAAAATGCCATCACTCAGAGTGCAAGAGACCCAGTGGCTGAAATCGGCTGACATATTGCCCAGTGCTCTATTATACTGTGGTGTGTGGAAGCAACATGTGAATGACAGTTTAATGAATCAAAGGATGAAAATGGCTGATGCAATGCCCCTCTGTAAACGTATACACCTAGGCCGGGAAGTATACATACACTGGTTGCAATTTGCAACAGTAATGTAGCTACCAATGTGGAATTTTGCGACCCGCCCTATGTACTAATAGTTGAGTTTGCGAAATTCCAAATTGGGCTGTGTCGCACCTGACCTACCTCATTAATATCATGAGTTTTTTCTAAAAGTTTGAATCATTACAAACTGTGTGAACTGCCTTTAATAATGAGACCTTCCTTCGAATGAGTCATGAATCACTGTTCTCGTTTGCAGCTTTGGCTGGGCAGTTTTATCATAGTAGGTGACAGTTAATAGGTCTGACCATAAATGAAAGCAGATCAGGTCTTCCTTTGTCTGTCTCATCCTGTCTCTCCTTGAACTTCATTTAATTTCGCACTGAGTATGATGTGAAATTAAGTGTTTGTGTAAAAACAAATGTGTGCATAAGGCTAGGCATGCCTGGCTTCGGGATCATGTATTAAGTGGTAAATAGCAGGGTTTGTGACTATTGTCTGGTCTCGATGCTTTTGTAATACATTTCTAAATTATGTCGTTGAATTAAAGGCCCATACATTAACCCTGCACTGAAATTCAGAACTTCTGACATAGCATATTATGAAAGTGTGGGTCAGCTAGCTGATGTTAATGTAAACAATAAATGGTTAGGTGTCTCCAAACCACATTGCAAGTCATAAATATTTTATGTTAGCACATCACAATGACCCAGATGTCACGTGCATTACAAGAGCACCCAAACTGAATATTTAAGAATCCCTTTCAGGCTCCAAGGAATGCAGCACAGTGCATAGCTACAGACAGGTCTTTGTTAAGGAAGTTATTTGGCTTTTTCAGACCCTAAAAATATCTTGAGTGTGCAAGAAGAACAAGGCCTATAGTGGGCCTGCATGGACGTCCGTGTTGGCAATAAAGTGAATGGTGCGTCAGTGGAGGTGAGGTCTGGTGCCTTCTTTCTCAAAGAAGGAAACCAGTCTTCTCCTAACAGCTGAAAAACTAGTAAATGTTTATGTCATATTCATGTATGCATTAATTGCACATGCTGCTTCCTCTTGCCTCAGGAACACCCACTTGTACTCTTCTGCGAATGTTGGGCTATAGACCACCGGCAGTGCCAGTAAAACTCACTAGGCTACATAAGCAACTTACTAAGATGCACACAAGTAGGTGCCACGATCAAAGCAAATACCATTCCAAGGTTCAGGTTGCGAGGTGAGGAGAGTGGAATTCCCCTCAGTTATTGGTGGGATGTGGCCCACACCTGGATTACCTAGATGCCGGAACACCGGACCCAATTTTGCTGCCTAGAAAATACTGCTTGTAAAACCACCTTGGGATCGGACGTGCAGTGCAACATGGCCCCTGTTCTCAGCCTACACTTGACCTCCCATCCAAGGCACTTTTTTTGCATGTAAAGACAACATCTGCTTCTTCTATTTCTCACCCTTTTGTTGCAAGGTCACTTAAAAATGAAGAAAAAGACAGACTCCTCTTGGCAAGGTAAAAACAGCTCTTTACTGTTGTGGCAGGGAGAATGACCATCTTCGCACAAGTAAACAGCCAGTCTCAATTTGCTGCTTCACAGGCAGCTATTTTAATACACAGTTAAACAATGCTAGCTACAAAAGTTAAAACAATGATTTACTAGGCCGTTACACATTGGGACACATTTTTATGGAAAACCATGAGGTCACCTGTGACCCTAGACTTTAACCTAATTCTCTACACATCCTTTATTGCAGTTCTAACAATGCTTGACAAACTAAGTATTCTACTTTCGAATGCATGTGTATTTGAGTTCAATGCATATTTATTTGTGTGTGCTCTATCATTTTGCTCCTAAGACCTCTTATCAGATTCTGTGTGTTCTTGGCTAATTCAATCTCCTGCTCCCATTATCTAATCATGTTTCAATCTATTGAAAACAAAGAATACGTGCCAGTGTGCCTGTCTGCTAAGGTCATGAATTCCTTGAGGCTTGTCAACCACTGGTTTTTGTCATGCACTCTGTTCTCAAGTAAACGCTTTCCCTTTTTTTCATCAACACAGGTTTTTGACCTGCACTGCTCTTTCATCACATATAGCTGTGTGACGCTCTCTGCTGTTATGCAGTGTTTTCATATTTTATTTCTTCCATAACATTGCCTCCTCTAGTTGATATTTCAACTACTGGATCTAAACCTTGGTCTACACCTGGCACTAGGTGATATATGTTGCCCTTACCATCTACTACTTGAGTTGGTGTCCTAACTGGAAACATCCCTCCCACCTTCGTACCAGTCCTTCTGCAACATGCTAAGACTAATTGGATAGCACAATACACAATTAGTAGGACCACAATAGCTGGCAAACAGTCTCCCAAGAGTCCTGACATCCAGGATGCCAGCAAAGAAAACCATCTAGTAAAGCAATTATCTGGGGCACCTCCTTCATTTACCATTTTCTTCTGTACATTGTACAAAGTTTGTATAGCCTCTGACAAAAAGTTCCATTCTCCGCATCGTTTGGTGGGATAAAAGTACAGCAAGCAATTCCTATCTTGGCACATACCCCTCCTTGCATGGGCGTCAGAAGGTCAAGTACATAACGGTGTTGCATTATTCTCATAGCACGCAGCTCTTCCTTTATGGCATTGAATCCATCTATAGTGTTGATGTACTTGAGCAGCTCCCATCAATTTATCTGAAGCTATTGAACTATTGCCTTACCCTGAACAAACAGCAGAATGCTCACAAAGGCCAGCTGTGCATCATTCAACAACGGATACTCTTGAGGAATATTGTTCCACGTAGTGGTGCCATAATACTCTGCAGTTCTCTTTCTTCAATGATGATGTAACAAAGTTGTTGATGGCTCATGGGGTGTTCATGTAAACTTGATATGTTAATTCCAGGAATCACCAAGACAGGGGCGTGCAAGGTGACCAATGTGCAGAGGCCACCACAGTTCGGTGGTAACTGAGCGTACAGTACTTCTCCACACTGCCAATAGTCCATGAGGCTGGAGGGACCCCCTACGTGTCTGTATTTTCTACTGTGGCAATACAGTTGCCATGCGTCCTACATTAATGATGCTATTTCCACTGAAACATAAAGAAACGGATGTTAGTCTCATGACTGTCTGAGAACTTACTGCACTATCTATCCAAGTGTAACACGCAACGCTGTCATTCCATATGCACGCACACTTGTTTACTGCATCTTGACCAACATCAGTACCATTCCATAAAGACATAAACCTACAAGAAGATTTTATATCAGAATGCCATTGATCATGGGCAAAAACTGATCCAGTGACTCTAAATCCTGGCCTACGAACACAATCTGGGGGTGAAGGATTGTTGTACTGAAAGTTAGACAAATCATTTTTCAACACTCTGTTGAAAATGATGGGGGACTCACAATACCCTTGGGGTAAATGAGAATACAAATACTGAGTCCTGCAATAGGAGAACGCTGTCAAATAATGGCTGTCTGGATGGAGAGGGATGATGAAAAAGGCCTTCTTCAGATCTATAACAGAGAAATATTTAGCTTCCTGAGGTATATTTGTCAGAATAATGGAGGGTTCAGGAACAATTGGAAATTCTCTTACCACTACATCGTTCAGGGGCACATGTCTTGAACCATTTGCCTTAGACTTCTTATCCGGGTAAATCGGGGTGTTACAAGGAGATACTCCAGGGTAAATCATTCCTTGCTCTAGAAGTGCCCTTATAGTAGAGGCGATGCCCTCATCCGCTTCTTTAGAAAGAGGATACTGCCGCACTCTAGGTAAGATAACCCCTTCCATCATTGTAATTCTGAATGGTGTAGCAGTACGAATAAGGCCTACATCATGGGGACCCTTAGTCCACAAGGAGTCTGTCACTTGAGAAAGACCTGTTTCCTTAACAGAATCAAAATCTCTACCTTGTGTGGGCGTTCTCACTTCTAATACTGTCTACAACAGTATGTCATCCTGAAAGACTACAACTGTTTTCTTAGAATTGTCATCAACCAGCTGATCTTCCATTATTTCCCTAACCATTTTACCTGGCTCAGTGAATACAACACATGCTCATAAATCATGGTTATGATCACTGGCTATCAGAGCGCCATAGGTTGGTGTTACCTCTAAGGCCTCTATTTGCAATATTAACTCAGTGTCAGGAATCCAAGAATCGTGCCCTTGCCGTCGGAAAAGGAATTCTTTACATAACTGAACCTCCTTTCCTAGTAACTCTGGTGTCTCTGCTATGATTGTATACACTGCTGTGGTAAATGTCTCTATATCAGCAGGTCATGCTCTGATTTGATCTCCAGTAGAGGAATCTACTGTTATTGTCATAATCCTGTAAGGTGAAATTCCAGGGGTAGAACAAGTCATGGTACCATCAGACTCAAAATGAATGGTCATATTCATTTGTGCCTTCACTCATATCCGCCTAACTCAGAATTAGACCCTAGGCAGCCTTTGACTGTCTGGTGGTGTGAAATGACATCTTGTGTACAGCTGTAAATGTATAAACACCATCTTAATGATAGGTGAGTACAAGTCTTCTGAAGCAATACCACAGAACTCATAACAAATGGGCAAATACAACTGTACTCGAGCTCATCAATTGACTGGGACATAATTTATCACTGTAAGCCTGGCATTTATGTATTCTGCATTACCTTACAACCCACCAAACTACACTTCAATGTTTAACTTGTAAATTGGTCACAAGACAACACATTCCCCTTCCTCATCATCTCTTTACAAGTTAAAGCATAGAGTTATGACTACGTTTTCTAACTGTGGTCTGACAGCCTTATCACGTATGATACAATATCAAACATAACCACCTATCTGGGAGGCTTCAACCTGAATTGGACAGATGCTATTGCACATATAACCATGGACCTGCTATTTCATGATGTGTTTGACACAAACTATATATACTTCAAGGGTACGACACTCTCAACGTTACCATCAGCAACACTATCTACAACAGCACTCAGAAAACCAACCAAAGAGCAAATACAACGATTATGAATTTTGTCTACATCCATTCAGTATCAATATTAGGAAAAGCAAACTCTTGGACTATACCAAAAACAGTCCCATAATATCTGTCATACCTCTATGGCTGTGCAACAGGGATGCAATCTGTGGCCCTTTCGAGCAATTTCTGCCTACAACTGCAAAACTCCAAGACTGCTTATATGTACTGTGCATCAGCAACTCCTCAACCAAAATATGCTGGTGCACCACTACACATGTCACTACTGTGCCTGTCGTTCCGCTGTGGACAATGATAATGCATTCTGGTAAATTTAAGGCTAACCTGATCAACATCCTCTTGGCCTTCAAATGCACATTAGACATGCTCGCAAGGCTCCATGATAGTGGAAATGTGAACAATTGCTCCAAGAGACACCAGATGTCTTCCAGCTCTTCTGCCATGTTCAATGATCTCCTTCCATTAGGTCACAAATTTATTCACAATCCCTGAATCCCAGATAATAAGAGCAGCATAAGTGTGTGATCTACCTAATGGACTCTCAATCTAAAATTCTCATTCATACTGGACTTGTTCTATCAAAGGCGAAGTATAATTCAATTTTCCAATACTATATATCTTCATTTAGCATTTTCCGTTTGTAGTACAGTTCTTCTTTCAAGCCTAGCTTTCTCCCTCCCTTCCTTTTAAATCATTAAATGCCTGGCAATTTAGGAAGCCTCAGCAAACAATGAAAAATCACTGGCAACAAAATTATGGCTTTGTTTCGCTGTCTCTCTGTCTCTGTCTCGCTCTCTCTCTCTGTCTAGCACTCTATCAATCTTTGTGTGCTTCTTTAGATTTCTTGCTTTCTGGGTGTCCCTTTTTCTAGGTTGCTCTCAGTGTTGAAAGCAAGAGAGTCATGCAAGCACAGAAAATGGGCCCTCGACAGCCATATTAGGGGTGAAGGTGATTTCTCGACTCCCCTGGACCCTGGTGCTACTGCACATGTTGCACTAATGATAGCTACAACTTTAGCCTATACAGTGGGGGATATCTGTCTCTGCATTTCTCTCTCTCCCACCCACTATTTCCCTGGGCCTCTCACTCACTCACTCTGCCCATCGTCTGCCCCATGTTGGCCTGTACACAGCCAAGAATGCCAGGAAAGGATTTAGTCCTAAATGGGTGAAGTTGAGGAGAAACATGCACTTTCATTTGCCATCTTTCCCTCAATCTCTGCCGAACAACAATTCTCCAACCGCCAGTCATCTTCTGCCACAGCGTCTTTCTTCACCGTAAACAGGATCATTGGATCACTGCAATCCTGGTTTGTGTCCAAATAATTTCTTCAATATTTCCCACGCAGGTGCTCACAAAGAGATTAAAACAGGTGAATAGTTTTGCTATAGGGTGTTTAAGGTTTGGTGAAGACTACGGGAAGCATTTGGCATGTTGGGATGGTGTAACTGAACCCAGGTTGGGTGGCACCATCTGAACGATGGTGAGTTGAGAGATATGAGCCTGAAGCACATACTATCCTGACATTTATGAAAAACAGGAACTGCTGAGATGGTGCCAAGAATCCCATCCAAAGTCAGGCACAGGCAGGATACTGCAGCTGCTAGATTGGCTGTGTGAGTCAGAGGTACTGGAGCACTTTGTTCCTCTGCAGAGGCCTAGGGCGTGAATGATGAAAGTTCTATGCCGAGCCCCCAGAGAGGGAGGGCTGTGTGTGGGTGCTCGTGTGTTTTTTTAATGCATACTCCCTGGGAATGTACACAGGAACCCACTTGGCTTGGTACAGCACTGGGGGTGGAGAAGATAGCGATGTTATGTATTTAGGTAAATTATAATTGTACTATTGTAAAAATGATCAGTCTCGTTGTTTTGAGGCAATAGTAAATCCTGTTTTTCTTTGAGAATGGAATACCCTTGCTCCGTCTTCACTGTACTGGCAAATCGCAGACTTGGGAGTTGCATTGTAACAACAATCTATCCTTATTTTGGGCCATATGTACTAAGATTTTTTCCCATAAACACAGAATGGGTATGCTTTGATACATTTGGCCCTTTATACTTAAAGAAACAAATCAAAAAAAAAAAATCGAAGCTCATTTGCATTCATTGCGGCTACCAGCGTGGCAAGCATTAGGCCTTAGAGGCAGGAGTACCTTGTGATAAGTTCAGCTCTGCCCAGAAAGAGCCTGGGCCTGCACAGTATTATCACTGGGTAGTTAAAGAGGCAGTGTGTGACAACACCTGCAATCAACTTGCCACCTTGCTATGTATTATTCTCTAATTTTATCTCAGGTCCATTTGCACACACACATGCACTGGCATTCCAACCCATTGTTTTTCACCCACTGTGCCACTCTAGATAGAGGCCCACATTATGCAAGCCAGTACTGACCCGCTCCTCATGGAAACAGTCCATGCTGAACTGCCAAGCTAGGCCTTCTCCTGAAGTGGCAACCCCAGACTTGTTTCAGCCTTATTAAGTCTTAGCAATGATTATGTGGCATCACTGTCATGAGCACCTTGATAGATTCTTCGCACCAACATGATCACTGTGTTTGGCATTGTAAGTCTACAAGCCATCCTGGCGTTGCAGCCACTCCCAGAAGGACAGAAATGTGTGTCTGCACTTAAAGCCAGGAACATTTAATACAGTGGGGTGCACAGTTAATGCCCCTATTTTTTTAAAAGCTGACAGTCTGCCTGAACTCACCTCTCTGGTTTCTTGTGATGCATGGGTGACCCACTTTGTGGTTATTTTTGATTCCCATATGATAGACACATCACCGGTTGAGGACAAGGGAGCACAAATCAAGCATCAGGTCCCACTGCACATCACTTTAGAGGAGGTCCTTCTCGCCATAAGTACGAGTGCCGAAGGGAAAATGCCAGGGTCAGATGGGGTCCCAGTAGATGCTTTTGAAGTTGAGGGGGAACTATGGGGTCCCATTTTGACTAGGGTACTCAATGGAGCTGTAGCGGTCTCAATTCCTCCCTCCTGGGCTATTTCAACTATAATACCCATTTTTAGAAAGGGGAACATATCTGACCCAAAATGTTATCAGCCTATTTCCCTCCTAGATTCTAAAGCTAAACTGATGGGAAAGGTCCTCCTTCAAAGACTAGAGAACTGGGCTGAAGATAATTTCATCATATCTGAAATACAACACAAGTTTAGGAGAGGGCAGGGGACTGTAGAGGAATGTGTGAATCTTCAATTACTTATAGGGAAATACACCAAAGCCAAAATTGGGTCTCTCTATTTATGCTTTGCAGACCTAAGCTGCTCCTTTGATCTGGTGCACCACTCAATATTCTGGTCTACTCCGATTTCCCTGGGTTCCTCGAGGAACATTATTAGTTTCCTTGCAAGCTTATATTAAAACCTACTGGCTATGGTGGAGTATGGCCCCAATGGAGAATGTTCTCTTCTTTTTAAGATCAAAAGGGGCATCAGACAGGGGAGCGTACTTGCGCCATTCTTGTTTTCATTCTTTATTAATAGGGTGGATGACACCCTACAGACTTTGCAGGCCGATGCACCTATTGTCAATGGCCGCTCGGTGTCAATATTATTGTGTCCTGTTATCCAGGACGCCGATCAGCCTACAACAATTAATGGACACCTTCTGGTATTTCATGGCATCTAGGAGAATGAAAATAAACAAGAAAAAAACATTCACAATGGTCTGCGAGAAAAAAGTGCACAAGTGCAGGCCCTTTTATATTGAAGGTTCCTCGATTGCTGATTGTAAACTCCTTTTGTTATCTAGGAATTTTATTTTCTAACTCTGGATCAAGGGTGCAACAAGTTTCAAATACTCAGTTGAAATTGAGTCGAACATGTGAGGGAGTATTTAGGTTCTCCTGTAAAATGGGTAGCCGGCCAATTAAGGTGATGGTTGAAATATATAAAGTGAGAGGTGTATCAACTGCTACCTATGGGGGAGGACTATGAGGTCATACACACAGTAAATCCCTTCGGACAGAAGAGACTCATTTCCTCAAACTTTGTTGTGTGTATCTAGATCTGCAGCATCTTTTATAGCTCATAAGAAAACTGGCCTGTACTATTTAGAGGACATTTCAGCTTTAAAACCCTTACTATTATGACAGTCTATATGGGCAAAATCTGAAACCAGTTTTACTAAGTCTGTCATCCTAGACTGCCTCCCTTTAGATTATGCTCTTAAGATTCCTTGGTTGTCTTATATAAATGATTCTTTTTTATTGTTTGATCTACATGTTCTGAGTGACCCAGAAAGTAACCTTTCCATCGAGAAGAGTGTAATCAAGGCCTCCTTTATGAATTATAGACTGGAGCAAAGGATGCGGGAAGAGTACAGAAAGCAAACAGTTATGACATATTTATCGAACGATCTGCCAGACAGATGCTGATCATATCGTATCTTGGTAACCAACGGACAGCCCCGTTTTGTTCTAACCAGACTGCATTTGGGCACTGTTCATCACAGCCTTTCCTTGTATGAATAAATGTCCTACAATTATGACCTTGTTCCACATAAAGTACCCCACGGACTCGTGAACTGCGTTTACGAGTTCCTGAAACTAACTAGTTAGTTAGGTATGGGAAGGTTGTTCTGAAGCAATTTAGTTGTTACCCACTAGATAGTGGGAAAGGAAACAATTCCTTTTGTTTATATTACCCTCACACACTCTAGTAGTGTCATGCTTCATCATCGGGTCACCCTGACTCCTAAAGGTCAGGGTGGGCCCAACCGTATTCCAGGGAGCTCTTGAAAAGATATGGCCAGGGGGTATTAAAGATTAAAAACCTGCAGACAGATCCCAGTATCCCTTTATTCGTGGAACTGTCAGGGGTATTAAAATATATAATTAGGGTGGGGGGGTCACTTGGAGTTTTATGGTCCTATGACCCTAGTGCCAACAGGTTTCAGTCCTTAATTGGCCAGTCTGGTCCAGGAATTTCTTCAGGGCAGAAAAGGGGGTATCCTCCCTGGTTATTGCGGGCAGTACAGTCCCTATCCACTTTTATCTCAAAAGGGCAGATAGCTGCTCCTTTAAAAATAGCAACAGATATATTAACTTGCTTATATGATTCTTGACTCCATCTGTAAATGAAAAGGAGAAGAGAGAAAGAAGATCATAGCGCAACATTGTTGTCATGATATCAACACTTCCCATTAGTGATGTGCTATTGGTTACACCCATGCTTGTCAGACAGGGAGGGTGTGTAGAAGCAGTCATTCATCATACCAACTTGGTATGTATATCCAATACTATATATCAACGCCACATTTCGCTCTGTGGTATGTATAGTGATGTGGCGATATATATCGCATACTGCCACTATTCAAGCTGCTGTGCATGTGTAGTCTCTTAAGAAACCGTTCCGGTGTCACTCATCTAACCATACATTACTGTGATCGTCCGCCATTGTGTCACACTCTCACTTTCATATCAAGCAGTTGGCGGGGGTATGCCCAGACGTGGGTCCCTTGCTCACTTTGCCACTGGATTCAAGCAAGCCTGGCTGATGACGGCTGGAATGCCAGAAACCGGTCCTAGGATGCTTGTTTCCGGTCCAGGGAAGACATGGCTTGGCAGTTCGGGCTGGACTGTTCCCATGAGGCACAGGGTCAGACTGATTTGCATATGGCCATGTCTGAACTGGGGTGGTGGAGTGAGCTAAAGAATGATGATGGATTAAACCCAGATCAGTTGACTGGGGGTGAGTGTTTGATTGGCTCAAGCGTTCCGTCCATCATCCCCTTTTGTATCGCTTTGTTCGCCCTAAGTTGGCGGGGTATGCCCAGACGTGGGTCCCTTGCTCACTTTGCCACTGGATTCAAGCAAGCCTGGCTGATGACGGCTGGAATGCCAGAAACCGGTCCTAGGATGCTTGTTTCCGGCCAAGGAAAGACATGGCTTGGCAGTTCGGGCTGGACTGTTCCCATGAGGCACAGGGTCAGACTGATTTGCATATGGCCATGTCTGAACTGGGGTGGTGGAGTGAGCTAAAGAATGATGATGGATTAAACCCAGATCAGTTGACTGGGGGTGAGTGTTTGATTGGCTCAAGCGTTCCGTCCATCATCCCCTTTTGTATCGATCCGTAGATACTCTGCAGGGAATTCCTAAGCCTGTTCAAACATTTTTTAACAAGGGTTCTTCCCATTGCCCTGACGTCGGCCCCAAGTCAAGCCATCAACAGATAAATCACCCAGGATTTTCTAATCGCTCTGTACCAAAATGTTCCAGCCCCTAACCATAGCCAAGTTTCTGATCCATCTATGACAGTTCTGGACCTTCCTCCAGCTGTGACTCCATATACAGTTATCTTGGCTAATGTACCGCGACTACTTGCGGGGGCTGTTGAACACTGGGATACACTAAGGAATAAATCCTTATTCTGGCTAGGCTCTAAAACTGACCTTGCAGATAGTCTTTTTACTAACTTTAAAATGGCCAGAAGAGTAAGTTGGTTAGGGAAGGGACGGAAGTCTATGCCAGGGTACTGTGTGATCCTGAATTTTAAGTCAATAGAGTTGGTACAGCATATTTTGTCCAGGGTTGGAACGTCCTCTATCTCCTCGCATGACATCAATGTGGTTCCCCTGGGTTTCTTTTATCAACCCTCTCATTATATTTGCTCGTACCTATATGGTAAAGAGCATTTAATGAATCGGCTCCCATTATATAATGTCCCAGTCCAAAATCGCTATGACCTCCTTTCCCATTTGGAGCAGGTGGATTGACTCCCCATGGCCACCCAGGGATCGAACCCGCCGAGCAAGGTCGCTACCATAAACATGAGATCATTAGCCCAGGGAGTAACCGAACTGGGCCATATAAATATCATGGCAAGCGCACCATTAGTTTTAGAGAGTGTCCCAGTCGACGATCATAAGAACTACATCCATTCTTCCCTAAAGAATATAGCTGATGAGCCCATAGGTATTATTCCTACTCTAGCTGCCCCTCTTGCTGATAGCATAGGTAATAGATCGATAGCTTCTTCTGAAGTGGGCACTGTCACGGTATCTGGAACAAGCTTGAGGGACGCAAAGGAAAACCTTAAAGACTGCATTTGTAATGTCTTGTTTTGGAATATTGCAGGCCTAAAGTCAAAGATTGTGAATCCACAGTGGACAGAGTTTGCACTTGGGTTTGATGTTTTATGTATACAGGAAACATGGGTGGAAGACGCGATCCATATTAATGGTTTTAAGACCTTTCACTTGCCTGCAGTTGCATCAGTGCATGGGAGAGCAAAAGGGGGGCTGTGCACCTATGTAGCATACCACTCAAATTCGATGAATATTGTAACATTGAATGTTGATCGTTACTTTCAAATAATAGGGGTGGACTTGGATAGAACAACTGGCATATTGATAGTGAATTTTTACAATAATGCTCCGTGTGAAGACAAGGCAGGAGTGCTGGGGGCTATATCCCTCCATATTACCAAGATCCAGGCAGCCTCCTCCAAAGACCTTTTTATAATTTGGGGCGGAGACTTTAACATCAATCTATGTCAGTATTGGGACACTGGGGTCTGTGGCCTTGGATATAACAATGAGATTAGTTTTCCTCACTTTAATCATTCTGGCTCTGGTGAGATCTTAAATGATATAATGCTTACAGGTGACATGGGTTTTGCAAATAATTTATGCAGTTTATCGGTCCCATTCAGCCCAACGTTTAATGGACGGGGACTGTCTTCTACTATTGATTTTATTTTAATTTCGTCTAGACATGCTTCCAGGGTCATAAGCTTTCAAACCCATGACATCTCTTAGCGACCATTTCCCGCAGAGTATTGGAGTCAAGGTTGATCATAGACTAACTAAAGGGAAGGTCCCTTCTACTTACTGTGTTAAGGACGTCACACTGGCCAGACAAAATGGCTACGAACTGAGCTGGAAAAAAAATAGACCCAGACTCATTTATGAATAAGGTGATATCCAATTGTAGCGAAGCTATCAAAAATGCTCAGGAGATGGCCATTCCATGTTGGATATAGTGGAGGGTTTTCTGTTCTATCAGAATTCATTGGTAATATCCTACATGTAAATTCAAGTAAGAAAATCCCTCAAAAGAAAGGATGGTTCGATCCCAGTTGCACTAAAGCCCATTCTAAACTTAAACTCGCCCTTCATAGAAAGGTCAAAGATAATAAAGAAATAAAAGAAGCGAGAAGGGCATATAGATACGCTTTAAAAGTAAGGAAAAAATGTTTAAAGGAGGAGGCATGGAATGCCCTCCGAGTGGCATCAGAAACGAAAGACTTCAGCGTTCTGGAAAGCGGTTAATGCTCCCTTTCTAGTTGATGCAGGGAGGGCAAGTATAGAGATAGCGGTCACTAGGGATGAATGGGCCGACCACTTTTCTAAATTATACTCTATCCCTAGCCCTGAACCAAGTAATAGCGACTTGGTGGGGGACAGGGTAGAACTCCAGACTGCAAATCACCATTTGCATCTCCAACTGGATCTTAATGAAATTGAGGAGGCAATTGCACTGAGCAAGAGTGGTAAGGCCCCAGGGCCAGATGGCATCCCTGTGGACCTTTTTAAACATAATATAGCTTTCTGGGGACCGATTTTAACTCAAGTCATTAATGCATGCATTTCGACCAGCCTTATTCTTACTTGGAGCGAATCGATTTTTGTCCCGATTTTTTAAAAGGGGGATAGGCACAATCCAGCATGTTATCGGCCTATCTCACTCCTAGATTCCACGGTCAAAATAATTGGAAGAGTACTTCTTTCCAGATTACAGGACTGGGCAGACGACCATTCGATCATTAGCAATATTCAATATGGGTTTCCTAAGGGCCTGGGCACGATAGACCAGTGCCTAAATTTAGAATTAACTATTGCCAAATATACTAAGGCCAAAAGGGGCCCTCTCTACCTGTCCTTTGTGGATTTGTCCGCGGCCTTCGACTGCGTCATCCACAATAAACTCTGCCCGATTCTGGAGAAGATGGGAATGGAACCACCTTTAATCTCCTTAATGTGAGAATTTTACATCGGGGCCAGGGTGCGATTTGGCATAGCGGGTGAGTGCACCGATTCCTTTACCGTTGGAAGAGGAGTAAGGCAGGGTTGTGTCCTGGCACCCTTTCTATTTACCTTGTATATTAACAACTTAGACCTGGTTTTGAGAGAGGAGTGCCAGGACCTCCCGGGGGTAGGGAAGCGTTCACTCCCTGTGCTTATGTATGCTGATGACGCAGTGCTTATGGCCCGCACTCCAAATAGTCTTCAGAAGGTTTTATTTAGCTTTGCAAATTTTATGTCCAATTTGGGTCTTACAGTTAATGCATCCAAAACATTCATATTAAAATGTGGCTTGGGGAGCAACAAGTGTCACCCGTTCTTCTTAGAGAAGAATCGTCTAACCTGTGCTAATACTTTTTCGTATTTGGGGGTCCTATTTGACCACACTGGCTCATGGACACAGGCTGTTAATCTAAGGAGATTGTTATTTTCTAAGGCACTGGCAGCCTTGACTAATTTTGGCAGAAAACTGGGTAGACGCCCCCCCTCAGAACTACTTTATATTTATAAAGCTAAATGCGTCTCAATAGCGACCTATGGAGCGGGCATCTGTCGACACGCAGATGTGACATTTTTGCAGAGAGCTGAAAACAGATTCCTTAGACATCTGCTTGCTGTCCCGGCTAGCGTCTCCACTTTTGTCACTCGGAATTGGGCTTATCGCATTTAGAGGATGTCATTGGCATTCAACCAATTCTTCTTTGGCACCACATTTGGACTACAGAGCATACCATCCTAAATCGCCAAATTATCAGCGACTGCTGTGGGTTAGATGGGGTTTCACACATAGGATGGCTTAAGTATGTTAAGGAATTTTTGTGCAAATTAGGCCATCAAGAATATTTTGATAACCCCATCACTCTGACGAAAGTCGATAGGAAAGTTTTTAAACTCAGCTGTTTGCAATATCTTGAAAACGTTAGAATAAATTCAGAGATCCAAAAACCTCAGTTCTCGCTCATCAAAACATTCTGACTACTTTTAAGATGCAGCCGTATTTAACTTATGTAACCCCTGACTTTGAAAGATTTTTATTAACACGCTTTAGGATGGGTATTGTGCATAGGTTATTTAGCTTTCCAGTAAATAATGATTGGTCTAGGCAGTTGTCTAACTGCCCGTGTGACGACCTGTCAGCGCAATCCACCATGCAGGTTTTATTTTTTTGTAAATTTTATACAGTCCAGAGGAAAAGATGGATACTTCCGGTGCTTAGAACACTAGGTCTGAGACATTGTCGCCCTGCTTTTATAGTCATGCAATCCCTGGGGGAAGAACTTGTAACCCTTTCTGTTACGTCATTTTTAAAGTCTGTTTTCAATTGTAGAAAGACTATCTTCATGTGAGAATCTGTACTGTATAATTTATTCCATAATTCTGTGGTTCTTTACCTATATTAGTAACATGAGTTGTTATTGTTCCTTTTAATGTGCTTTTATGATTATTCTTTTAATCGAATAAAGCTTGATTGAAACTTGTGACCTGCAAATCACAATATGGCAATTTTTATTTGCTAATGTTCTCTGTGTCCAAAAGGTTTTCTTTGTGACCGTGCTGTATTTGTTCTCTGGGTACCTAGAGGCCATTTAGAGAGCATATAGAATTTGGTGGAGGGGGAGCACATCGATAAATTGTTGGTGCTCCTACCTCTTCAGCTATATGTTTCCTCTACCTTGATTAGAGGTGGAGGAACCACTGGGTTTTAGCTGGTGGTCTGTTTGCTCTGCAGGTAGAAACCCTAGACTGCCTACCTGAGGCACTGGGACACCTCTGGAGTAGCCCTATGGCGTGGGGCTACCTACACTGATTTATTTCTGTCTGGGATGGTGGTGTGTCTATCTTGGGTAGGAAAATATAAAAATGCCCCTGATGCCCATAGACAAACACTTTTCCCATCATGGACATCTTTTTTTTGCTTTCAGAAATAAGCCCCCAATTTAGGGGTCCTGATGGTTCACCAGTATTGCTATCACTCACACGTTAGTTGAATTTACTCAGTCTACTCAGAAATTCTGAAGCCAGGGCCCTCTTTCATGGCCAACATGGAAAGACGAAAAGCATAGAATTACTACTCTGGAATTACAAGAAAGAAGCCTCTTCAATAGACCTGACCGATCATCTCCCCCAGCGGGCTTAAAAACCAGCATTCCAAGACGACACTACCAACTTTCTGCACTTGCACTAGATTATTCACTAAGTGAAAGAACCCCTATAGTTCACATAGACAGACACTGGTCAACATGGAAATATCAAAGCATGACTGTCAGTGACCTACTTCAAAAATATTCTCAGAGCAAAGTGAAAGCAAGGCACATTCCGGATGCAGCCTAATTTCCACTTTGGCCAAACAGTTCTCAAACACAGAATTCATGACTTGCACCACTAAAGTGTTGCAAGAGTTGCCTGCTTTAGTTGGCTGTAGGCGGTAGCAGAGTGTAACATCTCCCAGTTGAATTTGGAATCAGATATGACCCCATAGCGAACACTTGGCCCCTTACCCCACCCTGCTCCAGTCTTCCGTATCATTGGACCTATTGGGTTTAGCTGCCTCTGCCCGAGTGGTTGGTGTGTCATCATTGAGGCCACCCTCCTTGGGGAGCCAGGCGAATCGGGCACCTGGCAGGGCGTGTGCATCAGCCTCATAGGGTATTGAGGTATACATGGTGGGGTGGAGAGTTGTGCTGTAGTAACACTGGCTCAGAGTTGGGTACTGACACTTAGGGTATGGCATGTTGAATCTACAGGGTGGATGCGCTGGCAGTGGCATCATCAGCACAACAAAGAGGGAGGAGGCAAGCCTGCCCTGTTTTCATTTATTATCTATTTTTCTTCATCATGACACTAAGCACTTTCCGGATTTTCTGCATATGAGAAGTTACCTGATCCCTCCTGTGCGACACTGTACTACTAACCAGGATATAAAATGCAACACCAGGGGTAGCTGGGTACAGCTCCACATAAGGCTTGTATATTGGGAACCTATCAGAAACACAGTTGATGGGTCTTCTGTTCCTATTTTAACATTCTTTGTTATTACAAGAAAACTCCATAATGAACTTTAAATTCAAATACAAGGCCTAAACTTTCTCCCAAACTATGGAATATTGCTAGAAAAGTGGCAGGGGTGATCATGCCCCGGTAGGTGGTGGGGCATCAGCCTGCATACATCCGGCCGGATCTTCTCTTTACACTATTCCTCAAATCTGGCAAACCACATAGTTTATAGGGTGTTTTGAACTGGTCTTATTTTTCAATGGGTGTGTGGTTGGGGAGTGTGTATTCTGCTGCAAAATCCCCCCCCTCCATTAAGGCAACCGTAGTGCAGTTGAACATTGCCTGAACTTGGTGCAACGATTATGTTGACTACAATATTTCATCTATTACAGTGGCTCTTAACCTGTGGTCCAAGGACCCCTGGGGGGGGGCACCAGGCCTACTCATCGGACCCGCGCCTGTTTTTACAAGATTAAATATTAAAATTAATATTTTAAAATGAATGATGTACAAATAAAGAGCAAAACTGAAAATTTGAAATCTTTCATTATTTGTTTGTGAATTAAACAAAAGATTTCAATATTTTGGAATTTGGTGTATTCTTGTTTCTATATTTTTGAGTATTGTTTTGAGGTTCAAATCATAGAAATTGATTAAACCAGGGATCCCCAGCTTCCAATAATGACTCAAGGGGGTGCATGGATTCCAGTAATGATTCAGTAGGGGTCCTCAGAAGTGAAAAGGTTAAGAACCGTTGATCTATTACATTATGGTGACTATCAACAAAGGAGCTTTGTAACTAAAATCATCTTTGAAACTCCCCTGGTAGCTGTTAAATCTAACGTCTCAATGAATGTACAGTCCTGTTATCAAGAGCACGTAAGTAAGGTGATTTCCACACAAAAATAAAAGACTATTCCGAACTATTTTCCTATCTTAGAGGGAGTGAGCAAAACTATTTGTAAGAATAAATCCTTTTAGGGCATGCATTGCAAAGTTCAGGCTCAGGTTCTGGTATTATTCATTGTCTGAGGGCCTCTTCTCCACACAGACAGGTTTCAAATAAGGTGGGTCCACAGAAAAGCACAAAGAGGCACACTATGATAACAGGAGCTCTGCCATTTGTTTATGCCTAGCAAAACCAAAGGGGATGAGGACGGAGTGTTGAACATTGCAAGCACTCACCCCCAGTCAACTGATCTGGGTTTAATGCATCATCATTCTTTAGCTCACTCCGCCACCCCAGTTCAGACACGGCCATATGCAAATCAGTCTGACCCTGTGCCTCATGGGAACAGTCCAGCCCGAACTGCCAAGCCATGTCTTCCCTGGACCGGAAACAAGCATCCTGGGACCGGTTTCTGGCTTACAGCCGTCATCAGCCTCCCATTCTTTTGATGACTCTGTAGTCAGAATTTAAAATAAGGAATCAGGTAATTTTGTTCTAGATGGCTCATTGTTAATGGATTAATTACTATTGAAGTTTGCCTCTGTATTGGAATGTAGGATCTCACTATCACATAAGAGAAAACAGCCCACAGCCACATACAACTGAGGTTCCCATTTCTGTAATTATGTCTTCCACGCACTCAGCTCTGTCTTCAATTCTAAAGTTAACCAGCAAACAACTGAATGTTCAGGATCAATCTCTATCGGTACTTCCCCTTGCACTGAAGGCAATATTCGGAAAGTAATGTCGGCCGTGGATAATATAAATCCAGTGTAAGAAATTGAATTTTTAGTTGAGGGGGTGTTAATCCTTCCCAAGCAACAACCACAATCCTTGCCATGGTGAACCACAAAAGTCATTAAATTAACCTTGGAGACACGATTGCAGTGACCTTGAGCACTGTTGGCGAATTTCAAATTAGGAATGAATTGTTATTTGATACACGGTGTAAAGCAATTTTATTTAAGAGCGAATCTAGTAGCGCATGTTCAGAATATTTATATCAAGTTTACATTTGGTTTGCTTCCATTAGGTGTTCATTCATGGGCAAATGTTGTAGGACTAGGAGGTGCTCAAAGTTGCCAATTTTGCAATGCTGTGTGCAGGACATAGTCCACGTCCTGTTACTTTGCACAGGTTAGGGGAATGTAAGAACCAATTATATGCATGTATAACATGTGAGGAGGCTTTACTTCTTATGATCAATCCCCCATCTGTAAATATGTGTTATAGGCTGAAAAGTTTTTCACGTAATTTTTAAATCTGTAAATAAGGTAGTATGGGGATTATGTAAATAATGATTAAGGAATGCACAGTAACACTTTTCAAAATAACAATTGTTTGAGGAGTGGCAATAGGAGGGAACCTTGATCTGTGGATGGCTTATAGCATGTTTAAATGCACCGTATGAGTTAAGAATAATCAATATTTCGTTTTTATACTGCTATGTACTGTATACCTGAATGCACATTGACACTTTACAAAACATCATCTGTTCGAGGAGAGGAGATATGAGGAATATTTATGTTTACATTGTTGAGCGTTTTTAGTAATTTCTGAAATGTATCTTGGGATTTAACAATGATTAACATTTCATTTTTATATTGAAATTTTATAGGATGAACATTTTTATATCTAATATATGTCTGAATGCGCTTTTTATTCCAAATTCATGAATAGATATGTGGGTTTATGACAAAAGTTGGCATGTCGTAATCTTATTTTACAATATATATTTTCATACTAGTATTGAGTTCCCTCACTAGGATGAATTCTTGTGGGTAAAGTATTGTTTATGTGGATCCATTACTATGTGTGTTAAATAAATAAAATACATTAAAAAAAATTATGTTAACCTTCTGCTCGGCTTGGCAGTGGTCTACATCTTCTATTTATTAATAATATAGACAAAGTTCATGCAAATTTCATGATATCCGCTTCTACTATTGAGCTTCCGCCCTTAGGAGAAGGTCCTGGGGCATTTTCAACTCTATATAATATTTTGTCTCACCTTCAGTAAGATTATACAGGGCATTTCTACCATCGTTTATGGTTCACCTTGGATCCTTGATCCACTTTTCCCTCAATTCCTCTGACAGCTCCAGCTTGGTCCCTCCTAGATTTAAACAGGCTTTGATGCTCCCAGCCCTTGACAACATGCAGACACCGGCATCCTATACTATTTTGCCACCTTCTCCCACCTCCATCTCCAGCCCAAGTTTTTAGAGAAATCCATTCAATGTGCATCTGGACATATTCTTGGAAGCCTCTTGAGTATTTGATCTCGTTCATTTCAGATTTTGGTTTAAGCATACTACTGACAGAGCCCTTAGGTTCTATTGATGACACTGATCAGATTCCGGATCTTTCTGTCACTGACACCAAGACCCTACTTGACTTCTTTGCAGACTTTGAAACAGTGAACCATGGTACTCTTCTCTAATGGTACACTAGCGTATTTGATGGGATTATTGACTGATATTGGTCAGGAAACGACAATGCACTTTTTGGTGCACGGCACCAGCATGTTTACAGGCTCTGAGAATTCCTGGTCATACGACATCTGATTACACTGTGCGCCACTGTTAGCGTACACAGATAGACACGTACGGGTATTGCCGGTCGGTAAACGTGAGTATTTTTTTCACCCAGAATATTGACCTTCTACGAATTAGAGCATTGTTACACTTTGGCAGTTTTAGAAGTTTTCTACAAGTTCACCTATCCAATAATGAGGGTGCAGGTTCACATTAGGGTCACCAGTGCCTTTAACTCAGTAGGCTAAGTTTACGGAAGCATAAGCATTCATATTTTGGGTCAGCCCAGCGGTTGCCATGTGGGAATTTGTCCGTTCACAGTGTTAATATCAGTGGCATGAGTATTTTTTATATCACTATAAAATTGGGATGCTTGTTTGCATCCGTTGCAATACATTGGTGCATCATGAAGTGAGAGTAAATAATTAGATGATGCGCTTACTTCTGGTTAGGACTCTTGGCTACATTCGCGGAATGCACGATGACGTACATGGGATCGTTCTTGACACACTTATAAGATGGCGACGGTTTTATCGCCTGGGTTTCAGTCCGTTCACAGTGTCTACAAGACATTTAAATACTGAGGTCATTTGGCGCTACACATAGAAGCGAGGCGCAGACAATACATTACATCAGTTGGAAGTACAACGCATGGTGAGTAGACTGGGAGCTAGAAGCAGCGAACTCGATGATTATTATTGAAGCTTTGGGTATTTATATTTTGTCCGGTTTCTGGTCCGTAGATTATCACCTGAGATTTTCGTTTGGGAATACTGTGGTCTGTGTAGTATACTACTTCCCGGTAAGTCTTGTTCTTATGTAATTATACATGTAGAATGTAGAGTTCTCTGGACAATCTGTATTCCATGTCTTGGGTGAATACGACTGTTTAGAACGGGTTACATGATTCTGATGGGAGACAACCTCTTCAATGGTTGAACATATACAGCTGCCAATAAAAAGGTTTGCTTTACTAAACTAATGTCTATATCGATGTTACTACATCGTTTTGGCAACGAGCTGGGTTCTATCGACCCATTGAACTAAACTACATCACGTCTTACAAAGGATTCGTAATTCCTGGATGATTTCTTCAGGTGGACCTTTTATGATTTAAGCGTGAACGCTCTACCTGGTGCATTTCCTGTTCCACAAATTGAGCGAAAATTATCCTGGACTGCTGTGAAGGGACAAGATCTACTTTTCCTGCATGTGCTGTGCTTCTACCCTGATTGCTGCTAGGGTGTGCGCTTTGTGCTGGTTCGAGTCACGGTTTGAGTCACGCTTATTTGCCACTATGACTCATCCGCTACGACTCATCGGCACCTACAGTGTGGAGATTTGGCCGTCCCGTGAGTCCATATTATTTAATTTTGTACTTATTTTTTTTGAGGGGTTGGTATTCGTGTTTCCACCACGACAAGCCAACCGTCATTTCTTCATTTTAAAATATCCACAGTGCGCGTGTACCTCACGCGATCTTACCTGTCTTCTCCAGCCTCCGGCGTTCTTCCTGGTCTACGCAATCACATTCGAGCAGTATTGACTGCTTTGAGACGTTTTGCTGCCTCAACGCGCCGTAAACCTTCCGGCGCAGCGTCAAAAAACGTTCCGCCATTTTGGATTTGGTGTTTATTTTTTTTTTGTCGTTTGTCAATCTTTCAGATTTTCCTCATTAACGAAACTATTTTCTACGCACATTTCGGAATGCCACTGGTTGAATTCCTAAATTACAAGTAAGCTCCTGAGAATTTTGTTAATAATTCTCCTATTTTTATTTTTCCTCTTATTCCACTTTACTGCTGCTGTTACCATGGATTTGAATGAAAGAGCAGCAGTTCCTGGCTCTTCTTTAAACACTAATTCTTCAGTAAACCTTAGTAATCCGAAAGAATTTTTATCTACACCAGGAGAACCAATTATTAGGTGGCTTGAGTGGAAAGATTATTTCCTTAATTTTATAGCCACTCAAGAGGACAATGTGGGTATTTTATCTCCGGAAAGGAAGAAAAGAATTTTACTTCATTGTTTGGGATCTGAAGGTTTGAGGGTTTACAACCAAATGCAAAAGCCGGAAAGAGCTGGGGATATTGATGTTTTCAAGGCGGCAATTCTTGATTTGACTGAACATTACTCTCCCACAGTATGTATTGGAGTCACCAGACGCGTTTTCTTTAAAGAAAGCAATTTCAGCATGAATCAGTTGAAGAATATGTCTCTACTTTAAAAATTCTGGCTGCGCCTTGTAAATTTGGCACTTTACACGATGAGCTCATTAGAGATCAAGTTGTGGTCTGCACAAAAAATAAAGGTATACAGGATAGATTGTGGATTGAAGGTGATTCATGTCTCAAAGACGTCATTACTTTAATCAAGAAAGCTGAACTTTCTGAAAGAAGTTCTAAGGCGTTATTTGATCAGAACGAACCACCCAATTCTGTCAACAATATTATAGAATCCAAGAAAGGGAAAGAGGGTTATAAAAAGTCGAACTTTACCCATAATAAAGCTTTCAATCCCAGTCATAATAAAACCTTGAATTCTAGGAATTCTTTCAAACCTAGATTCAAACAATTTGATTCTGCACCTAGGTTCAACCAATTTGATTCTGCTTCATTTGCGTGTTATCGTTGTGGTAGTAAGTCCCACAATGCTAGTTTTGAAAAATGTCCTGCTAAATCAAACAAGTGTTCTAACTGTGGAATTTTTGGACATTTAACGAAATCTTGCAGAAGGAAAGTTTCACAGAAACCCAAAGTCACATGTCTCAATGAAACTGACTGACTCATCTGCTTATGATTCTGATAACCATCGTGATCAATCTGTTTCTGAACATAGAAAATGTAATATTGTTCTTAATTTTAATGGCAAAGATAGAAGTAAACCGTTATGTATTGTTAAATTTGGTGGGATTCCTTTACAGGTTGCTGCGGATTCCGGCTCACCTTTTACTATTATTGCTAAAAGTGTGTGGGATACCAATTTAGTCAGTGCTCTTGGCCCACACCTAGAACCCGCTGATGTACTTCCCGAAAGTTTTACGGGTGATAAAATTGATTTATTAGGATTTCGATCGTTAGTTTTTGACTTTAAAACTCGCTCTGCTGTTTGCAAATTGTACATAGCTGCTGATGGGCCTTCTGTCCTGGGTTGGAAGGATCAGAAAGCATTACATATAATTCTTGATCCTAACAGCCCAGAACAAGTCCTTGTTGCGTGTGAAGGCGAGAGCACCAAGAATTGGGCTCTTAAAGAATTTCCCAATGTTTTTTCAGGGAAAATTGGTAAACTTGAGGGTTTTTCTCATCGTATTAGACTTAAAACTGATGCTGTACCTAGAATACATAAGGTGAGGAATATTCCAATGATTGTGAGGGATGAAGTAAAATTGGAACTACTTAAACTACAAGATAATGGGATTATTGAAACCGTGGAAGCATCAGAATGGATTTCTCCATTAGTAGTAGCAAGACGTGCTAATGGAAAAATTCGTCTTTGTGTTGATTTAAGAAGCCTTAATGAAAACATAATTGTGGACCAATTTCCTTTACCAAGGATTGATGAAATGTCTCTCACTCGTGGTTATAAGTATTTTTCCACCATTGACCTGTCATCAGCATATCACCAAATTGTTTTACATCACTCTAGCCGCAGTTTAACAACCTTTTGCACACCTTTTGGGTGTTTTCGTTTCAAGCGCATGCCTTTTGGATTAGCTTCTGCGGCTGCAGTTTTCAGAGATTGATGTCTCAACTTTTTGGTGATATGTCTGGCATTACTTTCTTTCAGGACGATATTCTCGTCATGGGTCGTGATCCCCAACATGATTCTAGACTTAGAAAAGTGTTACATATTCTTGATACGCATGGTTTAACTGCTGAAGTATCTAAATGTAAATTCTCAGAGAACAAAGTGATCTATTTGGGTCATGAAATTAGTGAATTTGGCATTAGACCCAAAACCAAACTTATTAGAGCAATATTAGATGCTCCTGCTCCTACATCTAAAGACGCATTAAGATCATTTTTGGGATTGGCTGAGTTTTACTCAAAATTTGTTAACAATTTTTCGGAGAAAACTCATCCTATGAGGAATCTACTCAAAAATAAAGTTTCCTTTTCATGGTCTGATGATTGCCAAGAAGCCTTTCTCTCAATTAAGAAGGCTATCTGTGGTGCTCCCAATCTCCAAGGTTTTGATCCTCTTGCTCCCACGTTTGTAACTACGGATGCAAGTTCTAATGGTCTTGGCGCCGTTTTGACGCAAATTTCTTCATCAAAAAAGAAGTCGTTATTGCATTTGCCTCTAGGTCTCTTACACCAACAGAAGAGAAATATTCTGTTATTGAAAGAGAGACACTTGCAGTTGTGTGGAGTTTAGAACATTTTAGAAAATTTTTATGGGGCAAGAGATTCAGTGTAAGAAGTGACCATAAGCCACTTACAAAATTACTCACTACTGATGGTCTTTACAGAGCTACGGCGAGAATTTCTAGATTGTCTATGCGCCTTCAAGATTATTTATTTGACATTCAATATGTTCCTGGAGCCAAAAATGTTATTGCAGACTGTTTAAGCAGACTTTCATTACCTGTTACTGAAATCGATTCCAATCCTTGGAATGATTTTTCAGTTGCTAATATTATTTTTAATGGAAATCATGGAAACTGTATTTCCCAAGAGCAATGGCTAGAGGCGGATATTCAAGATTCTCTTTTAAATGATGTCAAATCTAAAGTTGTTGATGGCTGGAATATTTCTAACAAAAAGGATCTGGTTGACAGTCTGAGGCCTTTTTGGGAAGTCAGGGATGAACTTGCTGTTGCCGATCATTTTGTCTTAAGAGGTGATAAGGTAATTCCTCCTGTATCCTTAAGGGAGCGCTTAATCCATTTATCTCATGAAGGTCATCCAGGAATTTCTCGTACGAAATCGAGAGTCAGAGATTTTTACTGGTGGCCTGGTGTTGATGGCTGTGTTGAAAAAATTGTCAGATCCTGTATTAGTTGTGAAATTTCAGATAAATCAAAAAAAACTTTTAATCCACCTTTAGGTGTTGTTCATTCCCCAAATTTACCATGGGAAGAACTTGCTTTGGATATTATGGGTCCTCTCACCTGGGTTGATGGTACAATCAAATTTGTTCTTGTGTTGGTTGACCTATTTTCTAGGTGGTTTGAGCTTGCTATGGTTGATAAAATTGACACGAAAACGGTTATCAATTTTTTAGAATCTATTTTCTTGCAAGGTTTCCCTGCTTCTGTACTTACTGACAATGGGGTACAATTCAAGTCTAAAGAAATGTTGAATTTTCTCTCTGTCAATGGTATTAAGCACATTCTCACTCCTTTGTATCATCCGTCCAGCAATGGTGTTGTGGAGAGATTAAATAGGATTATCAAAGATACATTACAGTTATGTAGAAATTCCAAATTATCTTGGGAGGAGGAATTAAAAAAGATGTTATGATCTTATAGAGTTACACCTCATCCATCTGTAGGTAAAAGTCCTTTTTCTCTTATGAGATGCAGAGTTCCTTTTTCAAAAACCAATCCTGGGTGGATGAAACGAAATGGTATGTCATTTTGTAATTTGGATGATGTCAAAAGCACCTTGGTCAATTCTCAGACAAAAAACAGAGTGTATTATGATGCAAAACATGGTACTCGACCTGCAGATTTGCAAGTTGGTCAATGGGTTTGTATTAAGAATGCGAGGAAAGTACCTAAAGGTTTCAGCAAATTTTCACAACCAAAAAAATTGCGAAAATTCATCATAACACTGTCGTTTTGGACAATGGTGAGACTTGGCACATGAGTCGTTTAGCTTTAGCTCATTCTGCTCCTGATGACAAAACACCCTCATCCTATTTTCACCATTGTTCATCTTCTCCATTCTGGTGTTATGACAATTCTTGTGAGTCATCTTCTGGTATTCCTTTTGATACTGTCAATGATTCTAGTGAAGTTTGTCATGAAGTACCTTTATCTGTCAGACCTTTATCCAATGTTCAAACATCGTTTGGTAGAATTGTTAAAAGGCCTGAAAGGTACAATGAATTTATTTGTTATTAAGCGTTATATTTTTTTTTTGTTTTCTTTCAACGGGGAGGATGTGTAGTATACTACTTCCCGGTAAGTCTTGTTCTTATGTAATTATACATGTAGAATGTAGAGTTCTCTGGACAATCTGTATTCCATGTCTTGGGTGAATACGACTGTTTAGAACGGGTTACATGATTCTGATGGGAGACAACCTCTTCAATGGTTGAACATATACAGCTGCCAATAAAAAGGTTTGCTTTACTAAACTAATGTCTATATCGATGTTACTACAGTCTGCTCATCAGTTCCGAAATACTTGAACACAGGTAAGATTCTGTGCAGGTTGAGTTGTAATCAGTACAACTAGCGTATGAGCAGACTAATTAGAGGTTTGTTTTATTAATGCAGCACTCGGAGCTGGTCTTTCGCCGTTGAGAGCAGCTCTCCTGGCGAACACAGTAGATTCTTTTTGCAAACCCCTCAGCTTTGTGGAGCAATTTGGAAATAATTTTTGAGTGTAGAGGTAGGCAAATGTGTTGAACTACGTGGCAGTCAGCCCTGAGGGCACGAGTTCCAAGAACTAATGGCTAGTTATCATTTGTTTTTTTATCAATCAATCAAATCTGCTTTATTTCGATAGCAAGTATCATAAAAGCATTAGACAAGCCATTTTTTAAAATACACTATGTACAGATAAAAATTTTCATTAAAAAAAACGTGGCATGTGAATTATATTTGATCGATCCGAACACAATAAGATAACATTTCATTATAACAGATTTCATTATAATACAAACAATGTTAAAAAGATTTTTCATTAAAAAAGTAAAACCCAATATACCTTATATCAGCTATCCAATGCATGAATAAGTCATCATTATTATCGGCACTACTGTCTGATGGGCAGCAACATCCAGTGAGTTTTTTCTCGCAGTTCCGTTGCTGGCTTTGGTATTAGCATGTACGGTTGAGCAGTGGCATGGGAATATACACTTGTTCGTGGTATTGAGTGAAGTAGAAGCATGTTGTGCACATCACATGATCAAGGGTGAGCTGACATTTCTTAAGCCGACGGAGTAGCACTGATTTCCAGTACATTGTTGCACACAGCTTGTATCTTTTTCACGTTTTGATTATTTTATGGCATGGTTTTCTCTTCATACATTGTTTTGAATTTTGTTCCATTCTTGCCATGCAGGTTTGTTACTTGGGTGAAATGGTGCTATCCGTGTGTATTGTATATATGGTATTCGTTTGTATAGTAATTTCCATATTTGATTGTCATTCTTACAGAGGCCTCTGAGGAAGGGATTGTCTGATCCCGAAATGCCTTGGGCATAAAACAATTTTGGATGTTGTATTATTTTGTAAATTTGGATTATGGTTTTGTTATCGTCTTACACATTTGGACAACATATTGTTGAATAATGGTCGAATGAATTCATGAATATTGTGATCATGCAATAAATGATTATGGATCTTAACATAAGAAATACTGATTAAATTGTTTCACGAGATTATTTTTGTTAATGTGATCAGTTTAATAATTGCTGTGCAACCAGTTTTTGGGTGAAAATTCACTCATTCATGTTGTTTTACTCTTCTCAGTAGGCAATCCTCTCTGAGTATCACATCTTTAGCACTAACTCTAAGCTGGCTGAAATCTTTTCTTGCTGACCTGCGACAAACTGGCTCTACCCTTTCAATCAACGCTTCATCCACTTGACTGTGGCATACCCAGGGATCCTCTTCCTGCCATACTTCATTAATGTCCATGTTATTCTCACAGCTCCTGTCATACATTCCTTTTTTGTTTTTCTCTAATGCTGGTAACATGCAGCTACTTATACAAATGGGAAACTGCTACTTTACCTGATGCTTTCCACTGCTGCCTCACAGCAGTATGTTCTTGGATGACCACTAGTCTTTTAAAGCTTAACTAGGCCAAGCCAGCAGTCCTCATTTTGGGGGAAACAACGTTCATCTTGGTCATCTGCTTGGTGGTTTTTTTGTTTTGGGCCCAAACTCTGTCCCTGTCTAAGCATTGAAATCTTGGAGTCATCAAAGAGGAGTTACTTTTTTCATTCTCAGGTAAACAGACTCACTGCCATGTTTTTTTCCTCCTCGGAATCTTAAAAAGATTAATTGCTTTCTTCCAGCAGAAGGCAAATGCTTTATAGTCCAGGTCCCTGCCTCATCCTTAATGGATTATGGCAATGTCGCATTACTAACTTTACCTTATTATCTTCTTGCTTGACTGCAGGTTGTCCAGCATGAAGGAGTCTGCCTTTTACTTGGTGTAAGCACAATTCTTCCAAAGAGTATCTGGATAAGCTTCACTGGCTTGCTATTCACAAGCATCTTATTTTTTAAATGCTATACATTGTTCATAAAGCCTTATGTGGAGCTGTACCCTGGTGTTGCATTGTATGTCCTGGTTAGTCATTTTAATCTACTTCCCAGGCCTTACTTAAAGTTCATACCCAGAGCAGGTGCTAAATCTTCCTTCTACCTTGACGTCACTCTCTGAAACAGGCTCAGCTTAACAATTTGCCAGAATGCTACCAGCATTAAATGTGTGAAATGAAATGACAAAAGTATTGCATCCATGATATAGACATACCTAGGTACATCTAGGTAAGAAGACATTGAGTTAAGAATAGTCGTTTTATGTTTACCTTGCCGAGTAGTACTAGGTGAGGTAATGGATGCAATATTATTATTATGGCTTCATATTATCGACCTATATATAGTATAATGTAACCCATGTGTCTTTTAACCATACACATGGTATTTTGAAAAAAAGCAAAAAACTTAAAATGTTTGTTTCTCCTACTGCTTCTCCTTCCTTAAAGTGTTGTATATCTACTCATAGGACATCTGCACACTATGCAAATCTGGATTAATTTTTTCATTCATTCATCTGTCAAAGCATATATTGTTATCCTTACCTTCTCAAAAATTCCAGCTTGATTGGATGGGAATGTTCGCTGCATCATGTACAGTCAGTTTCCCCTACCAAAAATGCCCGACTGGGAGTATATGGTATCCTGGTTTTTGATTTTATAGTTTAGTGTGTGCGCGGAACCCTAGACCTGTCTCTTGACATGAGTAATGTCCTGTACCTATCTTGTGACCCTCCAAGCCCTGATTACATCTAGACTGGACTACGGCAACGTCCTGTACTTGGGAGCCAATAAGGAGGTGGTTCGAAAGCTTCAGGTAGTACAGAACTCGGCGGCAAAGGCTGCTTTGCCAGGTGCCCAGAAAAGCCTCCATATCAGGTTCCCTCCTCGACCTGCATTGGCTGAGGATAGAGAGCCGCATTAAATTCAAGGCCTTGTGTTATATGCATAAAATTAAATGGGGCACTGCACCGCAATATCTGAATGCCTTAGTCCATCCCTACCTTCCAACACGTCATCTACGATCCTTGACTCAGGCCAAGTTTTCAGTCCCTAGGATCAAAAGATCGCGTATGGGTGGCCGGTCTTTTTCCTACCTAGCCCCCTTATTATGGAACTCTCTCCCTATGCCAATTCGGCATTAAATTAACCACAAGAACTTCCGAAAAAGTCTTAAGACATGGCTATTTAACCAATAATGTTCCCCTTTCCTGCCTGCAACAGTCTGATGGCGCCGGGAAACCTCCGGGTAGCTGAGCGCCTTATAAAATTAAATTAATAATAATAATTGTGACCTGGAGGAGTGTACCAAGAGTGCCTTCATTTACAGGCAGTGGACTACTCCCTGTCGTGGGTTTGGCAAAAAGAGTGATGCTGGCAGTGTACCATGTTTTTTTAATCTGTAGTTGTGACCAGACCTTTTTATTGTGCCACTAGGGTAGATGTCTACAGAGACACTCACAAGCAAATCCTGGTGCTAACATCCCAAGTGCATGTTGTGCATGCTTGTGTGTATATTCTGCGTGGTACATACAGGCTGTTTGAGTGAGCCAGGCAATGGAGGCCTGAGGGAACCATTTTGGATGCCCCTGGCCTGGCCTAGTGCACAAGATGAAGATGAGGGCATAATTCATATCACAACAGAGAGCTGGGAAGGAGAGCAAAGGAAGGACATAAATCTTCCAAATAATTGTAATTACAAATACTCCTTGCTCAAAAGTGAAAAACTTGTTAAAGTAGTGATAATGTGTCTAGTTTCCATTATTTGCAGGAGAAAAAAATCTCTTGCTAACCCAATAGGCAGCATGTTTCATCACTGGGCTTCTCCTGGCACTGGTCTTTTTGATTCTAGTGCCAGATACTATCTGTATAAGGAAGCTTGTGAGGTGTTTTTTGTCACAAGAGATTGTGTTGCATTGTGTGCTGTTTGATTATGTGTGGGTTTCAGATAAAGGCTCAGATGCAGGGGGAAGTGGGTATGAATTAAAACTATCTATTATCGGATGGTGCGAAACTTTATTGCCAAACAGGTTCTGAAAGTTCAGACAGTTGATTAACATCCCCTGTCTGCTATAGCAGTTTAAAAGTAGGACCCCACTTGTTCCAGTTTCATGTCCTGTTTGGCCAAGGATAGGAGCGCTCTGCAGAGTATTCAGAAGCTTGTGCAACCAGAGCCATTATCTGTCTGGCAGCCTCCTTCTCACAGGTGGGAGGACATCACCAGAGCCTGACCCCTTGCTAATAGAGCTGAATACCTGTCCTGACGCACCTAGAAGCCAGTCTGCTTGCTCACAGATGGAAGGAGACTGCCAAAACTGCAGGAGGAGTGACTGTCTAGGATGAGTGAGGTGCAGCAGGTTCCCACTACTAGTAGGACTTCGAAAAGAGGACTGCAAAGGGCTATCTGTACACAGTGGTGCCTGTGGCCCTATAGTCTCCATAGAAATGGTCCCTGACGTGGATCATGACAAGTTGTCCTAAGATTGCCAAAGCCTATTCGGGGCAATGACCTGAGTTTGTCTTGGCCTGTGCATGGCCATGTTGTACAAAATGAGATCAGCATGTGCCAGGCTGTATTCCCCAAAAGAAGAAGATCGGCCTGTATGGTGTATGGCCATATCACTAAGGAGAAGATCAGCTCTTGTGTGGCCACACTGTAGGAAGGATATTGGCCTCTGCATGGCCTCACTGATCCAGAAGAAACTATCTGTGCAGGGCCCAACTGCTTCATGCCACAATAAAGTGCTCTGTGGGGATCTCCATCCCTGCCTGCTTGATTGCCGCCAGTGACCAATGGAGACATGCAAAAGTATGAGTTTTGAAGCCCTGTGTCCACAGCCAGGAAGGAGACATCAGATGGAGATGTTGGTGAGTGCACCTCCTCCTGGAATTGGAAAGATGAGGCACACTGAACAAAGCCAAGAATCTGTCTGAAATGACTGCTTCACTGCGGTGATAAGAATTGACCAACTGAACTGTATGGAACCCAAACTATTGAACTGTGAGACTGAGCGCTAATACCTTACGGTGGGAGATCTGAGCCGTAATAACGCAATTGCCTTAATCCCAAGGGGAAACTGCCCAGGCCACAATGTGTGGGGACTGGTGAGTTAAAGTGAATAGAGGTGCAGCCTTGCCCAACACTGCCCAGGACACTAAATTGTGATTTGTCTATGTATGTATGTAGTTTTCTGTTCTATGGTGCAAGTACTTTTCCTTCCTGAAAGAAAGGCGCTGGGTTGCACATTCATTTACTGTGCTGCTCTGTGATTGTTGACTCCTGAGCTTGAGCACCCCACGCTACCTCCTTGGGAAGCCAGCAACAGCTTACTATCGCTACTACTGAGAGTCAAACACTGAAGGGGTTGTACTTGGCCTAGTCTGCAGAGCCATGGTCAGATAGAGCCAGAGACATCAGAGGTGAACAAACTCAACCCCTACTTTTGAGGCCCGGTAGCCGCTACTTGCTTTGTGGCCACTGAATAATGTCTGATACCATTACTACTGGTTATCAGTTATCAGTAATTGTTTAATGTTTTGTGTTTAATTATTGTATTTTGGCATTATGTTATGAACATATATGTAGTGCTCTGTCATCCATTCGTGTAGTGTGTCAGGCTGCCTTCCACATAGCTTTGACTTTCTCATCACAAACCAGAATCTGAGTAATCTTGTAATTATGTTTTTGGAATTGGGTCTGAAATAGGTTTATAGATTTTGTTATTTATTACATGAATGGTGAGAAAGCCGAACTGTTAGGCAAGAACTCAGGTCGACAACTAAACTCAGGTTAGGTTGTTTATTGCAAACTCTGAAACAGATTAATATACACCAATCGTAGCATAATAGTATAGAAAAACAAAGTAAACAGGATGAAGCCAAATCTCCAGAACCGATTCACCATATATAACAAATACAACTAATTCAAACACGGCCACATAGGTTATAAGGATACAAAAATGCACGTTTGGGTTGCATCAAGACTCTGTTCAGGAGGCCCTCCAAATCCCTAACTGTCCCTAACCTACACTAAAGTGGAAATCCTAGTCTGAGACAAGTTTCAGTAACGATTGAAAAAGGTGTCAGCTGAAAGAAGTAACTCCAACCTGGGTCATGTAGAGTAAAGTCACAGCCACCAATGATGAGGTCTGTACCTCAAGGCGTCCTAAAACAAAGTGTCAGCTATCCCTAACTACATTACAACATACGCAATCACTGAATCAAGGCACCTCCCACAGTTCAACTAGTAATTTTCCATTTTTCCAGCATCCTCCAGCTTCCTTTCTCCGCCTCTGTTCACACGTTGAGATATTTTGTACGTCCTCAAACCATCTCCTTCTCCCACGAGAACCCGTCTCCCATTTGTTATCGCGTTTCTTCTTCTTCTCAGGATTCTGTATCTACTAAGAACAATAATTTACAATAAGAACAATAACTCTCTCGACTAATGAAGCCTTGTCCACCTGTAGTGGTAACACAAGATACATGCAACATTCCACGTTGCAAGCAAAATGCAAATTTAAATGTTGGCTGGAAAAGATATTGGACATGCATTTCAGGCCTATAGTTAAGCTAAATTAACAACATACCGGTTACATTATATGCGCCCTTCTATGTACAAATAAACCATACTTTCGACATATACTGTAACAGTTACGAATGGCAAATCCTATAATATTATTATCATGAGTCTAATGTTAAACCAAATTCATATACACGTTTAGTTTGTTATCCCTTAACTAGGTATTAATGCCCAATCTTTTCAGTTAAATTTCTATAGGACACGTGATTTGCATTAATCATGGAGATACCTTTGACATCTCGTAACCACTCTTTCTTCTATAATACATTAGTCACACAATATATATATATATATATGCGAGTGCATACTACCCGTGATTATAACACACTCCTACTGTCATTACAAGGTGGGGCCAACTACTCTCTACCAATATGACTGCATGATTTTGGTGTCAGCAGGGGAGCTGGAAGATTTAGCAATTGTTTACGTATTTGTTTTAGATCAGTACAATGTTTGTTGCCTGATTCTTGCTTGTGTGTGATGTATCTTGGTGGCAAGTTTTGTTGGAAGCTTTGTGTTAGCTTTCCATGTGCCATATTTGAGCAGTATTGAAGGTATGAGAGGTGTTCTGTACAGTGCTCTTCTGCATGTTTGTGTGTGTGTGGTAGGAAGTGGTGCTGGCAGCCACCTGCCAGATGACTATAAGGGATATTGTGTTGTGTTAGTTGTGTTTTGCATTGTTATGTCTGTGGGGTTCTTTTGAATGTTGAGCTGTCCTGTGGAAACAATGTACACTATATACACAACACAGGCTTGCATAGACATATATCAGTGCTTATAATAATTTTATGACAATATAAGGAATACAATCAGTTAATACATTTCTCTTTCACTTGGCCAAAGGGCCTATGAGACAATAATTGTTGCTAGTTTTTGATGATTTATCTCGGCTGCTGCTGTTCTGGAACAGGATCAGGTATCTAAGTAACTTGTGTCATCTGGTGATCTATCAACATTGCAATTGGCAAGTACAGTCAGGCTGTGACAGAATGGGTGCAACCGTCAGCTGAGTGACACACACCAAGCTGATGCTCAAGCAATGTCTGACACACAAATTCTAAGCACACATAGATATACCCTCCCTAGGCAATGCAAATTTACCCTGCAGTTTGGTTCTCAAGCAATTAAGACAGGTGTGCATTCATTAAAATATGTAACAACTCCTTCGTAGTACAATTAATAACATTAGCAAAATAATGTATTCTTCCCACTGCAGATACAGCCTTACGAAATATTTGCCAAGACTGGAGCGAGAACATCATATCTCACTCCCTAGTCTTTCTATGGCATTGAGCTCTGCAAAAATGTCATTTTAATTGTTAGTCTCTGAAGCTGTATGTGTTAGTGCAGTGCAATGCACTGACCTGATTAATACAAGATGGTGTCGGTTTAGTTTCATAATTTTAGCGTGCACACCCACATATTCATTAAGCTGCCGGTGGAATTCGTAAAGTACCCCCACTCCTGATGGACCAGGGAAGGGTAAGAGATTTTTCAGGTGGGATCCTGATAGTTTTGCATTGATCAAAAAGGGCTTTACGTTGCTTATTATATTGGGCAAATTAAGCGAAACTTAGTAGTTCTACACCGGAAGCTTGAGTTCCGGCAGTCCAATCAGAATGAGGCAGATTCAAAATTGTATTATTTGAAAAGAGCTCCAGAGAAGAATCCACAGAGACTGCCATTTAATAAATGATTGCCACTACAGTAAGTATATGGAGAGAGGTGTGGCGCAGCGGCCAGAGCGGCTGGCTCTGGAGCATGGAGCTCAAGGTTCGATCGCCGGTGGCAGCTCAGCTCAGCACCATGTGGCTCTGGGCAATAGCACACTTGACGGCCCCCAGCACCTTGAAACCTGAAGGGGTGATATGTTCGTGCTTTACAAATTTGGATTATTAATATGTTCATTTCCACGTGCACTTTTTCCCAAAGCCGCCAGATCCAATGGAATCTATTACTGTAACCAGGGCTCGAGTCGGGGTACCACGCGGGTGGACAGCGTCCCCCCACTTATTTTACCGGTTGGACGCCATCCCCCCTGCCCAAAAGCTGGACTTTCAGTGATGGCGTTACTTGCCCGCACAGCTGCCCCGTCGATCTCCCAAGTACAGGGCCGGCTGTCAATCTTGTGTAGCGCACGAATGCGCTACCTATCAAAATTCTGCTTTGCCCTTTGAACCTGCCTGCCCCCATCGCCTTGTAACCTTTGTTATGTTAAACCTGGGCAGGAGCGCGTTGACACCTGATCCGTCAGCCACTGTTATGCAACAGAGGTGGACAAAAGAGGCCACAAAAGTATGGGGGAGGGTTGCAGCAAGGGATGGGACACGCAAGGTGTTCTGTTAAGAAGAAACCCTCATACACGGCCCTTCCATGCAATTTAATACATTCACTGCCTGTTCGATTGTTAGCAGAGACAGGGGAAAAGGAACTTTCTTTCTCGGGATGGTAAAAAAGCACGGGCATTTCAGCACCTCAAGGTCTTTAAAAATGTAAAAATCAGCTTGCAACCATAAGAAACTTTTCAGAAATAAAATTTCATTTACATTCCTACATAAAATGTACATCCCCAGTAAAAGGAAACATGTTTAATTTTAAGTCCCCAAACAGTTATTTAAAAATAACGTTATTTGCATTAAAGAGGCGGTAACACAGAGAATGACGCTACATTCCACAGTGGGTTAACGTGGCGCCCCCCCCCTCCCCCCCCCAAGTGAAGCGGGACTCCCTGTAATAAGAGGGGACTACCTTTCGTGACGTCACTTCCTGTCGTGACATCACTTCCTGTGACACCACCTAACTTGGAGCGTCCCCCCACTTCTTTTTTTAGGACTTGTGCCCTGACTAACATTCCAAAGGGCATTCCTAGAGTATTGTCTTACTTAGGATCCTTGCAGCATCCCTGGCCTTACTTTGTTAATGTTTGAGCGTGGACCTGATTGGACGAAACCAGTGGTGCTCTTGACCTATCTGTCTCACTCTTGCAGCCCTGCTAACCACGCCCTTGCTGAAGCTGCGAGCGGAAGGACACCACCTGATAGTGGAGCTGGAAGAACTCGGGCCCGCCTTCCAATTTGTGCTGATTTACTGGAATAAAGATTCTGAAAATTCGGTGAGTTAATACCAGGTGAAGCTGGACGTACAGACTCCAATATGGAACAAAGTATGGATCCTGCGGGACGCTGTGTGGTGTAGTCAGAATTTTGGTTTAGTTAATGTCAACAGTGTAAGAACCAGGGCTGGTTCTGTCATTCTTCTGTGGTGACTTGAATGTGTATACCAGTGTTTACCTCTTGTGACTTTCTACTTTGAACTACTTTCAGAAGGTAATATCCGGAGATACACTTCATCATGCCACGCTTAAGTAGCACAGAACTGGTTGTTGACAGTACTTGTGGGTTGTTTCAAACTGTTTTTTTTAAGAAAGTGAAAATAGTTCAAATCGAATCATCACCTCGCCTCTCAAAGAAGCATAATTGTTATGCGTCTGCCTGCTTGCGTCTAAACAGCTGCATCCTAGTCCACATTCGAGGAAACAATGCGGCAAGGAGAGGGGGCCAAGCCCCGCCCTCGGATGCAACAGGACCCAAGGTGGCTTGTGGTAGGCCAGCTCTGCTGCGGGTTCCAGGACCCCGGCTCTCTGCTGTTTATGCCATTTAGCACAAGAAGGCTAGTTAAGGTTGTAATCTTCATTATGCAAGGAGCTCTCTTGCTGTTTAAATTACAACCCCCTCTCCTCCCCACCTCTGTGCGATTCTTATCGACACAAACTTCCTTACATGTTGAGGCTACCCACTAGGCAATGATACACTCTTTAAACATTGGTGGAGGCCAGGGGTGGATATTTGAAACCGTTGTGACCACTGAAATAAACTCTTATTGAGTGGGCAAAACAAGCATTGGCAAAGTCAATAGGTTTTGCCCATGCGACATCTACTGGCTTTGTAAATATTTTTTAGACTGTTCCACAGCCGCGCTGGCTGCTGTGCAACATGGCTTAAAGAAAAAAACACGATATAACGCGGTCAACACTGGCAATGTCATAGTGCTTTTTGTTAAACTTTAAGCCATGTTGCACAGCAGCCCGCGCTGCTGTGTAGCATGTCTTTTGAAAAAAGCATTTACAAACCCAATAGATGTCGCATAGGCGAAACCTACAGGCTTTGCCAATGCTTGTTCAGTTGCAACCTTTGTTTCTTGCATTTGCGAATGCAGGTAAAGGTGTCCATCCCTGCATTAAAAGGGATTTGGTAGACTTCTGTGTATCCTTTTGGGCTGCAACTGTATTGTACGTCAGTCACAGAGCAAAAGGAAGGTGGGGTCACAAAGCAGTCAGTGTGCAAAAAACACCACAATCCATGTTTATACAGCAGGCCCGAAATTACTTATTTGATAAAATGCGTTCCACGGAGCTTGCATGTGTTAATCGTGAGGTAGAATTTCTTGCCTTTTGAAACGGCTATATGGTATGGTAAAATTAAATTCTAGTTTGGTTTATTTGACAGAAAGAATATGTACGTAGTCAGAAAATGATGAGTAAGAAGATGTAAAAACCCTGTACAAGCACGTAGATGAGAAAAGGAAATACCCAAATTGCAGAATAAGAAACCCTTTAGAATATTGAAAGCCTTGTATACATGTATGTCCGATTCTCATGCTGCGCTCTGCAGACTTTTCCTGAGTTGACACTGAGGCCTAAATCCCTTGGAGGTTGTTGAAACTAGTGATGCTGGGATGCTCCTATGCCCAGTAACCTGTGTCTCACCTGCTGAGAGGCACATGCCATTTATTGCCATATGTTCCTATCCGACCATCACTAACACTAGAACTATGGCTGTCTCTCCTTTGGGTTCATTATGGAGAACTCAACGGTGAGAACATGTATGGATCATGTTATGTTATACCGATTTGTAGAGCGCACTAATCACCAATGAGTGTATTGAGGCGCCTACCAGGAAGGTAGGTGGAGGTTCCAAAAGCCAGGTCTTCAGCTTCTTGAACTCAAGAAACGAGGAGGCTCAGACGTGCTGTGGGAGATTGTTCCATGCTTTGGTGGAGATGTAAGAAAAGATGCGACCTCGTGCCCTTCTACTGTGTGTATGGGGTATATGTGCAAGTGAGAGTCTGGCCGAGCGGAGGTGTCTGTAGCGTTGGTGGAAATTTATGCGGCTGTTGAGGTATGTGGGCCAGTATTGTGTAGTGCTTTGTACGTGTGCATGAAGAGTTTGAATTGGGCACGTTTGTGTATGTGGAGCCAGTGGAGTTTTCTGAGGCGTGGTAAGATCTTGGAGCAGCGAGATAGATTAAGAATGAACCTTGCTGCTGCGTTCTAGATGGTTTGGAGTCTTTTCAAGAGCGGTTTGGTGATTCCAGTATAGTGTGTTCCCGTAGTTGAGTCTGCTGGTTATGAGTGCCTCTATGACTGTTTCCATGGAGTTCTCTGGTAGCCACTTGAAGATTTTTCACAACATACTTAGGATGTGGAAGCAGGTGGAGGTCACTGAGTTGACCTAGGCAGTCGGGTCGAGTTTGTCATCTAAGATGATTCCTAGGTTTTTGGCATGGGCTTTGGTGTGGGGATGGGTCTTAGGTCTGCTGGTTACCAGAAGGAGTCCCATGAAGAGGTCTTCATTTAAAAAGATGCTATCCATTGCGGTGTGTGGTGAGCTTAATTTTTATATTCCCCTGACATTGACATTTCACATGTTGTACAGATGGAGGTGTACCTTAAAATACTCTCAGCAGAGCAAGCAGTTTTCTGCTATTGAGAAGCCGTGGGCTATTGCTGTGAGCTTCATTTTTATGTTATTGACAGTAACATTATTTCAAGTGCTGGAAAATAATTAATTTCCCTGGGCTCCATCACTCAGACAAAGGTAGAGACTTAAGCAACTTAAAGTGTGGATAGAGATATGAAGAAAGCAAGCAAAGGGGTGTGAGAGCTGGAGAGGATGAACAAAATAACGGAGTAAAAGGCAGTGGAGCATCTAGAGAGGAGCGGAAAGTGACCTAGGCGGTAAAACACACTGTGCTGCGCTTGTGTCGTCCTTGGCTTGCTATTAACACCAGTTGAAAAGGTATCTGAGTTTCCGGATATTGCTTCCTACAGTGAGTATGACTTCTAACACTAATCCACTTATGTCTGAGTACAGAGCAAGACGGCGAGGAGCAGCCAGACCTCCTTTCACCTCGACACCGTGGAAGCAGGGATGGAGTACTGCGTTAAAGCTCAAACCTATGTGACAGCTATTCATCGCTACAGCAACTTCAGTTCTCCTGTATGCATTACAGTGCCAGGTAACTAATCAACGCTACTGGAGACTTATATCACAAAAAGTGGCACAACATGCTGGCCTATACATTGAACTGATATGCCGGAGAGTTCATTGCATGGATGGCCATTCAGTCTACTCACTGGGATACTAGTCCAGTGGGGACGTATGCTGTTTACTAATGGCTTTGGAAATTAGTCAACACTTTACTTCTATCTCAGAAGCCCTGTGTTACATTTAAAGATGATCCAGATGTTGGTGCACTTGTGGAGAATATTTATTTCTTAAAGCGTAAGAAGGAGCAACACAAATATAATTGGGAATAGCTCAGCCCAACACTACTTCCATTTCTCCAGATCCTTCCTTCAATAATCCCCTCATGGATTCCCCACTCAACCACACACACACATTCAACACTCCATGTTCCATCCGTTCCACGTGGCTCTGCTTCACAAAAGACATCATAGCATTGCATCATACAATACTGTGATTCACTCGCCACACAAAAAAGTGGCACAATACGCACGCCTATAGACTGAACTGATATGCCTGTGAGGTTACTGCATGGATGGCCATGAAATCTACTCACTGCCATTCTAGACCAATTGGGAAGTCTGTTGCTCGCTAATGGCCTTGGAAATGTGTGGGCACTTTTACTTATATTTCAGAAGTCCAGCACTCTGATTTACTTGTCAAAAATTGAGACAAAAAATCATCTTGGGCTAAACCAGTTGGCTAGAATAGTCTCCCATGAATAAGTGTATCCTGTTTACAAAAAATTACTCTGTTTGTTTTAGTGTCTTACAGTGCTGTTTCATATAAAGATGTGTCATCATTCAACTGGGGAGCAATACATTAAAATAATTTTACTGATCGTTCCATCATATTCATTTATTTCATTCATGAGCAGTTTGATTTACAGAGTTGGTGACCGATTTCTCAGATAACGTGATAACAGAGAAAAGCGCCTTTGCAGGGTCGGGACAGCATTGTCCTCAAGAATAGATATAATTTTGAAAACCATGAAGGTTTATTAAAATTTTCAAGTTCAATACAGAAGGCAAAATATCAAAGTCAATCCGAATGCAAATTATTTTTGTCATAAGCATAACGCTCAAGAATCATTTAAAGTGGATGCAGCATGGAACAATCTGAAAAATAGTCTATGTCCAGAATATGCAGCAAAACAATAGAAAATTGGGCAGCAACCCTAGCTCAGAGAAAGGGCACAAATGACCTTTGGCTCAACCTCAAAAACATGCCCTTTTATAAAGAAATTCGCCTTAGAAAAAAAATGAAAATTGCACGGTTAGCACAGGGTGAGCAAATGTATCAACACATCGTCAAATCATAATACGGTATTTTAAAAAGTATAATATGTATATAAAACCACCATTTTGACACTATGCCACTAAACGAATGTTGATGAATAACCTCTGACCTAATGGCACCGGATGTATTAGCACAAATCTGGTTACATAAACATTAGCAGCCTTATAAAGGAAGAAGCCTACAGTATACAGAACATGAAGAGAACTTGGGCAACAATTTAACTTCCTTCCAGGCCCTTGAGAAACAGTATATCACCAGAAACCATCAGTGCACATTTTACTGCATGTGGTCGATGGGCTGTCAATGAGAAGTGAAAACACGATCAATTCTAAATCCAAAACTCAAGGCCTAATTGAGGCCTAGTTACAACAACTTGCTTTATGGGGCACGTTGTTGGACTGGTGTTGGATGTTAAGTCCAACACCTTACCTACTGTTGCATAGACTGGAGTTGGAATAGTAAATTATGCTATTCCAAAGTCTAGCGCCTCTCTAAGGCAAGTCGTTGTAACGACTTGCATGGTAAAGGAACGTGTGGTAACGTCACAGTCAGGGAAGAAACTGCACTGTAAAGGCATGCTTGGTAAATGCTTGCGGGGTTCTGTCATACAACCGTTCTATACATTACAGTTTTACTGTTCTAATTGCAAAATGTTTATGTTGCAAAGCAAATATTATTTAAACTAAAAATAACACCAACAAAGTCTTGTATTTTCATACAAGGACCGTAAATAGAAAAGAATGTTTGAGATGGTCATTCTTATACATCCCCTCATCTGATCACTTAATTTGGATGGGTTCCATTCTATAAGTCATGCACCCTGTCCAAATCATAGCCCATGTATGGTGGGAAGCATTACATTCTACCGGAAATGCATCCTCGATTCAGGCGGACATTTGGTAAGTGGATTTGTGGTGCATTGATGGAGAGGTCTTGGCCACATATGAAGCCTGTGATGTCTGGAATGATTGAGACTCCGCCAAAGTGTGCAATGCTAGTAATGTGAACACGCATGTGGTGCCACAGATGGTGCTGGAACAAACTTTAGAGTGGGGGTGCTGGCCAGCAGCGTCAGCTCAGTAGTATTTTAGAAGTTTGGAAAAATCACTGTGTTAGCAAACAAGCAAATGCAGCAAATGAGTCAAACCCATTCAGCAGCAAATGTGGAGGAATATTGTATCCCCAAAAGTCTGCTTGTACAAGTGAGACACGTGGTTCTTTTGGAAGTACATATTCATGAATATATTGGTAAAATGTGGTATATTGTGGTATCGCTATTGATAGTGAGCTCTATCTAAATAATGGCGTCTTACTGATCGCCCTGTTTGAATAGTTTTTTCTAACTTCCGATGGTCATTTCAGAAGACTGATCTGATCAGGATTTCCTGATCTCCACCATTGAAACTTCAATAATGTCATGCAAATTGGAAACTCTGAATGCATCACAGGGAAATATATGTGCAACTGTGAAAATTGTGTCCACCTAGAACAGAGTTCCAGCAGTAATCCACATCATAAAGGGAAAAACAGCACACATGGTATAAATGTGTATCCATAGTACTACTGTCTGTACAGTAGTGCCCTTCAGAATATTACACCATCAAATAAAGTTCCTCAAAATATAAGGCCCAGGCAATGATCAAAGCTTCATGTGGAACATAATATGATCTTGGAATATTGTTTGGTAGAAAGAAGTCTTCATCATACTGTTGATTTGTATAACACTATGCATCACATTCATTTCAACATTTCATCCACGTTACCTAAAAGCATTTAGACTAATACATATTTGTGACGATGTTCAAGTCATTTGTTTTTTTGTATGGTCTGTTCATTTCATCTGATTAGGTCCAGATAAAATGCTCAGTCTGCTGAACGAATAACGTGCTCCTTCTATAAAATTCTACAATTACTTTACTCTTGTTAATACACAGATCCATGAAACAACAAAAAGTAATGGGAGTAATTCCCAATTAACCTCTGGTAGTCTAACCAATGGCAATCGCTAGGGGAAGCCTTCAAACCCATCGTTCTCTTGTCCAAAAAGCCACCTCGGATTAGCCCCAGCGATATGCAGATCCACTTTGGCCCTGCTGCAATGGAAACAGTCCAGCCCGAATTGCCAAGCCAGGTCCTCCCTGAAGCAGAATAAGCAACCCAAGACTAGTTTAATCTTTCAGGTTGGAATGCAACCCTGAGCGATTGCCAGTGGTTAGACTATTTTCAAGCATTCCCCCAATACTGTGTTTGATGCAATTCCTTAAGTGGCCTAGGGTATGCCCAGATGTGGGTCCTGTGCTCATTGTGCCTCTGGAGCCGAACTGCACCTGAGTGAAAAGGCCCAACAAGGCCAATACCGGTGTTGGCCTGCTTGTATTCTGGTTCAGAGAGGACCTGGCTTGGCAAACAGAAAGGGGGACACACATCAACGGCAGACCTCTTAACCACACCTAAACACAGTTCCTGTTAGTGTAGTTTGGTGCACTCTAATTCCAATATCAGCCGTTGTGTGATATTGCTGCAGAGCAGAGTAATACTTGGGAAAAAAAATGGAATGGTGTACTCAGAGAGAGACAGATCAACACATTTTCAAGCCCATCTTTTAGAAAACGTCTTCCTTTATTTAAATCCAATTTTATAATATAAGATCCAAAAACCAAAGCATCCAGCCAATGCATTTCGTTCAAACTCAATTGAACTTCATCAGGGCTTTTTCTTATAACTTGTTTTACATCAGTCAATAGTATCCATGTTTAGATGGTCGTGTATGGCATTTAGTCAGCCATTCAGTCTAATATGGCCTTCTGCATCCAATCTGTCAGGCTCTTATGTTAAGTTCCAAAAGAAGTAGGGGTATCAGAACACCAGGATCAGTAACGCACCATCCTCATCCGGCCTGCCTTGGCAGTTCAGGCTGGACTGCTCTTATGGGAGCTGGACCATGGCTAGTTTGCATATGATTGAGTCTAATCTAAGGTGGCCTATTGGGTAAAATTACATTGGCTTAAAAAGCTACCCCAAGTGATTGCCAGTCGTTAACTATTTGCAAGCATTCCTCTATCTCTTTTGGTGAGTTTGAATACAGATGTCCACTCATGTATCTGCTATTGATGCTATTAAGACAATCTAGTAGTTATGCTCTAAAGTCCTATGTACATGCAAAGCCCTGCTCTAAATACAGTCTGTAAGAACTCTATTTTTGCTAACATGAAGACTTAGAGCTATATTCATAATAAGAGCTTTATTCTGTTAACGCCTAGACTCATTCAATGTTATATTCCTGATAAAGCAGATTTGCACAGACTTATGCTCATAATACACCCCAGACTCGGAACTCTGCTCATTTTTAAGTTATGACAGAGTTACAGAAATGAGGGCTGCATTATGAGCACTGCAAAATATATATTTTGTTTCATATTTGGGAACTTCTGGACCTTTTAGTGTTCACCCTCTGATATTGCTCTCTATATACCACTGTTTTGTTATTACTTATAAGATGAGAGTGGATCATTTGGAGTCACACTGTCTCTCACACAGTGTTCTGGGTACTGTTGCTGACATACATTACTAGTTGTTTTTTTCCACAGAGACCACACCAATGTTAAAGGATGTAAAAATTCAATCTTAAGGATTCCCAAGTGACTGCACTTCAGTAAGAAATGCACAATTTAATATCAAGTGCTTTAAAATGTGGCATTTGGTTATATTCCAAAAATTTATTCTTGACCCCCCCAACTATTTTTGTCTACTCACTCCAGAACCCTTGTCTTGGACATGCACTTGTTTGAATTATTAAGAGCCACCTAAGAATGTAGTTACCAAGTCGGTGAAGATCAGATTTGAACCCCACCTCCCGAAACCAGTAAAGTGCCATTTAATGATATAGTAGTTCAACAGAGCCACAATAACACAAACATAGGGAACTCTCAGTATTACTGTTTCCTAAACTAATACGCCCCATTTGAGTTGGTGTGGATTTCAGGCTGATTTTAAGTTGTCCATTGTTCCTCCACAAAATATTACTGGGTACAAAAATATCAGGCCTAGGTTTACCAGGTACGGAAATATATCCAGTAAAAACACCGGGCTCTGAGGCAGGGGGCATAGGCACAATCCGGAACCCACATGAGCCCCTCCTACAGCACCGGGGAAGCATGCATCACTCCCCCCAGCAGTCCCTAAACCTACATCCACACCCTTCTGTGGCCTCTCACAGAAACTAATGGCGCCTGCATGCTCACATTTACCACCGATAAGAGCAGTTGGTAAATAGAAGTGTATCAGTCCCTGAAATCGAAGAAAACCTGCGTTTTTCACCATGGTATTTGCAGGTCTGAATGGTTATTATCGAATTCAGGGACTAAAACTTGAAATTGCTTTAAACTCAAGGGGAGATTCTGGCTCCAATCGTTAAGTCCGTCCTCGGTATCTCCCAACAGAGTTTGCAGCCAACTCGTGACCATGGCCGAAAGCAGAGGAACTAATTTGCAATAATATCCATTCAAGTTCCTCAGAAATGGATCTGAGTACACCTAAATAATTCCAAAACAAATTAGAAAAGGCGTATAGATTCAAAGGAAGCAATTATCAAAAACTCAAATATCAAATTTAACTGTGTAAGAAAAGCCTACGTATACCAACCTAAATAATTCCAAAAGAAATTAGAAAAGGCGTATAGATTCAAAGGAAGCAATTATCAAAAACCAAAAAATTTCAATTTTAACTCTGTGTAAGAAAATCCTACTTATACCACCCAAAATAATTCCAAAAATAATTCGAAAAGTAGTATGGATTCAAAGGAAGCAATTATCACAAACTCAAATATCAAATTTAACTCTGTGTAAGAAAATCCAACTTATACCAACTCAGGCTATATATGCCCCATAAAGGCACCTTTATGGTAAAATGTACTGTATTAACATTGCCAGTCAACTAGTAAGAATGGCAAGAACCATAACAGATTCCTTAAAAACAAATAAACCTGCTGCTCCAGGGCCTGCTGCAAAGGTTCCACATGGCTTTCACAGTGAGAAACCCACTTGCCACAGATGTACATCTGTTGCAATAATAAGTACTGAATATTATAGTACAGCATAACAAAACATAGCAAAATATGATCTATGCCAAAAGTGTGGAAATTCAAAGATAGAAATGCTAAAAGAAACTATATTGAAGAAACCAGGTAATCCACTTTCTAAGACAGTAACAGTGGTTTTGCCTATGCGGTCATGAAGTAGACTCACTCGTGGGCCTGACCTTTTGTTAATTGCAACTGCAGAAAATAAGATCGTCACAACAATAATAATACATCAGAATAATACGAATCTATGTACATCATGTAAGGAAAATTCATTTATTTTAGTTTGGCCTTGCTTTTGATTTTGCAAGAAATGATTGTTCACATCATGCTTTAGCACTAGGAGTCAATGGATCTCCTTTAATTCTCAAAGCTACACAAATATCTTGAAATGCTTCTATATTTTAGGTTTGCAACTATCAACTATAATTCCTTTACCATCTCATGGACCAAGTAACAAAAGGCCATCTGCTTTTCATACAAATGGGAACCTAGAACTGCTTGATAAATAAAAATAGGCAATAAATTTCAGGTATCAGTTTTTCCATTTGACTTGCTGAAATGCGGTGGTGCGTCAGCATATTCCAAATGCTACAGAAAAAAACCCATTTTATTAGGCCTCATTCCTGCCATTGTCTTGCAGAACTCTCCTCAGAATTTCTGTGGGTGCTGTAGCACCTGCTGCACCCCTAATTCCAGGGCCCAGCCACTGGACAGAATTGTTGACCAAACCTACATGCCCGATAGCGAGACTTGAGGCGTGTATGAGGTAAATAAGCTGGATGAAGGGCACCGTCTTTGATGTTAAAAGGGGGTTTATTGATGATGGAATATATGTGCACCACAGATTGTGTGGTGAAGGGCTTTGGTGTGTGTCACAGGTGTGTTGCACATGACGAGGCCTTTAACTGAGTGCTTTAAGTCGCTCTCCTGCCCGAACACTAGGGCTTATTGAGGCAGTAGTAAAACTATCCCATTGTGATATGATATGAAGAGGTATTAAAAAAATAGTAGAAAATTTGAAAAATCACACATCTACATTAAACAGTAGCCTCTTGGATGTTTTTTCCAACACAAAAGAAACCTATAGTGATATTTAAGTTATTGACTCAGAGAGCCAAAGGAAGAAACATTGTATTCCATGTACATAGCCGTAGGCCACGTTTTAGGTCAAACACTCTAAAATCAATACTGCCCTGAATAAAACTGAGTTATTCCACGTTGAGGTACATTTTTATCATACGCTCGCCTAGTTTGTTTTTCCAAAGACTTATTTGAATATCTATGTTATCCTTTTCAGTGCATCGTTCCCTGATTTTTTTACTACGTCCACAAAGACTTACCACTGTTATCCTGTTTAAGGGTTAAAAAGATAAACTATATCATAATGTGATAAGGCGTAATGAGACAAAATCCTCCTGCCAAATGACTTTGTTTAATCTGCACTCATTATTGTCCTTATGTCCAGTGAAAAAACGTGCCCAAGGTTTTCTTATCTCTCTTTTTCTAGATTTATAATGCTGTTACCGTTAATTAGTCTGTTTGTGCTATTATTAATGCAGATATTTATGGATCCAAATTATGACATAGTATAATTTTGCTTTCTGTTTTTAGATTGGTTTCCATTATAATTGTCACATTAATGCTAGCAAATTAATACTTCATGTCCCCTTTTATATTGGGGCTTCGAGATTGGAAAATAAAAAAATACAGATTGTTTCTGGTGCATCAATTAAGAGTGATGCTGGATGGATTGTTTCCAATGGTTGGTTCCTCCGATTCATGTTGAACATTATACTGCATGGATCTGTAATCATGGGAATGGTTTGCCCTGTCTAAACCAACTCCTGCGAGACTCACCTCAAAACATTTCTCCCCAGGTTCCACAGACTCTGCACTGACCATTGGACTTCTGTCACTCTTTGCGTTCATCGTGGCTATCGTCGTACTGCCATTCTTGGGATGGAAGGCACACCAGATGTTGCGATACAGCTGCTGCCCGACTGTCATCATGCCAGAAACCTTGGTAACTTATTTTTCTTCCTGACCCCTGGAGATGTATTCCCGCCATTTTAGAGTCACCCTGGTGGGCTGTTGAGAGTCTACTGATGTTAGACTGGCTGGACAAGGAACTGTCCCAGCTCAACGTCTGATACATCCGCTCGTTCATTTTATATCGCGACAGCCCAGAGCAAACGTGCACCCCAGCTTTGCCATTCATGGCTCAATTCCATACCTGCTGAATCCTTTGTGGCACCTCGATCATTCCAGGATTTAGATGTAATCCTGAATTTCGCCACTCAGCGCTTGCATATATTTCGCAACCAAGTTACCAAACCACTTGAAGGAGGTAACGGATTTGTATCTGATAAACATTGTGGGCAAAACTGGTTGCCGGGCCCTTCATCAAAGTAGTTCATTTGTTAAAGTGCACAGGGGCCCTCTGTGGCAGAGTGTGAGCATGGCAGCCCCTGTGGGTCTTGGGGAATTAATCTAGCCTGTACCCTGCCATGGCAGCCAAGTATAGGTGAATCTGCTCCTGCTGCTCCAGGGTAAAGGGATGTGTCATGCACCACCCGCGTGCCCTTTGCAGCGCTTCATGGGCTTAGCAACAACCACCTGTCATGTGAGAGTATGGCTCAGATTTCCCCAGGGTTTCTGTGAATTTGAGAATAAATAGAAAGCATATGAGCTGCAGATGATCTTAAGCGGTTATGTATCCCTTTCAATGTCTTTGCACATGCTCCTGTGGTCCTGCTACACTATTCTACCTCTCAGGATACTGCCTGGTATTTCCATTGTCTAGAATGGGCATATGGCATCCATCTGACTGTAGCTGGCACTGCAGCAAGGAATGGAAAATCCAATGAGTTAGAGATGCTGAATGCGCGACAATCAGTTAAAAGAATTGATATTCCCACATTAAGGAGCACATTCTAAAATGTGCTAAGGAGGAGTAAGTGCGTCTTAGAGTCCTGTGAGGAGAAATTGTCTTAATCTCTTGTCTTTTACCTCTTTTGCAGGCTGTTACTGATTCTCCGCGGAAGTTAATCTGTTCAAAAAGCTCTCCCTTAGAAGAGTATGTGGACAAATGCTCTGTGATGGTAGAGGTTGCTGCCTCGGACGAACTGCGCCACCTCTATATGCAAAAAACACTGTAAAACCAAATTGGACCTTTTTGCAATGGCTGATTTTTGTTGCATTGATAGTGTTAAAGGACTACTGTTCAATATCAGAGTCGGCGGGGAGGAGCATCTGAGCGCATCTACTGTGGCATCTGGGAGCCTACACACGGCCCAACCATCCTGGATATGCTTTCTACCATCTACACATTGGAGCTTACAGAGCCCTGATTACTGGGTGGAGGGGCTTCCTGGAGTGACATCAGATCGGCAACATAGATGAAACTAAGCTTTTTATTGAGACAATGATTATTTTATTGACAGAGGCTCATGGACACATGGTGAGGACTTCTGTACTATCTTGAGACATGCAATCGAGCCCTTTCATATAAACCTCCAGCTTTACATTACACTTTCTCAGAGTACCTTCAAAACTTGAAAGTTGTCCTTTTAGGTTCGGAATGGTAAGACATCCAAGCGGCAAAGGAGTGGTGATGAACACGCTTAAGCTTTTTGACTCACATGAAACAAGGCATGAAAATTGAGATCTAGTTACGTTTAGCAGTCTCTATGAACAAGCTAATGTGTTTTAATTTCTGTTTGATGGTTTTCCTACTACACCAGACCATGCAGGAGAATGAATATCAGCTGACACAGAGTGTAGAGAAATCAGAGGGTGGCTTGGACCCTGATAACTACCTATTTTCAATTGGTACTCAGTTGGCCAAGATTGAGATAACTATAATGCACTGATCAAGTAAAATAATGTACCTGTTGACCACCTTACGCTTAAAGACGTAGGCTTAATGCAGGTAAGAAAAAAAGTAGTGTGTGTGAAATGTGGGAGTGTGATTTATATGCAAGTGTATAATGATGTAAATGTTTTAACTAGAGTGGGAGTGTGTGCTATGGATGACCTCAGAAAAAGTATTTTTCATATGTTGACCATAAAGAACAACCAAGAGCATGTCATGAGTCTGGACTGCCTTGGCTTTGAGGGAATGGGTGAAATAGCCCCTGTCCACAGCTAGTGTCAGATCAGCCGAACTAGCCTATGGAGTTGGAAAAACAATATGTCTTTCAAAACCCAGATTGGTCAGGCATGCAGAGATCATACTGTCCATACTGGTTGTAAGAAACTGGGTTATTGGTTGAGGGGGTGGAAACCCTTCTCAAGCAACAACTACAATCCTTGTCAGGGTGACCCACAAAAGTCAGTAAATTAGCCTGTGCTTAAGCCCCTGGTAGCTTGGAACAAAAGAAGTTAGGCTTAACTTAGAGGCAAAGTGTAAAGTATTAATGCAGCGCACCAACAGTAATAATGTGTCAACACAACCCAAGAAAAATCCCAAGCCAATTAAAAAAAATTGAATACATTTTAGTAAATAAAATAAGACAACAAACATCCAATCATTAGAACGGGAAAAATTGTATTTTAAAAGTTTATGTAAAAATAGCACCAAGAAGCAGTAAGCCCTAACTATGGGTATCTGGTCACAGTGGGCTGAGACAAAGTCACAAGTTCAGGCCAAAAGCGATGGAGCGCAGGCTGGGCACAGGAAGAAGTTTGGCCCACTGAGAGCCGTATCTTATGTCCTTGGTGAGAGGTCGGTGTGATGTTGCTTTGCGAGGCTTCGTATCGGTGCCAATGAGGTTCAGCTGTGCGGCGAGGCTTCGCTCTGCCTCAGTTCCAATGAAGGTTTCAGCTGTGCGGCAAGGCTGTGCAGGGATTTTTGCCATTTGGAATCGGTTCCGATGCAGCTTGCAGCAGGACTTTGCATCTGTTCAGAGGAAGCTTTCAGCTGTGCAGGGATGCTTTGCACTGCTCTGATGAGGCTTTCAGCTGTGCAGCAAGGCTTTGTGGGGCTTCAAGTCGCTCGGCGTCAGTTTCGATTAATCTTTCAGCTGTGCAGTGAGGCTTTGGAGAGCTTCACGTTGGATTTGGTGGAACCTTCAGTTAGGCTGCGAGGAGTTCTCTCAGATGCCAGCCAAGGGTCCAGGACCTGGAGAGGCACCTCTTGGGTATCAGAAAATCACTCCAACAGAAGCCAACAAGGCTCAGGCAGATCCAGTTCCAAGCAGGGCCAGTGGCAGCAGGACAGCTGGGCAGTTGCGGGGGGGGGGGCTCTGGAGCTTGTTGTGTCCCTGTAGCTCAGAACAAGAGGTCAGCCAGCTGACCCTTGGAGTCACTGAGGTAGCCTAGGATGAAGGGAGCAGGTCCAATCTTCCTTCGCAGTACAATGGCAGGCCTCAAGCAGCAGGGACAGTCCTGGGGAACAAGGCAGGCCTCAAGCAGTAGGGCATCTGTCTGGGGAGCAAGGCAAGTGTGAAGCAGCAGAGCAGTCCTACAAAAAGCAAGGCAGACCTCAAGCATCAGTGCAGTCCTCTGGGGAACAAGGCAAGCCTCAAGAAGCAGAGTAGTCCTCTGAAAAACAAGACAGTCCTTCCTCTGTAACCTACGCAGGTCTGAGTGTACTAAAGAGGGGTTCTGAGGGTCCACCATTTATACCTGGTACCACCCTTAGAAGTGGGGGAAGCATCCTGGTCTACCCACCCATCTATTTCTGGAAAGCGCTTACCTCCCCTGCCAAGGTTCCAGGAAGTCTAGGGTGACCAAAGACTAGTGTTTTGTGTGTGCTGGAGGCAGCCCCTATGGAAGTGCAAGTGGGGCAGGGAACAGCTCCACCCCACCCATCCTGCCCACACCTAAGCACTATGGTCTCACTGTCTGAGAGAAACATACAAAGCCCAACAGCAGGGTGATGTGACTCAGGGCACTGGCAGCAGGAAATTAGGACAAGAAAGTGTCAACTTTCTAAAAGTGGCATTTGCAGAATTGTGACTTCAAATCTGACTTTAACATTCAATAGGATTTAAAATTACAATTCATTCGAGATCAAACATTACCAATCAAAAGTTACCACTTATTAAATGCAATAAGGTAACCCGATGTCATTTAATGGGAGAGGTAGACATTACAGTGGTGAAATACGAATTTAGGAGTTTTTTTACTACCAGTACTTGTAAAACTTAAAACCCATGCCCTACTTTTTAAATACAATGCACCCTCCCCTACGGGCTGTTTAGGGCCTACCCTTGTGATGACATATGTTTTAAAAAGGTAGGTTGGGGCCTGGCGACAAATTTATTTTGCCAGGTTGAAATTAAGTTTAAAACTGCACTACAGGCTGCAGTGGCCGGACAGACATGTTTTTAAAAAGGCTGCTTTAGTGAGCGCACAATCAGTACTGGGAGCCCACTAGAAGCATTTAATTTACAGGCCCTGGGTTCCCGTGGTACCATACTAGGGACTTACAAGTAAATTAAATGTGCTAATTTGGTGTAAGCCAATTGTACCATGTTTTAAGGAGAGAGCATAAGCACTTTAGCACTGGTTAGCAGTTAAGTACACACAGTCCAAAAAGCCAACAAAAACGGGTTCAGAAAACAGGAGTAGTGAAGGTAAAAAGTTTGGGGGTGACACTGCAGAGAGGGCCAAGTTCAACGGTGAGTTTATACTGTGTTTCCTTCAAGGAAAGTGAGAGATGTTCTGCAGGATTTGGACATCGATACAAGTGCCTTATGCGTAAAGTCACCCAACAGAACAGGCTAGCCCAGGACTGCTCAGGATCCCCGCATCAATATACAGGCAGGAACACGACAGAAATCAGTCAAAAAATACATCATTCAACTTTCTGGTAGGATTTCTGGAAACAAGCCAGTCAACATATTGTGAAGTGAACTGTAAATCTACATAGGAGAAAGTAGGGCCTATTTTAGAAGTGTTTGGTGATGGAAAAACCACTTTCTGTAAGAAATGCTCCGTCCTTAGATGAATCCATTGGCAGAATGTCCTCCACCAGGCATCTATGGAGGAAATTCCGCCAATAGAATTTCCTTCAGATTCATATTTTTTCCAAAGTCTAGGGGTTTTCCATTACCACCAAATTCTAAATCGGGCCTGAGATGCCAATTATTAGACGTGAACCGTACAGTACCCATCTGTAAAACCTGGTTCCTTAGTAGGAACAATATTCATGAATGACCGACATACAAGTCAGAAGAATTAGCAAAGAATTCAAAAGAATATCCCAGATGGAAATGAAGTATTATTCTCTGCTGAGTTTTATGCGTTAGACATGTCCAAAAAGTGTCAAAGTATGTGTTGATAGTCAAACTCATGACCCATAATTTAAGCAGAAGTTGTGTTTTACTAAATCTACCTCAGCAACAAATAATTCCCTTCATCATTAGGCACTGTATATTATCAACAAAGCAATGCGTATCGTTAGTAAATAATTATCTTATTGTGTCTTTGATTGGAGACTAATAATAATAACATCTTGTTTTATATATAGCTTAAAGCCTTGCATTTGTGGGTTTTTAATACAATTACTCAACGAGGTGTCCTTGAAGTACTTTGAAGATGCAGAGTAATCAAATGCATCTTATGTTTGTCTCCATAGTAAAGAAAGTACCTTTTTTGATGCCAAGGGTTCTTATTGTCATTTATGTGTTTTTTGTAGTTTGTCACTTAACAATGTTCTTGGAGTTAGAGTTGTCCATGTCTCCTGCTGACTCAGAATTCACTCAGAAATCCCCTTCTACACCAAAGTGGGAAGTTAGAAACACGCAATGCAGCACAGCAATGAAATATGCTCTGCTGCGTCGCATGAAGGGGATAATGCAGCACATTGCTATAGCTACATATATTGGCCTACTGCTGGTGTCATCCCCTGTGGTGGTGCGCAAACAGGCTGCATTGCGCCATTGAAACCTCGTGCTATGGTGCAGAGGAGTGTGTGCACGGTCTTGTATAGAATTTGTCCTGCAGGCATATCCCTCCAGTATAAATTCCTATTCTTAAACAATTGCAGAAGGGTCAGACGGATTGGATGTGTTTTTTGCACGTCAGCACACATCTAATTCATCGGTGTCTGGCGGAAATCAACACATGCCACTTCTTTTCACTGCTTTCATTTGGCATTAGTTTTTGATTCAAAGTCTGGTCAGGCTGTGTTAGTTGATTGGGCTGTGAGTCAAAACCTGTGGGTGTTTGTGCTGATCTGACCCAGTAGCGAACATGTGCTGCAAAGCGATGCAACCGCCTTTTGCTCTGGATACTATATCACAGTTGCTGCTGCTTTGCATTGCGCTTACACCGGTGCAAAGCCTTAGTCAGTTTGGGCCTTAATTTAATGATGTGGTTCAGGGCCCCGGAGGGAAACTGGAGTGAGGAGAAGAGTAAGTGTCTACTCTTATTGTATGACGAGGCCAGGGTAGTAACTCGACACCTCAAATGACCATTTCTACGGGAAACCATCCTTCCAGTACTGCACGTTTTTTAGCCTGGTAATTGGAACTAACATGTAGAATGGGGAATTACTGCACGTGTTTCCCCTTCTGCTCATATGTATGGCATTTCTGTTCAAAACACCAAATAAATGTATTATTAAATAAATATGTTCCCTAGTATCTGGCTTTGTACTAGGCATGCATTTCACCTCCTTTTTATAGGCGCAGCTCTGGCCAGGTTTAATCCTAGAAACTTGTAATCCTGTTTAGCCTGGAAATGGGTGTTTATGGCACGTTACATATTTGAAATTAATATTTCATAACAAAGATTGGGGAAAAAAGGATTTTAAAAGGTAGAGCGCGAAAGTGGGAAGAGGGGAAAAAGGAATAAGAAACAAAATGCTACAGAAGAAAAAATGAAATTAAAAGTGGATCTCGTGTATTTGAAGGTGAAACCATAAGGGTAACGCCATGCTAAGGAAATGAAAGAAAGAAGAACGAAAGAAGGATCAGATAAGTAAAAGACACATGGTTGGAACGGCGATGATGGCTAGAAAGACAACAGAAAATACGGAATGGAGTTGAAAAACTAAGGTGGAAGGGAAAATGATGGGTAGAATGTGAAAACACTCATGAAATAGAGTGAAGAGGAAAGGAGGGTGGAAATGGGTCTTTCCAGTGAAACCAATGCCAAGAGGACATTTGGGAAAAGCCAGTGATATTGTTCAATAAGTTAAATGATTGGTGCTGGCATCTGTGTGATCACCAGCTTTCATCCAATACAGTGCTTAACAGTAAGACCTGTGGCTTGCAGCTCTTAGAAATGGTCAAATTTGTCGTTTTAAGATTGTATACAGAAGAAGTTATTATTACAAAACATGTCCTTAGGCTAATGTCAGTTAAGGTGCATAGTTTAGTATTCAATGGCATACCGGTCATCCTCTTGACTCAAAAATGCAAATGAAGTCAAGCATTTAAGACGGTGATGCCATCCATTGAATGGAGGATGAACACTTTTTTGGCCAGAAATACAGGTCTGAAAAGCGGGTGACTCCCGTTAAAGAGTACGGAGGCATTTTGCTTGCCAGGTAGGTGAACAGATTTTTTTTTTTTTTAAAAAGGGCGACACCCGCCGAATGCAGGTGAGTTGAAGGGCATGCAATAGTGACTCTGCTGCCTATGTTTGTGCCCCATATGCCTTCACTACCAGCGTCTGTCTTTCCATCCCCGTCCTTTGTGCCGTTCTGTGCCTTGTCCAGTTACTGTCTTCCTATTCCTGCCACACCTGTGTCCTCTGTCTGTCCCTTGCCGCAACCTCTCTGATGTCTGTATTCTGCCTTGTCCCTGTGGTAGCCCTAATAGCCAGGACCTGGGGTTCACAGTTCATGTGATGCCATCACCAGCACCTTCTGGAAGCTCATCCTCTTAATCAAATATTAAAACAGAATTTCTGAAACTTCTGCATGGATTACATTCCTTTCAGTCTTAAATTGTGTTAAACAGAGTAAGAAACAGATACATTTATCACTATATACATTCCGGGGCCATGGTTGGTGGCCCAGGATGAGTGCCACTTCCTGGCATTTTAACTGTAACTTGCATCACATTGTACTACGTTTGGAGGGGATATGGCCTTAACAACGGGGCCTTAAGCACGCATGCTGTTTCCCCGCAAGCTGAACAGCGCTTGCCTTAACGTATATGCATGGTTAAGACAGTCAGCATTCTAGCTGTCGCAGCGGATGGGAGAGGAACCATTTTGGAGAGGTAACAGGCGTTTGGAGACTGACTGTGGCGACTGGCCTTTGTTGGCTGACCATGGGAGCCAGAAATAAGCAACAGTAATATTACCCATTCTGGATGCATAAAATATTAGTGAACCGGACGGTATGACTCTTACCTCTTTCAGCCTGTGTGGCATAGAGAAAGATAGAAGGGAAAAGGTGTAGCCTGCCTCGATATTCTAGTCGGTATCGACTCATACAACCATGCCACACTGTTGGTCTACAGTGCTTAACTTGTGTAAACAAATGTAAAACAAAGTGCAGGGGCCCGAGTTTTTTCTGCGGAACCCACCACCAATTCTGCTAAATGCCTTGGGCTGTAAAGTGTCAGGTTTGTCGAATGCCAAGGATGCCCAGTATTTATACCGCCCCACACCTTTTTTTTTCCACCACCCGACATTCCCTGTCTCTTGATTTCACTCTTGTGGGTTCCTTTTTTATCTCGGCTTTCTCCATGTGTCACTGTTTTCCTGTCTTTCACCTCTTCCTTTCTCCACTCTCTGCTGTTTTCGGTCTTGCTCTGGGTCAAAATCTGATGAGGCAAAATAAGTCCTAAGCCTTAAAAATAAATGCCAACGCTCACTACATGCCACAGCGGGCACTGATGGCGCCCATCCAGGGAGGGCCTCTGGTGAGACAGGCAAGCATGACTTGAAACAAGCACTGAAGAGTGTACACTAAAGGTTACATGCACTGTGGAGAAAGTGGACTTCTTTCAAAAAGTAATAGTTGCCAAACATACTTTTTGATTTTGTGTCTTTGAAAACTAGCATGATTTCTATTTCAGAGGCCTATGGTCTCCCAGCTTCTGATCACGACTCCATTGCGTTATTTATTTACTCTTGGTATGAGGCTGTCCGCTACACACGCAGTGTGCCCATTCAAAAGGGAGGCCACCTCCTGCCACATTAGGCACATCACCACATTCTAGCCGTGGGGATCCCTGGGGAGTAGATTCAACGTCACTTCCAGAGGGTCGGGGCGAGGTACTTATACCTGCCCACGCCCATCTGGCCTATCTCTTTGTTCCTCCTGGTCACGCCGTCTGGTCTTTGGTCGTGTGGCCGTCGGAGAGCGCGGGCTGGTCCGGAGTTGTTTCAGTGAAGTTGCGGTGAGTCCGGCCCATGCCCCCTTCCTTCGTGTCCCACCCCGGATGTTGTACCTGTGGGGGGGGGGGGGGAACTCTCTCTTCAAACAATTCCCCCCCCCTCCCCAGCCACATCTACGGCTGCTCTGCACGAGGTCCACGGGGATTGGGGGGGTGGGGGGGGTGCAGCCTTTGACTGGTCCTGGTTTAGTCTGGCATCTGCTCTGCTGGCATACCATGCGGCCATTAAGTTTTCTGGGCGGTGGAGCGGGTATGCCCAGTTTTGTAAAAACACCGCCACAGCCTTCATTCCAGGGAGGTATCCCCTTGTTAGTGTGGTCACGAATGGGGCGGGCATTGTCAATTGGGGACCCTCCGGGTTTCAACGGGGGGTGGGTGCTCGCCCCTGCCTCCCCTCCAGCACTACCTGGGCTCACCGGGCGCCCGCCTAGGCACGGACTGAGGGGCTGCATGAGGGGTCACAAGCGTGCTTGCACTAGCCCTAGAAGCAGCCGCACCCACCTGCAGTGTCTCGGCTAACTGGGCGCGCGACGAGGCACCTGGACCGATCGGTGTGACTCGAGGGGGCTGCAGGATTGGTCCCGGGCCCACCGGTCATTCCCCCAAGGCTGCGCACTGCCCCAGCAGCCCGGCAGTGCTGGGGGCCTACCAGGCACCCGATTCAGCATACGGTTTCCCGCTGCCCCGTGGGAGCAGCATTATTGCCGTGACTCTCCCCCCCCCTGCGGGAGGAGGCGCATCAGACCACAGTAGGTGCGAGGCCTTTGGGCGATGTTTAACACCTGTCTGATTACCGGACATCAAGCAGGGTTAGGGCGGTTAGTACCTCGATGGGAAACTCCCTGGGAACATCAGTTGCGGTAGGTTTTCTGGCATGAGCCGCTGCCCTGCGGTCCAGTTGCGCCCTGGGAGTGATGGCTGTATAGCCATTCAGATGGCCCTGCTCTCGTGACTCCCTGAAGTCGAGCAGTTTGGCCTGAGGAATTCCTGGATGGGAGACGGCAGGGGGCACGAGGTGCTGTAGGTCCCCCTTGTGTCTGCTTCAAATCTTTGATAATTATCAGATGGGTGGGTCCCTCTGCTTTCGCCGATGCACGGTGCTGGGCACAGCCCTGGCAGCAAAGTAGAGCAATGCAGCTTTGCTGGGGTGAATAGTGACCTGACTTTCCCTGTTGTGTCTGCAGCTGAGGCGCCACCGCCCCGCAGGAGAAAAAGTACGAGCAGGTACCTGGGGAGCTTCGTACTGCACAGGACGCAAGCCATTAAGCAGGTACGAGGCATCATACCAATGGTGGCCATCGGTTGGCACGGTTGAATGAAGGAAAATGTTAGGGCTCCACAGTGTTCATGAGCTAAGGGCCAGGGAGAAGGCAAAAAACGATATCACTGGCAGGCACCCACTAACCATGTTCATTTAATCCTAGACAACAAAATTGAACGCACGAGGAGCGAAGCGACGGGGTACATAAAGCGAGTGAACGGTACAGGGGGCAATAGGGACCACTGAGCCCCCACCAGGTATGCAAAACGCAATTGCTTGTGTGACATGAGGTCTTAAGACTTCCTGAACTTCCCGATGGGACAAAGAGCAGGGTCAGGTTGACTGGGTACGCGCCCTTCCTGTGGCTAGCATGAGGCGTCCGCCTAGTGTGGCTCAGGCACATGTCAGGAATTACAAGTTGTGATGTTCTTATTATCCTGCACACCCCCCCCCTCCCCTGGGTTACGCTTTGAGAAGTAATCATGGAACGTTCTTTAGGGCAGACCGACAGTATACCAGGTTATCAGCGTTGTCGCGGCACAAATCTGTAAAGTAAGTATGGAGGGATGGGGTCACAATGTTCAAGGAAAATGGGATGAAGAAACTCAACATGGGACCAGCCCAGAGCAACGGTCAAGGAGGATGTGGGGCCATTCTCACACACATTTCTCTATCCCTGCAGGATCTTCCAAGTCGGAGGCTAACACTCGGAGGCAAGGGCATGGATAGCCAGGGCTCACCCCCCTTATTCTCACAGAAGACAACAGCTGGGGACTCCCAGCCCAGCATGTCTCAGGATGCAGACTGGGCAGCATTCATGGAGATGGTGAAGGCAAAAGGCTTAGATTGGGCGAGGGGCATAATGAACGCGCGTGAGCCCGAGGACTCTGGGGTCGAAGTCGACAGACCCAGCACGCACCAGCCGGCTCATGCGGATGCAGGGCCCATGAGGCCAAAAAGAGCCTGCAGGCCAACGAACAAGGAATTCCCAGCTGAGGTCCCCGTGCCGAAGGCGATAACCCCGGCGAGACAGCGCGAGGCAGAGACTGTGGCATTGCCAACAATCACCATTAGCACAGCACCAGCAAGCAGAGAGTCCATGGTCAAAATGGGTAAACTGATGGACTCTATGATGAATTTTATGGCGGTCTTCAAAACGCGTCTCGCCAACCCGGGGCCTCCGCCCCATCACAAGGACTCAACCACTGGGGGGGATGGGGCACAGGCCATTGCGAAAGTGTGGGGTGATGAAGCCAGTGAGAAGCAGACACAGAGCACAGTTTCTCTCCCAAACGCGGCAACACCTATCACAGATGCGGAGAGGCAGTTGCAGACAACCCAGGCCACAGGCAACACCACTGCAAGCTGAAGCCCCCTAGCACCGATCAGCCAACCTCTCACCCCGTTGACCCCCTCTGTCCAATTGGCTGGTGCGCAGGGACCTGACAGTGCATGGAGGCAGGCCACCAGGTTGATACACCAAGCACAGTCCCCCCACCCCCCAAATTGATTGAGCCACCAAAGGTAACTCCCCTGGTGGCAGAGAGCCTGCCGCTGATAACAGTTGCCCCCCTGGTATCGGGTCGCTGCTCCCTGGCATGGCAGGTGCCATTAGCAGCCAAAGAGGGGATATGGCGACGTGAATTTGTGGATATATTCACACTACTTATGCACGGGATGGATGGGTTGGACACAAAAGATGGGCGGGAAGAAGGAGGAGAAGAAGGTGAAATATCAGGCATGGCCAGACAAAACTATCGAAAAACTGACTAGGAGTTTTCCATCCTGTCAGCTGTAGTGATGGAAAAATACCCGGAATAGGGCCCTGGCTCTTCCAGTATTCCCGTACCATCCATAATGAGGCCATAAAGTCGGGGGGAGGGGCATGGGGTGGTACAATTATGACAGGGAGTTCAGAAAGAAGATGGCCATGTGCCCCGAACTAGGCTGGGATCAGAAAGAAGTCCAGCTCTGGATGGAGCACATGAGCAAATTCACCCCGCATCAGAAGGAATCTTAACAAAAAACAGAATGAGCAAGCATCATTTAAGTCACAGAGCCAATAAGGGAGGCGCTACTTCAAGCAGCCCTTTCGAGGTGCGCACAGAGCAGCTGGTCAGAGGCGGGGGTTCAAACGGTCTCCCGTGGGCACTTGCAGGCTGTTCAATGCTGTGTCCTGCTCCTGGGGGAAAGCCTGCAAATTAGCTCACAGCTGCAACAAATGTGGGGCCACACACCCAGCAGCGTCCTGTAACGGCAGGCAGGAGACCCCACCTCCACACAACAATGGGCAGGACAGTAGAGCAGCGACAGGTAAACAAGGCCCCTCTCCCCGTAGCCACCCCATGTATCCCAAATTGAAACAGCGAGCACCAGCACAGACAAGGGCTCCCCCTTACATCCCAGACAGCTCTCTAGCCACTGCCAGCGCAGGTAAGGGCCTGTCACCGCTACTCTTGCGCAACCTCCTCCCACTACTCAGAAAATACCCCAAATCAAAAGATGGCCTACTGCTGGTGAATGGTTTTATAGAAGGCTTCAGGATTTCTTATCTAGGCCCATTGGGAAGCAGGGATGCGGACAACCTCAGGTCTGCTAAAGAACTTCCATCAGTAGTACAGGAGAAGGTCACGAAGGAACTAGCATTAGGGAGGGTGGCTGGGCCATTCCCCCACACCACTCTGGACAACTTTGTGGTTTCTCCCCTGGGGAGTGGTCCCTAAGAAAGAGCCAGGGAGCTTCAGATTGATACACCACTTGTCACACCCCAAGGGGAACTCAGTGAACCATTGGTTGGAGGGTGGAATCTGTTCTGTCTCCTACTGCACGTTCGACGTAACAGTGGACATGGTAAGGAGAGCGGGCAAGGGGGCTTGGTTAGCAAAGGCGGACATTGAATCTGCATTCCCCTTGCCGCCGGTTCACCCAGGCAGCCACCACTTGCTGGGTTTTAAGTTGGACAGTTTTATTATGGCAGGTGCATGCCGATGAGTTGTGCAGTGTCCTGTGCCTACCTCGAGGCATTCAGCTGCTTCTTACAATGGGCACTCCAGTGGTCCTACGGTGTAAAGGGGTGAGACACTATTTAGACGATTTCTAGTTCATTGGGGAGGAGGGGACTCACGATTGTAGGGAGGCACTGCAGAATTTCCATGGACTGACCACCTAGGGGTCCCCATGGCACCGGTGGGCAAGGTGGACATCCAGACAACGCTGGCGAAGGACAAAGCATCCTTGGGCGCTATTCAGAGCCTCCTGGGTAAACTAAATTTTGCGGCAAGGGTGATCCCAGCGGGTAGGATTTTTGCCAGAAGGTTGGCCAGGGCCACGGCTAACATAAGAGAAACACCACTTAGTCAGACTTGGCAATGGATTGAAACGGGACCTCACAATGTGGGCAGAATTATTGGCTGACCTCAATGGCACTCTGCTATGGAGAGCCCCCTGGGCGGGCAGCCCCGAACTGTGCACGTTTACAGACGCATCAGGCAGGGAAGGCTTTGGGGCAATAATGGGGAGTGAGTGGTGTGCAGAGAAATGGCCTAATGCGTGGCGCAAAAGGAAGATTACAGCCAATGTCACAGTCTTGGAACTGTTTCCCATAGTGGCAGCCCTCTACCTATGGCCAGAGGCTTTGGCGTCTAGAAGAGTTTTGTTTTGGTCCGATATGGTGGTGGTGGTACAGGCCATAAATGCGCAATCTGCAGTGTCCACTGGTGCTCTGCCTACTGAGGGAACTAGTGAGGGCTTGCCTGCATAACAATGTGGAGTTTTGGGCTAGGCACATTCAAGGGGTTGAGAATGTGGCAGCTGACGCTCTCTCTCATTTTCATTGGCTCAGTTTCCGGAGGCTTGGCCGCGAGCGAGAGCGGAGATGACTCCTTTCCCTGCACACCTCTGGCACCTACATCAGTGGAACAGCACTTAATGGAACTGGGTGAACTGTCCCTCGCGCCGGGGACCAGGAGGCAGTACAAGCCCTCCGTCTCCACTTTCTGCAAGGTGTCAGGGACATGGGACGGGGATACAGCAACACTGGAGCACAAGGTGCAACAATTTGTCCTGTGGGCCAAGGATCAGGGCAAGAGCCACTCCTGGATCACGGCGGACACTTAGCCGCAGTGAGCCACCATGCCAAACTCAGGGTGAAACATGATCCTGCCAGGGCGTTCCCCATAAGGGCGTTGTGTAAGGGATGGGCTAGAGGGGAAGACACGGGTACCAGACTCTAGGTCGCCCATTGAATTTCATACAAGGTATGAAAGATGTAGTGCACAGGGCCACATATTCATCTTATGAGGCCAGCCTCTTCGCTGCTGCATTCAGCCTGGCATGTTTTTTGGGTCTTCAGAATAAGCGAGTTGGTAGCCAGATCGAAGAGGGATGGGTCTGGGGATGCTATATGCAGACAGGACATTCAGTTGCTAGGAGACTCCAAGAATATCTGTGAGAAGATCCAAAACTGACCAGGCGGGGCAGGGGAAAGTAATTTAGCTACAACCTCTGGGTGACAGGAAGTACTGCCCTGTGGGACTGGTCTCAGACTACTTAGCCCTACGCCACAACACAGGGGGCTACCTGTTAATACATGCAGATCTCATGCTTCTCATCAAGTTGAGCAGGTTATGAAGTCTTGCCTTGAGTTGTCAGGAAACTCTAGGCCAGGAAAACGTTTTTTCAGTCATTCCTTTCGGATTGGAGTGGCCACCTCAGCCTTTAAGTTTGGCCTGCCTCCCGACTACATCAAGAAAGTGGGGCAGTGGGATTCCCAGTGCTATTCGCCCATAAAGGTTCAAAAGGGAATAGGGGGCGAACAATGTAAACTAGTGTGGTTATTGTTACCACATTGTGGTTTTGTAGTGGTAATTTGTGTATACTCAGGTTTCACAATAGTGTATAGTGTATGTAAAATTAAATGGTGTGTGCCAATTCGCATTTCTTTATTTCGCCAGGGTTCAAGGTGTGGGTGATCGGCCACTCCGGCATCGCTAGGGTGGCGCAATGGGCAGAGACCAGGACCTGGAGGCATGGGTTCTCCCGCACACAGATAGCCTGGTTGGGGTTCCCTGGCATGCGATGGCACTGCATGCTCAATAAGCTGCAGTGGAGACTAGCAGGGGGGAGGGACCACCCCCTAACATTTTAGTCATTCACCTCGGTGGCAACGACCTGACGTCTATGAGGAGAAGGGCACCAATACTGGCAATGAAAGCCGCAGTGGGCGAGATTAGCAATTGTATGGGACAATGTGAGTTATGGTGGTCAAATATCACCCAGCGAAGGGTCTGGCATGGGGCCAGGTCAGGGGAGGCCATCGAACATTACAGTTGCAGGGTAAACAGCACCATGCGCAAGTTCAACGAGCAGAGGGGTTTTGGCTTCATTAGACATGGACTGATACATGCCAACGCCCTGGGGTATTTGGAGGAGGACGGGGTTCACCTGTCAAAGGTGGGCATGGACTTGTTCTCGTTAGACCTGGGCGAAGCTCTGGTAACAGCGAGTTGTAAGTAATGAAAGATGCCTGCCTTGGTGGGGGGGCCCTGGATGTGACAGCTGCCACATCCAGAGCCTTGGCGGAGTTACAGGGCGATCCGGAGGCTAAATAGTACATAGAGGTACCCTCTATGACAAACCCCAGGAGTCTTTACAGCAGCACCCTGGATGAAAATGACAGAGCCCTGCTAGTCCTTCAGGCGGTTGTAAGCCTGAGCAACCGGGGGCTTGCCTTGCAACGCGCCGACCCTAAAATGGAGTAAAGTGATGGACTGGTGGTCCACGGTATTTAAGGGGGATAATCCCCACATGAGTGGTAGCACCGATTGGGTTGGCCACGGTGCAGTTGGCTCATCAGGCGGGTCAGGCCAGCTTAGGTTAGTCACTGCTGCCTGCCCTTGGATTGCCCGTAAGTTAACCCACCACGTTGGCGTCCTTTTGTATGAAATAAACCTGCTGCAAACTTTTCCAACAAACCTGTTTTGTGTGATTATTTATTGCAGTGCATGCTATGTTCATCATGCGGGGAGAGATTGCCTATATTGGCACTATGAACAGGAGCCCACTGCTCAGGGGCGTAACAGGTCCCCGCAGCCCCCGTGGTGCGGGGGGGACCCAGAGCTGCAGGGGGCCCCCTGAGCACAATACTCCGGCCCAAAAGCTCCGGATTAAATTCAGAGTGGGGGCCCCTCCATGTACGTGGCAGGGCGGCCCCCTCAACTTTCGTTACGCCACTGCTCTTATTTGCTACCAAACGGCAGCGCCTTTCGCCCCAATTACCAGCGAGCTGGATTTAGGCGTGGCGGTACCATGTGGCTGAAAATAATGCTTCTGGCTCGTATCCCTCACCTAATCCATCAATTCCTAGTTATTCCACCCAGAATAGGGAATAATATGCAGATCTGGTTTAGCTGGGAAATACATATGCATGTGGGTCCCCATTGCTGCCAGAATGCCAGGCCATTGCCCACTTCCATTTACCACCTGCTTTGAACCAGGATTCATTCGCCCCCATGCTCTCCTTTGTCAGCAATGACTAATCCAAGGCTCACAGGACATATCCTGTGCAGCTAAAGAGAGCATGACACTCCCCCAGGGCTAGACCTCTCCTGTCCAGTGCTTTCCCACCCCTCCACTTCTCTCTCTGCACAACATCCAGGTTCATTCTGTGCCTCGTGGAGCCACACTCACTAGAAAAAACTCAGTGGACAATAGGCGAAACGTTTGTTTTTTCTAAGCTTCATTTTTATAATGTACAGGCTAAGCGCAGGAAATCTTCCTTTGCACCCTGGTCTTGTGCAGTAAACCTTTGAAGTGGGGGGCGGGGGGTAGAGACAGATCGGCAGCAGCCCATCTGCATTTATTTAAATTCACTTTAGGACACTTGCTTCTGGCCCAATACACCAGAAAATTGTGTCTCGCTCATAACGTTTTAGCGTAATTGAATAATTTCAATTTTGACAAAATCCATAAATGCTGATATTTTTGTGAATTGCCACCTTAGGCCCAAATTTCTTAATTTTCAGGAGAGAACAGGCAGGTACAACACAGCTTTGTGGCACATAAAAAACATGAGACAAATTTTGCACATTCAGTACTGAATGGCCTCATAACCTGATAAGATTTTATTACTAGACAGGAAGAACGTTGCACACTGCAGTCAAATTAAAATGTACTGCCTGATATCACTGGACTCCTCGCGGTGTCCGTGTAAGGGTCTGCCAAAGTCAATGCCTGGCCTCCGTTAGCAGAGGCTGTGAGGTCAGTTGAGGCATTACAACTTTAAGCAAACATACAGTGGCTGAAACTCAAAGTATCTTACACTTTATAAAATAAATATTTAGGAGATTACACCTCCGATGCTTTCCTCATATCAGTCTACCCCATTTAACAAGGAATATGAACAAACGGGTATTAATTCAACTTATCCTTAAACCAGCCGTCCCCTTATTACTCGCATTAAACATCTTTTGCCTTCGAGAGCGCGTTCACGCAATAATGCGTAAAAAGAGGAAACCACAGGCTGAAGATAGGGAGAGGAAATAGTTTAAAATATAAAGGGAACTTCAGTGTCAGGAAAGTTCACTAAAACCCCGGACGTTATTCCAAAACTATAAGATATTAAAAATAGTATTTTGCAGCAAATTCATCGACAATTCATTTCAAAGTACCAAATCACCCACGCAAATGTTTCGGGCCTTAGCACAACCTTTCCGTAACAGGCTGAAACAAACACTAAAAGAGGACCAGCCCTTCAAGACATCCTTAAATACATCCAATTCAAAACCGTTAATCATTGCCATTATTAATTAACCATCCAATCACTATTCAGAATTCAGAGCTTTGAATTAATTGAGCAATTAGCCTCTGACGCCAGTCCTCTCCTATTGGTTTCACTTAATACACTCCTTACGTCACATCATTAGAAACAAACACAAACTCGTTTCTATACGATACGGGCTTCGTTGTCTATGTCGTAGTCTCTAGCGCCATCTACTGGCTAAAGTTTCAAACATTCATTAATATAAATAAAGAAACCTACAGGCTCATCATACCTGGTCATGTAACAAGACAGAGGCTTCGAGCACTTGAGAAAGGTCATTTCTGGTTATCATAGAGAAACCGAAAGCCCAACATCTTTATTAAGTATGTATTTCCTTTTCCAAATTTAACCAGTAAATCCATCTTGCCTCTGTCGTAACCCTTCACCCCTTCTGATATTTTGAAAAAGTCCATCGATTCCCAAAAATTTCAAGCCATCCACATTACCCTCGTGTTTTTTCTAAAAATGGTCCACTATGGCATCGCTAAGGTCTTTCTTTATTGGCGTAGTGTTTTCCGTTCTGCGTTTTTAGCTTCTGATTGTGCGCCCAATATATTGTTTACTGCAAAAGTTGCTAAACAATTGATCAACCACACGAATTACGTACTCTGCCCATTTCTTTCTCAAATGTCTACACTTTTTTTTTGTGGAAATGTGAGCAAAGTTGCACATTTTACATTGCCCACAAGCAGGAAAGCAATTTGGGCAGGGGAGGGCGCCATATTCTTTCGGCTCTTGTTCGTGTTTCGAAATAGCTTATCTTTTAGATTGGGTAAATTTGTGTACGTTTTAGATGGATGTTCTGAGAGACTTAAGATCTGATCTTGTATATATGTTATGTTAATTTCCAATATTAGACGCATCTCAGTTTTTTGTATTGTACTGGGAGGTGCTGAGTGTCGAAGTGTTATTGGAATGTTTTCTAATAGCATATAACCTGCTGCTCCTCTACAAAACACACCTCAATGCATTTAAAGGGGGGGGGGGGCTGCAAGTTGCATTCTGCTCCTTCTAACACCACTTGGGAGGCATTCTCAAATGCTGCATGATGTAATTTCTCGTGGCGTCATCTAGGGGTGCACAAATGGATATGTGATGCCACTTCCGTTACTCCTGGCATTTTAGTGAATTTACCGGATTGTATGTAGTTAACTTCCTACACACTGTGGTTCCACCCAACACAGACAGCGACCTTGCATGGCCCTGTGGCAACAACCCGATCGTGTCCTGTGGACAATGACTAAGTGCCGATATCAGCAACCCTTCCCCACAACATAGTAAGGCACTTGTTACATAGTGCATTAAATAATCACGCCACACAAAGTTTGGTGGAAAACAGTTTGCTGCAGGTTTATTTCATACATGAAATATGCCAACGTGGTGGGTTAATTTACAGGCGATCCAAGGGCAGGCAGTGATGAGTAACCTAAGCTGCCCACCCGCCTGATGAGCCAAACGGCACCGTGGCCAACCCAATCGGTGCTACCATTTTATCTGGGGAACTTCTCCCTTAAATACCGTGGACCACCAGTCCATGACTTTACTCACGCCTTTTTAGGGGCGGTGAGTTGCAAGGCAAGCCCCCGGTTGCTCAGGCTTACAACTGCCCGAAGAACTACCTGACCCCAGCCCCCTGTGCGCCGGAAATGATGCGGTAAGAGCGCCAGATATGGGGGACTCCCATGGGGGGTCCCATTGAGTGGAGCACGGTGGATGTGCCAGAATGTGGCACTAAGGTGGCCGCTTACAAGGGCACACTGCGTGGGCCGCGGGCAGCTGCAATTTTAGACTTAAAAAAAGTCAGAATCCGGGCTCCACACAAGTTTTTATCCCTGAAGCCAAAGACCATGAAAATCCATCCTCCAGGCCAAATATAGAGAGAAACACCTCTGGCACTACCCATAGAAATATCAGAAGATTAGAAGCATTGCACAAAATAACTCAATTCCTAAAAGAAGAGCAGACTAAATAAAGGAATAGTGGGCCAAATAGGCCAACTGGCTCAATCAAAAGCAAGCACCATTGTGCATAGTCCTAGAGCATCCTAATAGAATAAAATGGCTTGGCTTCTCCAAACAAATCACTATTCTAGGTAATTCCCGCAGTTTACCGATTACTGACAAACTTGGAAAACACAACTAGAGAAATGATAAGCATTTGATCAAACATTTTTACCTAACCAACAAAACCTCTGTGCAAAAGAGCACACAATACACCCATTTTGCACTATCCATTACCCTGTAACTAAATCCAGGCTTTTTAGTGTTCAAAAGACTTTATTTAAGACAACAATATATAATAACATCTAAGAGTAAATAACAAGATAGCAGGCAAACATCAGCAATAAACTTTATATAAATTACTAAAGTCTTTATAGATTTTAGGAAAAGAAGGGAGGGGGAAGGGGGAAAGGAAAAAGGAAAAGGAGTGAAGGGAGTGGAGTGGAGGGTTGGAAAATAGGGAAAATTCCTAGATATAAATAGAGAAACATGAAGAATATATATCCTCTACCATGACAACCTGAATAAGCATCACTACAATATACATTCAAAAACTACAACAATCCTTTCAAATTCAAAAGACGGACTGAGAATAAAATACTCAGAGGATCAAAATTTTCAGACAATGTAGGAACAGTATGTGATACAATAACATCAACTTGTTTGAGAAATACAGTAAGCGGCAACCATAACCTCAGGCAGTGCCGGCTTTAGGGTGGTGCGCCCGGTGCCACCGCACCGGGCGCCATGTTTGGGAGGGCGCCATTTGCGCTGTTTCTGAAATGAGTGCCGTTGTCTGTCTTTCATTTCCATGACATCGACAGTCCTGGTAATCGAAGACGGACAACGGCGCTCACGCAGTCACAGGTGGCATCCAGTAGGACACAAATTGTTTTATGTTAGCATCCGGCCATCAAGCTACATTTTATGTGAATTAAGCACTGAAATGCGTGTTTTGGTGCTACTCGTATCTCTCTCACTCTCCCTCCTTCCTGCGCAGACCTCCTCCAAGCAGAGGAGTTAGCTCGGTGCTGCCTACAGTTTCCATCTCCTGGCAGCTGGGCTTCGGACCTCAGGTGAGCGCGGCACCCAGGACCCACACTAGCAGAGAGCACAGCGCTGGCAATAGAGCTGGCGAGGCAAATGTTGCGTACATATCTCTTCTGTCCTTTGATATTCCCCTGGTAGCATTGATGGCACACATGAAACGCACAAGTGTTTGTAATGTGCCTTACTGAACACAGCACTGGCAGAGCCAATTAGCCAAAGAAACATTAAGCACAGATCCACATGCACTACTCATTCACACAGGGGAGTCCTGCATGCATAGTGGTACTTCTTGGGGGCTAGTATGCCACAGATCAAAGTGGCAACTGAAAAAACAGTTGTCCCGACGTGCATTTTGTTTTTTTGGAATGTTGAAGTTTTTCAACGATGAACATTAAGGGAATACTGCGCTGACTGCTGTTAGACCTGGCACCATTGGCGTGGGTCTCCCTTCCATTTTTCGCTGTTGTCTCCTCTGTTTTGCTGGTGTTAGATGCTCTGGGTACTGTGCCACTGCCATTCAGTGTCACAGCGCGAATGCTCCCTTTGTAAATATGTCTATGTGAATTGGTATATCCCTGATTGGCTTATTTGGTTTACCTGTTAGTCCCTAGTAGTGTGGCCTATGTGTGCCCAGGGCTGGTAAACCAAATGCTGCTGGTGGGCCTGCAGCACTGATGTGTGCCACCCACAGAAGCAGCTTGTAAAGTGTGTCTCAGACCTGCCACTGCAGTGTCTGTGTGCAGTCCAGAACTGCTATCTTGGCTGTGAAGTGCACCCACTTCCCAGCCCCTGAACCTTCCCTTGGCATCCTGTAAGTCACCCCTATGGTAGGGTGCATTGTATGTGTAAGGTAGGACATGCCTTGGTGTGTGTAGCATGTCCTGGTAGTGAATTACACCCCATTTCGTTTTTCACTACTGTAAGGCTACCTGTTCCTCATAGGCTAGAATGGGCAGTTTGACTATTACATTCTATAGTCCTAACTGACCCCAGGAGCATGGTAGAAAAACGAATTTAGTATGCCTGAGCTCAGAATATTAAAATACATCTTTTAGTGAAGTTTATTTTTATATTCTGTGTTTGAAAATACCACTTTTAGAAAGTAGGTATTTTCTTGCCTAAGCCTTCCAGTGTGCTCTGCTGTTATGTGTATTGGCTGTCTGGTTTTGGAGGGGCAGGGCAGGCTGAGTCAGACCTGGGTTGAATAGAGAGATCTGCATTTATAGTATGGGGAGGGGTGGCTCCTTGACCTGAATAGGGCTGTGCCTGGCAAGGTGAATGCTGGCTCCACCTCCTACTGTGTGTCTGCTAGCAGAGCCCCCTCTTTCTGAAAGGAAGGATGCAGCCTGGTAAACAAAGTGCTCCAGGCCTGAGCAGAACTGGTTCTGGCTAGGTTCAGTGACTGGTAGCTTCTGAGAACAAAGACTTTTGGGGTATAAATGTCTGTGCTCAAACCCCTCCATTTTGTATTGCTTTTGGATCTGGAGAGGAAACTCTGTCCGTGCCACTGGAGGAATCTGCAGGAAGTGACTGTCCCTGTGCTTGTGTGTTGTTTCTTGCACTGGCCTGCAGCAGTGACCACTGGACCTTGAAGAAGAGGAAAAGGAACTCGAGAGAACTTTTATTTTTGTTACAAGCAATCACCCAAGGGCTAGGAAAAGAGCTAGCCTCCTGCTGGAGTCTCAGGCACGTCAGACTCCCCCACCAACCTCCTGCTTCCTCCCTGCGAGGACTGCTATCTGCTGATGAGGCTCCTGTGAGTTCCAGGGCCTCTAGTTTGCATCAGAGAATAGAGTGTTGGAAATCAACGCTAACGCATCTTTGCGAGCCGCTGCAGTCGAGAGCGCTGGGAAAATCATCGCGCTGCTGCCGCCGAGGGCTCGCAACACGAAACCATCGCTAACGCCCCTTTGCAACGCGCTGGGAAAATCATCGCGCTGCTGTCGCCGCACACTCGCAACCCGTAAAGAAATCGCTTCGAGGCATCGCGGATGCCGTGCGTCCGCCACTTTGATCGCATCGCACCGAATTTCGTCGCTCCCTCGCGGAGCGTCTTGTCTTCGCATCGCAACACGATCGCACAGCGCAACAGGATCGTCGCATCGACTTCTCCCACGCGGCAAGAAAGTCATCGCATCGGCGGTCCAGCGTGCAGAAGTTTGTCGCATCGTCTCCGCACGCATCACGCAGATCGGCGCATCATCCTCCCTTGCGGCAAGGATTTCAACGCATCGCCGGCCTCGCGTGCCGAGAATCATCGCTACAGCTTATTTGCGACATTTTGTTGGTTTTGCTACTAAACCCAGGTACTTTGTGAGAGAAAGGGTCGCAAAGACCACTGCTTTGAACTTGAACCTTATTTTTGCAAACTTTGAACTATTTTTTGACAGTCCTTCAACAGCAATCCTATTTTTGACAGTATTGTGGCTTTAACAGTTATTGGTCTTGTGATAAGTCTATATATATATATATATATATATATATATATATATATATATATATATATATATATATATACTTACTTATTTTTTATAACTACTTGTGTGGTGTCCCTTTGTAGTGTGCCTCACTGTGTTACTGTGTATGGTCATAAATGCTTCACACCCTGCCTCTGAGATAAGCCTACCTGCTCGTGCTACGTTACCACAGGGTTGAGCAGGGGTATCAAGGAGGTGCTGAGCTAAGTGACTTACCTGGCATGCTTAGTGAGAGAGGCATGCTGGGACTTGTAGTCTGCCAACGCGACTGCAGGTCTGTTTGTAACTTTGACCCAGCCCATCTGGATGGCCACCAATGGCAGTTCGTCTGGGTTTATTTTAAAAGATCTGGCGGGAGAATTTTGTTTGAAGCAGGCATTTGAAGAAGGAAATGTCCGAAACGCGTCATGCCGATGCTTTTCTAGTGAAAATAAATCCTCTCCTGTATTCCCCGTTGTGTCCCTCCAGTTCTTTGCGATTTTGGAACGTTTTGTGGCATATTGTTCGCGCTAAGCCCTGAGCGCGATGGAGGAGACCTGCCTTTAAAAGAGGACAGAGCCATTTGGGCAGCTTCGGCAACTTTCTTATTCAACCAAGGTATTGGTCAGGCTCTGACCCACCACACCCACGCTTAGCAGATGAGTCGCTGCTAATCACAGTTCGTGACTGCACGGAGCAAATCTGGAGCATTGTCTCTATGGTTTTCAGGCCAGGCTGACCGTGGATTCGTGTGGCGGAGGCGTCTTGGGGACCCGGGAGAGGAATGCTTTTTCACCGGCAACTTTCTGTCACGGATTTCTACAGCGTTCCGCATTTCATCCAGTACTCCTGATGGAACACAAAGGAGCTGAGCTAAGTGACTTACCTGGCATGCTTAGTGAGAGAGACATGCTGGGACTTGTAGTCTGCCAACGCGACTGCAGGTCTGTTTGTAACTTTGACCCAGCCCATCTGGATGGCCACCAATGGCAGTTCGACTGGGTTTATTTTAAAAGATCTGGCGGGAGAATTTTGTTTGAAGCAGGCATTTGAAGAAGGAAATGTCCGAAACGCGTCATGCCGATGCTTTTCTAGTGAAAATAAATCCTCTCCTGAATTCCCCGTTGTGTCCCTCCCGTTCTTTGCGATTTATGAACGTTTTGTGGCATATATATATATATATATATATATATATATATATATATATATATATTATCTACTGGCGGTCGCCAGTAGATAGTTATAGTTAAAACCTATTATCCATAGGAAATCCGCGACATTCTATTTGAAATAACGTTGGCGCCGGTTGACGAATCTTCGCGAAAGTTTCCAACTTGTTGGGGCGCTCCGGTCCGCTCCTATCCTGAAAGTCTCGGAGTGATATGTCAAGCGGGGGCCGAGAAAAAAGGGGGGTCCCAAAACGCGTTTTCCCCATTCATTTTTCCATAGGAACCTTTAGTCGCAGCTACAGCCCGAACTGCTGAACGGAATTACACCAAATTTGGCAAAGAGGTAGCCCTTGGTTCAGTGTTGTGCCTTTTGCTTAAATGGTGTAAATCTGTTCAGTAGTTCCTGAGAAAATCAAAAGTAAAGTCACATATATATCTGGGCGGAGCCTAACCACACATGTCATCGTGAGATCTGATTGGCTGTCAGCACTTCATCCTGGAATTGCTGGCAGCCATCTTGGGACCAATATAAATGATAGTACCTCATTGAAATGCATTGTAGTGAATAGAAGATTTTGAGGGTCACCAAAAGGAGAACTATTAAGGGTGATAACAGGCTTTAGTTACATTAGAATTTATTTGTTGATGGTACCATACTAATTTTAGGAATTGTGGTGTATTCTAAGGTGATTTTACCATGTGAAAAACCTTCTGCTGGGATATCATGAATCATGTTTGAGAGAACACTATTTTCTCATGCTTGTCCCATGGAGGTTTGGAAGGTGCTCCAGAAGCTAAAATGAGAGCATATTTTCTGTAAATTCACATTATCTTTCTCACTCATGTGAGAATGAAGTCTGACATTCTTAGTAAAACATGTACATCCAACAAGGGCAGAGACTGTCAGTTGATTCCTTTGTGTTCTACTGCAGCTTCCCAGAGTGTTCTAAAGAACAACTAGAGTGCTAACAGCCTTACTTATGACAAAAGTATGGCACACCTGAAGCCATCTTGATTGGAATAAACTGGTAACACTTAAACAATTTAATTTAAAAGGAACAAAATGATGGGGTTCATTTTGTCATAGAAATTATGGTTAGTGCTGTAGAAAGAAAAATTAGGACAATTTTCAAGTGTGATCTCAAATATCTTCCTGTTATATTTCAACAGGAGCAGCCTGCCAGTTGATGCCTTTGTGTTCTACTGCAGCTTCCCAGAGTGTTCTAAAGAACAACTAGAGTGCTAACAGCCTTACTTATGACAAAAGTATGGCACACCTGAAGCCATCTTGATTGGAATAAACTGGTAACACTTAAAACATTTAATTTAAAAAGGAACAAAATGATGGGGTTCATTTTGTCATAGAAATTATGGTTAGTGCTGTAGAAAGAAAAATTAGGACATATTTCAAGTGTGATCTCAAATATCTTCCTGTTATATTTCAACAGGAGCAGCCTGCCAGTTGATGCCTTTGTGTTCTACTGCAGCTTCCCAGAGTGTTCTAAAGAACAACTAGAGCGCTAACAGCCTTACTTATGACAAAAGTATGGCACACCTGAAGCCATCTTGATTGGAATAAACCGGTAACACTTAAAACATTTAATTTAAAAAGGAAAAAAATGAGGGGTTCTTTTTGAAATAGAAATTATGGTTAGTGCTGCAGAAAGAAAAATTAGGGCATGTTTTAAGTGAGATCTCAAATCCTCTTCTATTTCATTAGAAAATTCTGACATGCAGACTGAAACAATCACTTTCAATACCAGCAGCAGACTACCAGTTAACTCCCTGGTGAGCAGTAGCTTTACTCCAGTGATCTAATGAGCAACTAGAGTGCTAACATTCTGAATTTATGGCAGATGTGAGACACATCTGAATGCCTTCTTGATGGAATCAAAGTAAAAAACTGAAAGCATTTCCTACTGAGGAGACTGCAGTAAATGAAGAAATTAGGACACTTCATAACAAAGAAGTCTTCCAAGATGGCCACCAGTGAAAAAAGAGCCCAAATGTAGCACAAATATTACCCAGATGTAGCCCACATATAGCCCAATGACAAAAGTGTGCAAAACACTTTTTATTTTTAGTTTTTTTGCAGTTTTATGTAGTGCAGACTGGTCAGGTATTGGAGCATTGCATCTTAAAACATGACCCCCTACACTACAAAAACACCACTGCACTACCTTAAACCCTAAAACACTACCCCCAGCACGACCCCCTACACTACACAAGCACCACTGCACTATCCTAAACCCTAAAACACTACCCCCAGCACGACCCCCTACACTACCCAAACACCACTGCACTAACCTAAATCCTAAAACACTACCACCAGCACGACCCCCTACACTACCCAAACACCACTGCACTACCCTAAACCCTAAAACACTATCCCCAGCACGACCCCCTACACTACACAAGCACCACTGCACTACCATAAACCCTAAAACACTACCCCCAGCACGACCCCCTACACTACACAAACACCACTGCACTACCCTAAACCCTAAAACACTACCCCCAGCACAACCCCCTACACTACCCAAACACCACTGCACTAACCTAAATCCTAAAACACTACCCCCAGCATGACCCCCTACACTACCCAAACACCACTGCACTACCCTAAAACATGACCCCCTACACTACACAAACACCACTGCACTATCCTAAACCCTAAAACACTACCCCCAGCACGACCCCCTACACTACACAAGCACCACTGCACTACCCTAAACCCTAAAACACTACCCCCAGCACGACCCCTACACTGCCCGAACACCACTGTACTGCCCTAAACCCTGAAACACCAGCCCCTGCATGACCCCCTATACTGCCCGAACACCACTGCACTAAACCCTGAAACACCACCCCTAGCACGACCCCCTACACTGCCCGAACACCACTGCACTGCCCTAAACCCTGAAACACCACCCCCTTCACGACCCCCTACCCTGCCCGAACACCACTCTACTGCCCTAAACCCTGAAACACCACCCCCAGCATGACCCCCTACACTGCCCGAACACCACTGCACTGCCCTAAACCCTGAAACACTACCCACAGCAAGACCCCCTACACTGCCCGAACACCACTGCACTGCCCTAAACCCTGAAACATCACCCCCAGCAAGACCCCCTACACTGCCCGAACACCACTGACCTAAACGCTGAAACACCACCCCCAGCACGACCCCCTACACTGCCCGAACACCACTGCACTGCCCTAAACCCTGAAACACTACCCCCAGCATGACCCCCTACACTGCCCGAACACCACTGCTCTGCCCAAAACCCTGAAACACCAGCCCCAGCAAGACCCCCTACACTGCCCGAACACCACTGCACTGCCCTAAACCTTGAAACACCAGCCCCTGCATGACCCCCTACACTGCCCGAACACCACTGCACTACCCTAAACCCTGAAACATCACCCCCAGCACGACAGCCTACACTGCCCGAGCACCACTGCACTGCCCAAAACCCTGAAACACCAGCCCCAGCACGACCCCCTACACTGCCCGAACACCACTGCACTGCCCTAAACCCTGAAACACCAGCCTCAGCACGACCTCCTACACTGCCCGAACACCACTGCACTGCCCTAAACCCTGAAACACCAGCCCCAGCAGGACCCCCTACACTGCCCGAACACCACTGCACTGCCCTAAACCCTGAAACACCAGCCTCAGCACGACCCCCTACACTGCCTGAACACCACTGCACTGCCCTGAACCCTGAAACACCAGCCCCAGCAAGAACCCCTACAATGCCCGAACACCACTGCACTACCCTAAACCCTAAATCTACCCCCAGCATGACCCCCTACACTACACAAACACCACTGCACTACCCTAAACCCTAAAACACTACCCCCAGCACGACCCTCTTCACTACCTAAACACAACTGCACAATTTGTTACAGGCGTTGCAACGCAGGCCTGTGGTGCTTACTGGAAGTACCTGGTGGGCTAGTTGGGCCCCAGGGACTCTCAGGATTCAAGGTGACCTAATCCCCCAACTTAAAACGCGCCACGGGGCGCGTTTGCACAGTGGTGAAGGGAGGGGGCGGGGCCTCAGGTGACATGTGCGCAAACAAGCCCTGTGGTGCGTTTTAAGTTGGAGAGTTAATTCCCTTTGAATCCTGGGGGCCAACTAGCCCACCAGGTACCTTCAGTAAGCACAACAGAGTTGCGTTGCAGAGAGGTGAAAAAAGGTGCGTGGCCTCGGAATGCCTCTCTGCAACTCAGCTCTGTGGTCCTAACTGTAGGTACCTGGGGGCTAGTTGGGCCCCAGGGACCCTCAGGATTCAAGGGGACTTAATCCCGCAACTTAAAATGCGCCACGGGCGCGTTTGCACACATGTCACCTCAGGCCCCCCCTCCCTTCACCACTGTGCAAACGCGCACTGGCTCTGGTTAGTCAGAGTCAGTTACCACCAGTACCCATCTGAAAAAGTTGTGGGCACAGGATGATTTTGCCACAAGGCCTCTTTCTGCTCCTCTGTTGGTTCTTTCTGCACATCTTTTGCTTCTTTCTGTGCGTTTTTTCTTCTTTCTTCACATGTCCTACCTCTGTTGGCATAGTTAGAAATTAGCATTTAAAAAACCTTTGAAATTCACTGAAAAAACCATAGGTTTCAGGCACGTTATAGTTAGAAATTAGCATTTAAAAAACCTTTGAAATTCACTGAAAAAACCATAGGTTTCAGGAACGTTATAGCTAGAAATTAGCATTTAAAAAACCTTTGAAATTCACTGAAAAAAACATAGGTTTCAGGCACGTTATAGTTAGAAATTAGCATTTAAAAAACCTTTGAAATTCACTGAAAAAACCATAGGTTTCAGGCACGTTATAGTTAGAAATTAGCATTTAAAAAACCTTTGAAATTCACTGAAAAAACCAAAGGTTTCAGACACGTTATAATTAGAAATTAGCATTTAAAAAACCTTTGAAATTCACTGAAAAAACCATAGTTTTTAGGGACAGTTATAGTTAGTTGGACATTGCACTCGTACAAAACCCGTGAAATTCCCCTGTTATAGTTAGTTCAGCTAACTATAACTCGCGCCCCCGCAATGCACTGCTGATGACGTCACATATTACATCACTCATGACATCACTGATGACATCTCAAATGACATCACTGATGACATCATCCATGTGATAATTTCATGCATCTTCTCACACCCTAATATAACTTTTGATACACCCACTCTAAATTACAGACTGCCATTCTCAAAACCATAGACACTCCAACACCAAAAACTACATACCCACTCACTGATTCTTAGGTCTACACACACATCCACTCACTCACCTGTACAGTCACTCATACTTACAGTCACTCAGTACAGGACTATCATATGCACTCATACACCTATATAAACACTCACACACCGCCACTCATCCATAGAGGTACTCACACACCTAGTCAGTCATGCAAAAAATTAATCACACACCCATTTACTCACCTATACAGTTATACACACACCAGCTCACTTACTCATACAAATACTAGCACATTCTTACGCTCTTATACAATAACTGATACAAGCACACACGCATCCATACAGCCACTCTCACAATAACACACTTTCACTTATAGCCATTTAAATACTCTAACACACATATATACTGCCTTTTACATATGTAGTTACTCGCACATGTACCACTGAGATATACATTCACTCACTAACACACCCATACACACACTCACCCACCCAAGCAGTCCATCACAGATGCACTCTTGAAATCATGCACCCAGTGAATCACCCACTCACACATCTATGTATAGAGTCACACACACCCCAGCCACACAAACACTCAGGCAGCCATACAGATACTCCGAGAACCAATCAATAACCCATATAGACACTCATGTAGCTATTCACAAATCCATGCATCCACTTACACACCAACAAACAGACGGATACAGACATTCACACAGTTTAGTCACTAACCCATGCATTCAGTAAGATACGTTTAATCACTCACATGTAGAGTCAGTCACTCACGTACTAAATCATCCATTCAGACACTTATACACCCACTCATTCTTCAATACGCCTTTCCCTATATATATTAAACATAATTAAACTTTACAGAAACACACAGTCACTGGATGATGTCATCAGTGATGTCATCAGTGATGTCATTTGAGATGTCATCAGTGATGTCACTGACCATGTCATGAGTGATGTAATATGTGACGTCATCAGCAGTGCATTGCGGGCGCGAGTTATAGTTAGCTGAACTAACTATAACAGGGGAATTTCACGGGTTTTGTACGAGTGCAATGTCCAACTAACTATAACTGTCCCTAAAACCTATGGTTTTTTCAGTGAATATATATATATATATATATATATATATATATAAAGATACTTATTTTTATAACTACTTGTGTGGTGTCCCTTTGTAGTGTGCCTCACTGTGTTACTGTGTATGGTCATAAATGCTTCACACCCTGCCTCTGAGATAAGCCTACCTGCTCGTGCTACGTTACCACAGGGTTGAGCAGGGGTATCAAGGAGGGTAGCCCTCTCACTCTGACTTAGGAAGAAGGGTCCCTACTTGGACAGTGGTCAGCCATTGCCAACTAGAGACCCCCATTTCTAACATTGGTGGTCAGCGGTGAGGATCTGGACTTGCATTTATGATCGCATACAGTAATTATGGTGTACACTACTAGTGAGTGCAGACCATAACGTACCGCATACATTTTGAGAGGTTTTTTTTGGATCCCATATTGTGATTGATATTGCCGGTGATTTTTCACCCGCACACATTTTTGAGAGTTTTTTTGGATCCTATATTGTGATTGATATTGCCGGTGATTTTTCACCCGCATACAGTTTCTTGAGAAGTTTTCTTCTATCCTTTATTGATATTGCCAGTTATCTCTACAATGGGCAAGCCCAGATCCAATGCCTCGGAGGATCTCTCCTGGGAAGAAGAGAAAATAGAAACCTACAATGCCAAGCAGCTCAAATATTTTTGCAAGCAATTCACAGTCCCTATCACAGGTCTCACTAGAGGGAAGTTTAAAACTGCACTACCGGCTGCAGTGGCCGGACTGAGACATGTTTTTAAAAAGGCTGCTTTAGTGAGCGCACAATCAGTACTGGGAGCCCACTAGAAGCATTTAATTTACAGGCCCTGGGTACCCGTGGTACCATACTAGGGACTTACAAGTAAATTAAATGTGCTAATTTGGTGTAAGCCAATTGTACCATGTTTTAAGGAGAGAGCATAAGCACTTTAGCACTGGTTAGCAGTTGTTAAGTACACACAGTCCAAAAAGCCAACAAAAACGGGTTCAGAAAACAGGAGTAGTGAAGGTAAAAAGTTTGGGGGTGACACTGCAGAGAGGGCCAAGTTCAACGGTGAGTTTATACTGTGTTTCCTTCAAGGAAAGTGAGAGATGTTCTGCAGGATTTGGACATCGATACAAGTGCCTTATGCGTAAAGTCACCCAACAGAACAGGCTAGCCCAGGACTGCCTAGGATCCCCGCATCAATATACAGGCAGGAACAGGACAGAAATCAGTCAAAAAATACATCATTCAACTTTCTGGTAGAATTTCTGGAAACAAGCCAGTCAACATATTGTGAAGTGAACTGTAAATCTACATAGGAGAAAGTAGGGCCTATTTTAGAAGTGTTTGGTGATGGAAAAACCACTTTCTGTAAGAAATGCTCCGTCCTTAGATGAATCCATTGGCAGAATGTCCTCCACCAGGCATCTAGTGATGGAGGAAATTCCGCCAATAGAATTTCCTTCAGATTCATATTTTTTCCAAAATCTGGGGGTTTTCCATTACCACCAAATTCTAAATCGGGCCTGAGATGCCAACTAATTATTAGACGTGAACCGTACAGTACCCATCTGTAAAACCTGGTTCCTTAGTAGGAACAATATTCATGAATGACCGACATACAAGTCAGAAGAATTAGCAAAGAATTCAAAAGAATATCCCAGATGGAAATGAAGTATAATTCTCTGCTGAGTTTTATGCGTTAGACATGTCCAAAAAGTGTCAAAGTATGTGTTGATAGTCAAACTCATGACCCATAATTTAAGCAGAAGTTGTGTTTTACTAAATCTACCTCAGGGACAAATAATTCCCTTCATCATTAGGCACTGTATATTATCAACAAAGCAATGCGTATCGTTAGTAAATAATTATCTTATTGTGTCTTTGATTGGAGACTAATACTAATAGTAACATCTTGTTTTATATATAGCTTAAAGCCTTGCATTTGTGGGTTTTTAATACAATAACTCAAGGAGGTGTCCTTGAAGTACTTTGAAGATGCAGAGTAATCAAATGCATCTTATGTTTGTCTCCATAGTAAAGAAAGTACCTTTTTTGATGCCAAGGGTTCTTATTGTCATTTATGTGTTTTTTGTAGTTTGTCACTTAACAATGTTCTTGGAGTTAGAATTGTCCATGTCACCCTCTGACTCAGAATTCACTCAGAAATCCCCTTCTACACCAAAGTGGGAAGTTAGAAACACGCAATGCAGCACAGCAATGAAATATGCTGTGCTGCGTCGCATGAAGGGGGTAACGCAGCACATTGCTATAGCTACATATATTGGCCTACTGCTGGTGTCATCCCCTGTGGTGGTGCGCAAACAGGCTGCATTGCGCCATTGAAACCTCGCGCCATGGTGCAGAGGAGTGTGTGCACTGTCTTGTATAGAATTTGTCCTGCAGGCATATCCCTCCAGTATAAATTCCTATTCTTAAACAATTGCAGAAGGGTCAGACGGATTGGATGTGTTTTTTGCACGTCAGCACACGTGTAATTCATCGGTTTCTGGCGGAAATCAACACATGCCACTTCTTTTCAATGCTTTCATTTGGCATTAGTTTTTGATTCAAAGTCTGGTCAGGCTGTGTTAGTTGATTGGTCTGTGAGTCAAAACCTGTGGGTGTTTGTGCTGATCTGTCCCAGTAGCGAACATGTGCCGCAAAGCGATGCAACCGCCTTTTGCTCTGGATGCTATATCACAGTTGCTGCTGCTTTGCATCGCGCTTGCACCGGTGCAAAGCCTTAGTTTGGGCCCTAATTTAATGATGTGGTTCAGGGCCCCGGAGGGAAACTGGAGGGAGAGGAGAAGAGAGGACACTGAGTAAGGGTCTACTCGTGTTGTATAACGAGGCCAGGGTAGTAACTCGACACCTCAAATGACCATTTCTACGGGAAACCATCCTTCCAGTACTGCACGTTTTTTAGCCTGGTAATTGGAACTAACATGTAGAATGGGGAATTACTGCACGTGTTTCCGCTTCTGCTCATATGTATGGCATTTCTGTTCAAAACACCAAATAAATGAATTATTAAATAAATATGTTCCCTAGTATCTGGCTTTGTACTAGGCATGCATTTCACCTCCTTTTTGTAGGCGCAGCTCTGGCCAGGTTTAATCCTAGAAACTTGTAATCCTGTTTAGTCTGGAAATGGGTGTTTATGGCACGTTACATATTTGAAATTAATATTTCATAACAAAGATTGGGGAAAAAAGGATTTTAAAAGGTAGAGCGCAAAAGTGGGAAGAGGGGAAAAAGGAATTAGAAACAAAATGCTACAGAAGAAAAACTGAAATTAAAAGTGGATCTCGTGTATTTGAAGGTGAAACCATAAGGGGTAACGCCATGCTAAGGAAATGAAAGAAAGAAGAACGAAAGAAAGATCAGATAAGTAAAAGACACATGGTTGGAACGGCGATGATGGCTAGAAAGACAACAGAAAATACGGAATGGAGTTGAAAAACTAAGGTGGAAGGGAAAATGATGGGTAGAATGTGAAAACACTCATGAAATAGAGTGAAGAGGAAAGGAGGGTGGAAATGGGTCTTTCCAGTGAAACCAATGCCAAGAGGACATTTGGGAAAAGCCAGTGATATTGTTCAATAAGTTAAATGATTGGTGCTGGCATCTGTGTGATCACCAGCTTTCATCCAATACAGTGCTTAACAGTAAGACCTGTGGCTTGCAGCTCTTCGAAATGGTCAAAGTTGTCGTTTTAAGATTGTATACCGAAGAAGTTATTATTACAAAACATGTCCTTAGGCTAATGTCAGTTAAGGTGCATAGTTTAGTATTCAATGGCATACCTGTCATCCTCTTGACTCAAAAATGCAAATGAAGTCAAGCATTTAAGACGGTGATGCCATCCATTGAATGGAGGATGAACACTTTTTTGGCCAGAAATACAGGTCTGAAAAGCGGGTGACTTACATTAAAGAGTACGGAGGCATTTTGCTTCCCAGGTAGGTGAACAGATTTTTTTTTTTTAAAGGGCGACACCCGCCGAATGCAGGTGAGTTGAAGGGCATGCAATAGTGACTCTGCTGCCTATGTTTGTGCCCCATATGCCTTCACTACCAGCGTCTGTCTTTCCATCCCCGTCCTTTGTGCCGTTCTGTGCCTTGTCCAGTTACTGTCTTCCTATTCCTGCCACACCTGTGTTCTCTGTCTGTCCCTTGCCGCAACCTCTCTGATGTCTGTATTCTGCCTTGTCCCTGTGGTAGCCCTAATAGTCAGGACCTGGGGTTCACAGTTCATGTGATGCCATCACCAGCACCTTCTGGAAGCTCATCCTCTTAATCAAATATTAAAACAGAATTTCTGAAACTTCTGCATGGATTACATTCCTTTCAGTCTTAAATTGTGTTAAACAGAGTAAGAAACAGATACATTTATCACTATACACATTCCGGGGCCATGGTTGGTGGCCCAGGATGAGTGCCACTTCCTGGCATTTTAACTGTAACTTGCATCACATTGTACTACGTTTGGAGGGGATATGGCCTTAACAACGGGGCCTTAAGCACGCATGCTGTTTCCCCGCAAGCTGAACAGCGCTTGCCTTAACAACGTATATGCATGGTTAAGACAGTCAGCATTCTAGCTGTCGCAGCGGATGGGAGAGGAACCATTTTGGAGAGGTAACAGGCGTTTGGAGACTGACTGTGGCGACTGGCCTTTGTTGGCTGACCATGGGAGCCAGAAATAAGCAACAGTAATATTACCCATTCTGGATGCATAAAATATTAGTGAACCGGACGGTATGACTCTTACCTCTTTCAGCCTGTGTGGCATAGAGAAAGATAGAAGGGAAAAGGTGTAGCCTGCCTCGATATTCTAGTCGGTATCGACTCATACAACCATGCCACACTGTTGGTCTACAGTGCTTAACTTGTGTAAACAAATGTAAAACAAAGTGCAGGGGCCCGAGTTTTTTCTGCGGAACCCACCACCAATTCTGCTAAATGCCTTGGGCTGTAAAGTGTCAGGTTTGTCGAATGCCAAGGATGCCCAGTATTTATACCGCCCACACCTTTTTTTCCACCACCCGACATTTCCTGTCTCTTGATTTCACTCTTGTGGGTTCCTTTTTTATCTCGGCTTTCTCCATGTGTCACTGTTTTCCTGTCTTTCACCTCTTCCTTTCTCCACTCTCTGCTGTTTTCGGTCTTGCTCTGGGTCAAAATCTGATGAGGCAAAATAAGTCCTAAGCCTAAAAAATAAATGCCAACGCTCACTACATGCCACAGCGGGCACTGATGGCGCCCATCCAGGGAGGGCCTCTGGTGAGACAGGCAAGCATGACTTGAAACAAGCACTGAAGAGTGTACACTAAAGGTTACATGCACTGTGGAGAAAATGGACTTCTTTCAAAAAGTAATAGTTGCCAAACATACTTTTTGATTTTGTGTCTTTGAAAACTAGCATGATTTCTATTTCAGAGGCCTATGGTCTCCCAGCTTCTGATCACGACTCCATTGCGTTATTTATTTACTCTTGGTATGAGGCTGTCCGCTACACACGCAGTGTGCCCATTCAAAAGGGAGGCCACCTCCTGCCACATTAGGCACATCACCACATTCTAGCCGTGGGGATCCCTGGGGAGTAGATTCAACGTCACTTCCAGAGGGTCGGGGCGAGGTACTTATACCTGCCCACGCCCATCTGGCCTATCTCTTTGTTCCTCCTGGTCACGCCGTCTGGTCTTTGGTCGTGTGGCCGTCGGAGAGCGCGGGCTGGTCCGGAGTTGTTTCAGTGAAGTTGCGGTGAGTCCGGCCCATGCCCCCTTCCTTCGTGTCCCACCCCGGATGTTGTACCTGTGGGGGGGGGGGAACTCTCTCTTCAAACAATTCCCCCCCCCTCCCCAGCCACATCTACGGCTGCTCTGCACGAGGTCCACGGGGATTGGGGGGGTGGGGGGGTGCAGCCTTCGACTGGTCCTGGTTTAGTCTGGCATCTGCTCTGCTGGCATACCATGCGGCCATTAAGTTTTCTGGGCGGTGGAGCGGGTATGCCCAGTTTTGTAAAAACACCGCCACAGCCTTCATTCCAGGGAGGTATCCCCTTGTTAGTGTGGTCACGAATGGGGCGGGCATTGTCAATTGGGGACCCTCCGGGTTTCAACGGGGGGTGGGTGCTCGCCCCTGCCTCCCCTCCAGCACTACCTGGGCTTACCGGGCGCCCGCCTAGGCACGGACTGAGGGGCTGCATGAGGGGTCACAAGCGTGCTTGCACTAGCCCTAGAAGCAGCCGCACCCACCTGCAGTGTCTCGGCTAACTGGGCGCGGGACGAGGCACCTGGACCGATCGGTGTGACTCGAGGGGGCTGCAGGATTGGTCCCGGGCCCACCGGTCATTCCCCAAGGCTGCGCACTGCCCCAGCAGCCCGGCAGTGCTGGGGGCCTACCAGGCATCCGATTCAGCATACGGTTTCCCGCTGCCCCGTGGGAGCAGCATTATTGCCGTGACTCTCCCCCCCCCCCCTGCGGGAGGAGGCGCATCAGACCACAGTAGGTGCGAGGCCTTTGGGCGATGTTTAACACCTGTCTGATTACCGGACATCAAGCAGGGTTAGGGCGGTTAGTACCTCGATGGGAAACTCCCTGGGAACATCAGTTGCAGTAGGTTTTCTGGCATGAGCCGCTGCCCTGCGGTCCAGTTGCGCCCTGGGAGTGATGGCTGTATAGCCATTCAGATGGCCCTGCTCTCGTGACTCCCTGAAGTCGAGCAGTTTGGCCTGAGGAATTCCTGGATGGGAGACGGCAGGGGGGCACGAGGTGCTGTAGGTCCCCCTTGTGTCTGCTTCAAATCTTTGATAATTATCAGATGGGTGGGTCCCTCTGCTTTCGCCGATGCACGGTGCTGGGCACAGCCCTGGCAGCAAAGTAGAGCAATGCAGCTTTGCTGGGGTGAATAGTGACCTGACTTTCCCTGTTGTGTCTGCAGCTGAGGCGCCACCGCCCCGCAGGAGAAAAAGTACGAGCAGGTACCTGGGGGAGCTTCGTACTGCACAGGACGCAAGCCATTAAGCAGGTACGAGGCATCATACCAATGGTGGCCATCGGTTGGCACGGTTGAATGAAGGAAAATGTTAGGGCTCCACAGTGTTCATGAGCTAAGGGCCAGGGAGAAGGCAAAAAACGATATCACTGGCAGGCACCCACTAACCATGTTCATTTAATCCTAGACAACAAAATTGAACGCACGAGGAGCGAAGCGACGGGGTACATAAAGCGAGTGAACGGTACACTGAGCCCCCACCAGGTATGCAAAACGCAATTGCTTGTGTGACATGAGGTCTTAAGACTTCCTGAACTTCCCGATGGGACAAAGAGCAGGGTCAGGTTGACTGGGTACGCGCCCTTCCTGTGGCTAGCATGAGGCGTCCGCCTAGTGTGGCTCAGGCACATGTCAGGAATTACAAGTTGTGATGTTCTTATTATCCTGCACACCCCCCCCCCCCTCCCCCTGGGTTACGCTTTGAGAAGTAATCATGGAACGTTCTTTAGGGCAGACCGACAGTATACCAGGTTATTAGCGTTGTCGCGGCACAAATCTGTAAAGTAAGTATGGAGGGATGGGGTCACAATGTTCAAGGAAAATGGCATGAAGAAACTCAACATGGGACCAGCCCAGAGCAACGGTCAAGGAGGATGTGGGGCCATTCTCACACACATTTCTCTATCCCTGCAGGATCTTCCAAGTCGGAGGCTAACACTCGGAGGCAAGGGCATGGCTAGCCAGGGCTCACCCCCCTTATTCTCACAGAAGACAACAGCTGGGGACTCCCAGCCCAGCACGTCTCAGGATGCAGACTGGGCAGCATTCATGGAGATGGTGAAGGCAAAAGGCTTAGATTGGGCGAGGGGCATAATGAACGCGCTGGAGCCCGAGGACTCTGGGGTCGAAGTCGACAGACCCAGCACGCACCAGCCGGCTCATGCGGATGCAGGGCCCATGAGGCCAAAAAGAGCCTGCAGGCCAACGAACAAGGAATTCCCAGCTGAGGTCCCCGTGCCGAAGGCGATAACCCCGGCGAGACAGCGCGAGGCAGAGACTGTGGCATTGCCAACAATCACCATTAGCACAGCACCAGCAAGCAGAGAGTCCATGGTCAAAATGGGTAAACTGATGGACTCTATGATGAGTTTTATGGCGGTCTTCAAAACGCGTCTCGCCAACCCGGGGCCTCCGCCCCATCACAAGGACTCAACCACTGGGGGGGATTGGGCACAGGCGATTGCGAAAGTGTGGGGTGATGAAGCCAGTGAGAAGCAGACACAGAGCACAGTTTCTCTCCCAAACGCGGCAACACCTATCACAGATGCGGAGAGGCAGTTGCAGACAACCCAGGCCACAGGCAACACCACTGCAAGCTGCAGCCCCCTAGCACCGATCAGCCAACCTCTCACCCCGTTGACCCCCTCTGTCCAATTGGCTGGTGCGCAGGGACCTGACAGTGCATGGAGGCAGGCCACCAGGTTGATACACCAAGCACAGCCCCCCCCACCCCCCAAATTGATTGAGCCACCAAAGGTAACTCCCCTGGTGGCAGAGAGCCTGCCGCTGATCACAGTTGCCCCCCTGGTATCGGGTCGCTGCTCCCTGGCATGGCAGGTGCCATTAGCAGCCAAAGAGGGGATATGGCGACGTGAATTTGTGGATATATTCACACTACTTATGCACGGGATGGATGGGTTGGACACAAAAGATGGGCGGGAAGAAGGAGGAGAAGAAGGTGAAATATCAGGCATGGCCAGACAAAACTATCGAAAAACTGACTAGGAGTTTTCCATCCTGTCAGCTGTAGTGATGGAAAAATACCCGGAATAGGGCCCTGGCTCTTCCAGTATTCCCGTACCATCCATAATGAGGCCATAAAGTCGGGAGGAGGGGCATGGGGTGGTACAATTATGACAGGGAGTTCAGAAAGAAGATGGCCATGTGCCCCGAACTAGGCTGGGATCAGAAAGAAGTCCAGCTCTGGATGGAGCACATGAGCAAATTCACCCCGCATCAGAAGGAATCTTAACAAAAACAGAATGAGCAAGCATCATTTAAGTCACAGAGCCAATAAGGGAGGCGCTACTTCAAGCAGCCCTTTCGAGGTGCGCACAGAGCAGCTGGTCAGAGGCGGGGGTTCAAACGGTCTCCCGTGGGCACTTGCAGGCTGTTCAATGCTGTGTCCTGCTCCTGGGGGAAAGCCTGCAAATTAGCTCACATCTGCAACAAATGTGGGGCCACACACCCAGCAGCGTCCTGTAACGGCAGGCAGGAGACCCCACCTTCACACAACAATGGGCAGGACAGTTGAGCAGCGACAGGTAAACAAGGCCCCTCTCCCCGTAGCCACCCCATGTATCCCAAATTGAAACAGCGAGCACCAGCACAGACAAGGGCTCCCCTTACATCCCAGACAGCTCTCTAGCCACTGCCAGCGCAGGTAAGGGCCTGTCACCGCTACTCTTGCGCAACCTCCTCCCACTACTCAGAAAATACCCCAAATCAAAAGATGGCCTACTGCTGGTGAATGGTTTTATAGAAGGCTTCAGGATTTCTTATCTAGGCCCATTGGGAAGCAGGGATGCGGACAACCTCAGGTCTGCTAAAGAACTTCCATCAGTAGTACAGGAGAAGGTCACGAAGGAACTAGCATTGGGGAGGGTGGCTGGGCCATTCCCCCACACCACTCTGGACAACTTTGTGGTTTCTCCCCTGGGGAGTGGTCCCTAAGAAAGAGCCAGGGAGCTTCAGATTGATACACCACTTGTCACACCCCAAGGGGAACTCAGTGAACCATTGGTTGGAGGGTGGAATCTGTTCTGTCTCCTACTGCACGTTCGACGTGACAGTGGACATGGTAAGGAGAGCGGGCAAGGGGGCTTGGTTAGCAAAGGCGGACATTGAATCTGCATTCCCCTTGCCGCCGGTTCACCCAGGCAGCCACCACTTGCTGGGTTTTAAGTTGGACAGTTTTATTATGGCAGGTGCATGCCGATGAGTTGTGCAGTGTCCTGTGCCTACCTCGAGGCATTCAGCTGCTTCTTACAATGGGCACTCCAGTGGTCCTACGGTGTAAAGGGGGTGAGACACTATTTAGACGATTTCTAGTTCATTGGGGAGGAGGGGACTCACGATTGTAGGGAGGCACTGCAGAATTTCCATGGACTGACCACCTAGGGGTCCCCATGGCACCGGTGGGCAAGGTGCAGGCCCTGATCCAGGACATCCAGACAACGCTGGCGAAGGACAAAGCATCCTTGGGCGCTATTCAGAGCCTCCTGGGTAAACTAAATTTTGCGGCAAGGGTGATCCCAGCGGGTAGGATTTTTGCCAGAAGGTTGGCCAGGGCCACGGCTAACATAAGAGAAACACCACTTAGTCAGACTTGGCAATGGATTGAAACGGGACCTCACAATGTGGGCAGAATTATTGGCTGACCTCAATGGCACTCTGCTATGGAGAGCCCCCTGGGCGGGCAGCCCCGAACTGTGCCCGTTTACAGACGCATCAGGCAGGGAAGGCTTTGGGGCAATAATGGGGAGTGAGTGGTGTGCAGAGAAATGGCCTAATGCGTGGCGCAAAAGGAAGATTACAGCCAATGTCACAGTCTTGGAACTGTTTCCCATAGTGGCAGCCCTCTACCTATGGCCAGAGGCTTTGGCGTCTAAAAGAGTTTTGTTTTGGTCCGATATGGCGGTGGTGGTACAGGCCATAAATGCGAAATCTGCAGTGTCCACTGGTGCTCTGCCTACTGAGGGAACTAGTGAGGGCTTGCCTGCATAACAATGTGGAGTTTTGGGCTAGGCACATTCAAGGGGTTGAGAATGTGGCAGCTGACGCTCTCTCTCATTTTCATTGGCTCAGTTTCCGGAGGCTTGGCCGCGAGCGAGAGCGGAGATGACTCCTTTCCCTGCACACCTCTGGCACCTACATCAGTGGAACAGCACTTAATGGAACTGGGTGAACTGTCCCTCGCGCCGGGGACCAGGAGGCAGTACAAGCCCTCCGTCTCCACTTTCTGCAAGGTGTCAGGGACATGGGACGGGGATACAGCAACACTGGAGCACAAGGTGCAACAATTTGTCCTGTGGGCCAAGGATCAGGGCAAGAGCCACTCCTGGATCACGGCGGACACTTAGCCGCAGTGAGCCACCATGCCAAACTCAGGGTGAAACATGATCCTGCCAGGGCGTTCCCCATAAGGGCGTTGTGTAAGGGATGGGCTAGAGGGGAAGACACGGGTACCAGACTCTAGGTCGCCCATTGAATTTCATACAAGGTATGAAAGATGTAGTGCACAGGGCCACATATTCATCTTATGAGGCCAGCCTCTTCGCTGCTGCATTCAGCCTGGCATGTTTTTTGGGTCTTCAGAATAAGCGAGTTGGTAGCCAGATCGAAGAGGGATGGGTCTGGGGATGCTATATGCAGACAGGACATTCAGTTGCTAGGAGACTCCAAGAATATCTGTGAGAAGATCCAAAACTGACCAGGCGGGGCAGGGGAAAGTAATTTAGCTACAACCTCTGGGTGACAGGAAGTACTGCCCTGTGGGACTGGTCTCAGACTACTTAGCCCTACGCCACAACACAGGGGGCTACCTGTTAATACATGCAGATCTCATGCTTCTCATCAAGTTGAGCAGGTTATGAAGTCTTGCCTTGAGTTGTCAGGAAACTCTAGGCCAGGAAAACGTTTTTTCAGTCATTCCTTTCGGATTGGAGTGGCCACCTCAGCCTTTAAGTTTGGCCTGCCTCCCGACTACATCAAGAAAGTGGGGCAGTGGGATTCCCAGTGCTATTCGCCCATAAAGGTTCAAAAGGGAATAGGGGCGAACAATGTAAACTAGTGTGGTTATTGTTACCACATTGTGGTTTTGTAGTGGTAATTTGTGTATACTCAGGTTTCACAATAGTGTATAGTGTATGTAAAATTAAATGGTGTGTGCCAATTCGCATTTCTTTATTTCGCCAGGGTTCAAGGTGTGGGTGATCGGCCACTCCGGCATCGCTAGGGTGGCGCAATGGGCAGAGACCAGGACCTGGAGGCATGGGTTCTCCCGCACACAGATAGCCTGGTTGGGGTTCCCTGGCATGCGATGGCACTGCATGCTCAATAAGCTGCAGTGGAGACTAGCAGGGGGGAGGGACCACCCCCTAACATTTTAGTCATTCACCTCTGTGGCAACGACCTGACGTCTATGAGGAGAAGGGCACCAATACTGGCAATGAAAGCAGCAGTGGGCGAGATTAGCAATCGTATGGGACAATGTGAGTTATGGTGGTCAAATATCACCCAGCGAAGGGTCTGGCATGGGGCCAGGTCAGGGGAGGCCATCGAACATTACAGTTGCAGGGTAAACAGCGCCATGCGCAAGTTCAACGAGCAGAGGGGTTTTGGCTTCATTAGACATGGACTGATACATGCCAACGCCCTGGGGTATTTGGAGGAGGACGGGGTTCACCTGTCAAAGGTGGGCATGGACTTGTTCTCGTTAGACCTGGGCGAAGCTCTGGTAACAGCGAGTTGTAAGTAATGAAAGATGCCTGCCTTGGTGGGGGTGCCCTGGATGTGACAGCTGCCACATCTAGAGCCTTGGCGGAGTTACAGGGCGATCCGGAGGCTAAATAGTACATAGAGGTACCCTCTATGACAAACCCCAGGAGTCTTTACAGCAGCACCCTGGATGAAAATGACAGAGCCCTGCTAGTCCTTCAGGCGGTTGTAAGCCTGAGCAACCGGGGGATTGCCTTGCAACGCGCCGACCCTAAAATGGAGTAAAGTGATGGACTGGTGGTCCACGGTATTTAAGGGGGATAATCCCCACATGAGTGGTAGCACCGATTGGGTTGGCCACGGTGCAGTTGGCTCATCAGGCGGGTCAGGCCAGCTTAGGTTAGTCACTGCTGCCTACCCTTGGATTGCCCGTAAGTTAACCCACCACGTTGGCGTCCTTTTGTATGAAATAAACCTGCTGCAAACTTTTCCAACAAACCTGTTTTGTGTGATTATTTATTGCAGTGCATGCTGTGTTCATCATGCGGGGAGAGATTGCCTATATTGGCACTATGAACAGGAGCCCACTGCTCAGGGGCGTAACAGGTCCCCGCAGCCCCCGTGGTGCGGGGGGGACCCAGAGCTGCAGGGGGCCCCCTGAGCACAATACTCCGGCCCAAAAGCTCCGGATTAAATTCAGAGTGGGGGCCCCTCCATGTACGTGGCAGGGGGGCCCCCTCAACCTTCGTTACGCCACTGCTCTTATTTGCTACCAAACGGCAGCGCCTTTCGCCCCAATTACCAGCGAGCTGGATTTAGGCGTGGCGGTACCATGTGGCTGAAAATAATGCTTCTGGCTCGTATCCCTCACCTAATCCATCAATTCCTAGTTATTCCACCCAGAATAGGGAATAATATGCAGATCTGGTTTAGCTGGGAAAAACATATGCATGTGGGTCCCCATTGCTGCCAGAATGCCAGGCCATTGCCCACTTCCATTTACCACCTGCTTTGAACCAGGAGTCATTCGCCCCCATGCTCTCCTTTGTCAGCAATGACTAATCCAAGGCTCACAGGACATATCCTGTGCAGCTAAAGAGAGCATGACACTCCCCCAGGGCTAGACCTCTCCTGTCCAGTGCTTTCCCACCCCTCCACTTCTCTCTCTGCACAACATCCAGGTTCATTCTGTGCCTCGTGGAGCCACACTCACTAGAAAAAACTCAGTGGACAATAGGCGAAACGTTTGTTTTTTCTAAGCTTCATTTTTATAATGTACAGGCTAAGCGCAGGAAATCTTCCTTTGCACCCTGGTCTTGTGCAGTAAACCTTTGAAGTGGGGGACGGGGGGTAGAGACAGATCGGCAGCAGCCCATCTGCATTTATTTAAATTCACTTTAGGACACTTGCTTCTGGCCCAATACACCAGAAAATTGTGTCTCGCTCATAACGTTTTAGCGTAATTGAATAATTTCAATTTTGACAAAATCCATAAATGCTGATATTTTTGTGAATTGCCACCTTAGGCCCAAATTTCTTAATTTTCAGGAGAGAACAGGCAGGTACAACACAGCTTTGTGGCACATAAAAAACATGAGACAAATTTTGCACATTCAGTACTGAATGGCCTCATAACCTGATAAGATTTTATTACTAGACAGGAAGAACGTTGCACACTGCAGTCAAATTAAAATGTACTGCCTGATATCACTGGACTCCTCGCGGTGTCCGTGTAAGGGTCTGCCAAAGTCAATGCCTGGCCTCCGTTAGCAGAGGCTGTGAGGTCAGTTGAGGCATTACAACTTTAAGCAAACATACAGTGGCTGAAACTCAAAGTATCTTACACTTTATAAAATAAATATTTAGGAGATTACACCTCCGATGCTTTCCTCATATCAGTCTACCCCATTTAACAAGGAATATGAACAAACGGGTATTAATTCAACTTATCCTTAAACCAGCCGTCCCCTTAATACTCGCATTAAACATCTTTTGCCTTCGAGAGCGCGTTCACGCAATAATGCGTAAAAAGAGGAAACCACAGGCTGAAGATAGGGAGAGGAAATAGTTTAAAATATAAAGGGAACTTCAGTGTCAGGAAAGTTCACTAAAACCCCGGACGTTATTCCAAAACTATAAGATATTAAAAATAGTATTTTGCAGCAAATTCATCGACAATTCATTTCAAAGTACCAAATCACCCACGCAAATGTTTCGGGCCTTAGCACAACCTTTCTGTAACAGGCTAAACAAACACTAAAAGAGGACCAGCCCTTCAAGACATCCTTAAATACATCCAATTCAAAACCGTTAATCATTGCCATTATTAATTAACCATCCAATCACTATTCAGAATTCAGAGCTTTGAATTAATTGAGCAATTAGCCTCTGACGCCAGTCCTCTCCTATTGGTTTCACTTAATACACTCCTTACGTCACATCATTAGAAACAAACACAAACTCGTTTCTATACGATACTGGCTTCGTTGTCTATGTCGTAGTCTCTAGCGCCATCTACTGGCTAAAGTTTCAAACATTCATTAATATAAATAAAGAAACCTACAGGCTCATCATACCTGTTCATGTAACAAGACAGAGGCTTCGAGCACTTGAGAAAGGTCATTTCTGGTTATCATAGAGAAACCGAAAGCCCAACATCTTTATTAAGTATGTATTTCCTTTTCCAAATTTAACCAGTAAATCCATCTTGCCTCTGTCGTAACCCTTCACCCCTTCTGATATTTTGAAAAACTCCATCGATTCCAAAAAATTTCAAGCCATCCACATTACCCTCGTGTTTTTTCTAAAAATGGTCCACTATGGCATCGCTAAGGTCTTTCTTTATTGGCGTAGTGTTTTCCGTTCTGCGTTTTTAGCTTCTGTTTGTGCGCCCAATATATTGTTTACTGCAAAAGTTGCTAAACAATTGATCAACCACACGAATTACGTACTCTGCCCATAGTCCCATTATTGGCAACACACCCCACCCACACCACAACAGAGTATGCATGCATAAATAAATACACAACACAACTTTTGTTTGGGAAAAATATTGCTGCAGGTTTATTCCATACAAAAGTATGCAAATATGGTGGGTTATCTTACGGGCGATCCAAGGGCAGGCAGCTGTACCACTCTATGCTGCCCTGCCCGCCTGATGAGCCAAGCACTGTGGAGAATCCAATCAGCGCTACCTTTATGGGGGTGATCCCTTACTGGATCGCGTGACACATTGGTCCCTTATTACTCACGCCCCTTTCAGGGCGGAGCGTAGCAAGGCAAGCCCCCGGTTGTTCAGGCCCACAACCGCCCGAAGGACTAACGGGCGCCGACGTAATTGTTCCAGGACCCTCCCATGAGGCTCCTGGGATTTGGCTCTGGCACCCCTATTGTGCCCACGCAGAGGTACCCTTCTGTACCCATCTGCTTCCAGATCGCCCTGTAACTCCGCCAAAGCTCTGGAGGCGGCCCCCGTCGCCTAAAGAGCCCCCCACCAAAACAGTTCCTTTCTCACTGCAACCTGCAATTTACCGGGCCTCATTCATGTCCAGTAGGAACAGATCCAAGCCCACCTGTGCCAAGTGCACCCAACTTTGTCAAAATAACCTTTGGTGTTCGCCCGGCATAGCCCATGCCTGATGAAGCCAAAGCCCCTTGCTCTGCGACTTGCGCATGGAGCGGTTTATCCTTCTCTGGGAATGTACCAGTGCCTCGCATTACCTGCAAGAATGTGATGGCCTCCCTGGAGGGAGCTCTACGTTTAAACATCGCTATATTACTTTTCAAGCTGATGTGGCTCCCACCTCCTGCAACCTGTCGTTGCAGTCCTTCTAGCATTTCGTGCTCCCTAAGACCTGTTTCCCCAATTTATGGAACAGCAGCACACTTGCTTCGAAGACCGCTTCCACAACCAGGCTATACACTATGGCTATGCGGACGGGGCATTTCATGCATCACTGAAGCAACCCGTGACCTGCCCAGGGAGCAGAGTGCACCTACTTTGTTGAAGTTGACCAGACATGTGCACAGACCTTTGCGATTAATACCCTGGCGAACACGACTGTTCGCATAGCGCACACCATTGCAGTCATAGCAACCATTTGAGTGACAACTTACGCCGCCTACCAGGCTTGCTTAACTAAAGCTCGATCACAGATACACACATACCTGCTAACCAGCTGTGACCCTTGATGCCCAACCAAGCTAATGACCTAGTACTTTATCGCAGGGAATATTTCCTTCCACAAGATCAAGCCGCACCTGAGCACATGGCCTTCACCTACTGGGCCGAGGTGCAGTGTGTGCTCTGAATATGTCAGCGATGGTGCTCCAGACACATTCCAAGCTGCTCTGGAGCCACGGCACACATTCTGGCCTAACCAACTGACACATGCCACCTGGCTAACTTGCCGCTGCGAGATTTGCTCTTAGCACCACCCTCTTGCGGTTACCGGTGCACATCGTCTATAGGTCTTGCCCCCACTCGATTTATGCAGGTGCTTGCAATGTACCCTTCTGCCCCTGTGTGGGCGGGAAAATACCTGTAACATCGCAAATCCCACTGCACTCACATTCTCGGGCAGTCCGGTGGGGAGAGAGGTCCTTAGAATTGGTTCTGCTGCATAGCCTGGCCTCCTAGCCCGCAAGCACCCTCGTCTGACAGCAGACTATCTGCTGTGCTGCCCGTGCAATGTCCGCACCCGGGCGCAAGACGTCCCATTCTATACCTCTGCTAACAGGCTACCTTCAGTGAAGCTGGAGTGAACGGTTGTATGTTGTGCATCCAAACATAAGAACCTTGGATTGCTTGGCAGGGATCAATTGTTGCATCTGCCACATTCAAAATAGTGGCAACGTGCAGTTCTTTTGCATTCCACACTGCAGAGTGTGCCTGGACGATTCTAGACACCCCTGTGTGCCAACCCGCTTGACCCAAGATGCAAAGCACTAGACCAGATACACCTGGTTACCCCCGGACTTAATTGTCCTCCACCAAAATCCATGTGTAAAGGTAGCTGGAAATGCTCTGCTCAGAGCAGCCCGCTGGACAATGGCTTCCATTGAAAGACGGTGCCACAGACCTCCAAGCACTTAAGGCGGTACCTCTGATATAACAGATGCCCCTTGCATAGGATACTGCATCTGGCTGAAAGCCTCTCAGTGCTACTGATGCCTTGGCGCCTTCCTGACCCACGGTCAGCTCACCCTGATACAATCCGCTCGTGACTGGGACTCAGCCGTGCGGCGAAAGCATGAGACATCCTAGCCTGACCTTAGCTCTTCACCAGGCTCCCACACAGGAGCCCTCCACAAACCTTGTGCCCTAAAGCATTCGCCCTGTGGGGCGGTTGTGAATGGACTGCAAACAACTCCTATGCATTCTCTACCATGTTGTAAATGGAGTTTCTGGTTGGCTAGGGTAAGCGTCTAAGCCTGGCCAAACCCACCTCTCTAGTCAGGAGAAGGGAGTACACACTTAGCGGACACCTGCCCACCCCTTAGGTGGCTAGGCAGGGACTTTGGCTTATCCCAGAGGCAGTGTAAATTTAATGTGCCAACCGCACTCCCATAGTGGCACATTACAGAAGAGACTCCATACCAGGTTATTTTAATTACCCTTTGTATCGACCATACAGGAGAAACTTAGTTCCATCTGCCGCTATTACCCTGTGCTACCAAACCTCATCATGACATCACAGGGATTACATAACTCAGTAGGTCAATCGGGCCACCGTCCTACAGCTCAGTTAGCACAACCCCGTAGTTGCTGGTAGGAACTGTACTTAGCATAACACAGCACAGAGTAAATGTAAAATTGTACTCCCCCACCATTTGGCTGGTAACCGACGGCCAAAAAAGACAGAACCTGGGCACAAGATCCCAGTTACCTAGAGTAAAACAATAATTATCCTGCACCATTAACAAATGTGCCACATGCACCCATGCCCTATCCACCTGTTGCTGTGTAGATATCGTCCAATTCAATGACATAACCAACATGTTAACCAGTTCTCTCCTTTGTGGTCAACCAAATCCCATATGCCGGGATTTCTCCACTAGTACCTATGATGCTGAAACTGGATTTGTAAGGCACATGTGAGGTTCGGCGATCGTGCCAATGCTAGTCGCCATGTTTCCCACTTCTCTATAGCGTCCGACTTGGTGGGAGCACTACTAGGACTCGTCGGATGGAATGGAGGTCTAAAGCATTGGTGCCAATTAAGGCACTGTCAGTAACCTTCCTCACGGTGGGCATGAAAGATTTGAGCTGTGTCAAGGGGCGGAGGCATGATGGCGCTGAATAACCGGTGTATGTTACCCCACTCGCTGATAATTCTGTACAGATGGCTGCCCTTACTTAGATTAAGGGAATGCTAAATGCTTCCCAAGGCCTGTAGTCTTACTGCTCCACCCAGTATGACCCCAAAACTTTGGGACGACTTTGGTAGTAACATGCCCTTAACGGTACGTGACATTCTACCCGCACCGCGCAGGAATCCCCCTTGACCTGCTCTAGCCTGTGGCCATTCTGCTGCAAGCCCTGTGGGCGGGGAGTGCTACCAAACCTCCAGTCCTAGGCACTCAGGAAGCATCCCTCACTGCTGCAGGTGCCCCAAAGCATTTATTATAAACATTTAATGGGTAACAACCCGGTTTGCGTCCCTTAGTGTGCCATGCTGTGAGCGATTAGGTACCCCGCATATCTCTTCCCTATGAAAAGATTAAACAAACCGGCCAAAACAATGCACAGGTAGTGCGTGTGCCCACAGACGCCCCCAGCTCTGTGTGGCACAAACCCTAACGCACCGCGTGCCAGTTTGTACATATCATTCTGGGGTGACTAAGCACTAATGTGCCCTTTTCCCTGGATGATCCCCAGTACGAGGGTACGGACTGATGACCAAGTGCTGCGCCAGCCAATAAACATGTCGACATGTGTGTAAAACCCAGCCGTAGCCAAACAAAACCACTAGAAGCAGTTTATCAGGGAACTGTAGAGACCACCGGAGTCCCTCCGCACCCTCCGTACTCCCGCAACAGCCAGACAGGCCCCCTGCGCGCATGCCAGGTGCCGAAACCAGAAAGCAGCAGCCCTTTTGCAAACGGAAAACTGCGCCTGAAACTCATTCCCCCAGGACCTGGTACTGTAACAACCTGCAGGCCCTTGCCCCCATCTATCCTGCATCTGGTACATCATACGACCCCGTGACCAGGGCCCTCCTCCACAGTAGAGGCTCATAACCAGCTCCTTCCACGGGTGGTTACGGTGTGGATGGTTGTAGTACCTGGATAGGCCTCTACCAGGATTCCTCTAAATAGTGCAACTGCACCTTTAACGAAAGTCCTGCAACGTGCACAACAATGGATTCCCCAATGTCTCGATAGCTCGGCTCACAGCAGCCGCCCTCATTGATGCTGGCTGCATCCCTGCCAACAAAGATGGCCCCGCCCACTAGTGTTCACCAGTGCCTACTCGAACCGTTCCGCACTGGAGTTATTTATGTGGCGGGTACAAGGCTGCTATTATTATTATTATTGCAGTTTATAAAGCGCACAGCTACCTCCGACGGAAGTGTCCCGGCGCTAGCGACAGATACATTGCGGGCGTGGGCTGGACAGGGTATTAAGTTTGGCTAAAGAGCCAAGTTTTTAAGGCCTTCCTGGGCCTACCCCCCAGTAACGTTCCCAAACACGACAACCGGCCAAATGGAAGAACGAGCAGACACCAACTGAAGTCTACACCTATCCGGATGCTGGAGACAGCAGATTGGGGGGACCCAAATAACTCACTCCACCAAAAACAAGAAGAAGCCTCGGTGCCACAATTGGCAGCTCTAGCCTCCCGCCACATTCTCTCCCTGAAGACAGTCACGTGCAGGAGCCCACCTGCCTCGGAGCCCCCTCGAAATGCCCCGCGCTATGGTGACACTCCCCCAAAATCCGCACAGCGGGGCCCGGCGTGATCCTGCCAGACCTGCGCCAAAACCAAGGAAGGGTGCCCCTATGTCCCAGTGGTGGAGGCAAACCCTTGTTGCGTGGCAGTCGGCTTAACTCTGGAAGGGCATGATTGATGTGACCCTCAAAATACTCCTAGCAGTGCTCTGAGAACTGCAAGCAGGATTCCTACTTTAAACGTGGAGGCAAAGTGCCAACAGCCTGACTTGTGTCAGCCACTTAAAGAAATGCTTGCTTTCTTGGTGTAGGTGATGCAGCCTGAATATACTACGCTAAGAATAGGGTGCACTTGCTCTGTGATCCCCTGGCTGCTTGTCTGGCCTTACTTTATGCCCAGGGATACCTAAGGCAACACTTCAATTCTGAAATGATGGTACTGTGCAAGAACTGTAATAAGTCTTCGCCTACAAAAGTCACCCAACAAACAAGTTGGCCCTGACTAACCTGGTGTTCTGGTGCCAGATATGGAAAAGCGTTTCCCATGTTCTGTCAACTCCTGTGCTGTTCTGCGCACACTCTTCCCAGGCCATATAAGTTGCACAACTTAAAACTGCACAGGTTCGCTTTTCCATCACCCAACCTATGCCCCTTTTTAAAACAACATTTGACCAACTTGTGCAAGTGGTCATTTGGCTGAAAGCTCAGTAGGACATAGCTGTGACTATGAGTTGGGAGCTACCTCACTGTGAGGGCCCCGCTTCCGGAGAGGTTAGAACACGTGGCCTTCCGCCAGGAGGGTTTCTTCGCTTAATAATCTGACCATTATTCCTTAAAGGAATTCCCCATGTGCAGTTAAAACTGTATAGTTCTGCCCACAATGCGAGGGTCCCATTACATTGATATAAAGATTCCCAGTGTCATGTCATAATGCAGCCCACCAGTTTGTGGGTCCTGCTGGGACCCTTCTGCCTCCTGTCTGTTACCCCGGTATGTGATGCATCTCACTTAACGTACATGCCTGTCAATCTACGCTGCCATAAAGGACCACTCCGACCAACAGAGTGACCCAAAGACCTGCGATCTGCATTGTACAGTTAATTAGCAGGTGTGTAGATCCACTGCGATATCCTCCTTGAGTTAGTTTCCATAAGTTTGTTTATAGATAAGCAAGGAAGGCCGCCTGTGCAGCACTCAATCCTACCGAATGAGTACCTGCACTGGCAAGATGAGCGCAAGAACCATATCTGTTCTACCTCATGAAAGAATTGCAACTCCCTTACGAGGATTTGAAAATATTTAGTCGTGCTACCCTGTGGCCTAATGATTCTGACCCGAACACTTGCTCTGTTTTTGTCATTGGATTGAAACATGTAGGCTGCAACCTTTGCTTAGCATAGCGAGCCGCATAGTTAAGCATCTTCTCTTAATGAGCATAATTTGACTAAGCAACAACTCTGGCTTCCTTGAAGAATGTTGAAAATTCTTTTGTTCTGAAATGAAGACTGCAAGGTCTATGCTGAGTTTCTCTTAAGTTACAACCCAGTTCCAAAACTCCACAAAACTACAACTTTATCGCAGTGTTGCATGAATATGGGTAACCTATCAAAGTACCAAAAACGCAACTAAGAATTCAAACCTTAACCCTGAAAAGTAACAATCACTGGCCCCGAAACGAGGCAAACAATGCTAGAGCAACTCAGCATCCTCACATCAAAATTTCATGCAGGTTATTTGCTCACAAAACTGGGCAGCTAATAGCTAGTACCCCCGTGGAACCCCTGCTTGAATTCCTGACAAGAGGTAGGCCTTAAGGACTAACTAGCCTTTAAAAGTCCTTTGTCGTGCTGCCCAGTTGCCTAATGATTCTGGCCCTGCACTTGAAGCTCTCACTTCGGCGTTGGATTAAACAATTAAGCAGAAAAGTTGCTTAGCGTAGTGTGCTGCATGGCTCTGCCTCTTCAGTCATAGCATCCAATTAGGTAATCAACACGTATCATTCCACCTACCGCAAGCAAGGACTATTGACTTTGCCACTGATAGATAGTTGCATAAGGTAATTAAGCAGCTACTATGGCTTCGATGTAAAAATATTGAAAATGCTTCAATTCAGTAATGATGAGGCTGTACAAGATCTAGAATGAGTCAATTTGAAGTTACATCACAGTCCCATAACTGCAAACCACAACTTTCTACACAGTGTTAGTGTTAGACGGCGTGTCCGGCGCAAAGAGGATGCCAGGATGGCCGGGGGAGGCATAAATACCTCCCCACCTCCTCTGCGACCCGGAAGTGACGCGCCTGGTAAGGGGACTCCTCCTAGAGTCCCGCATTCGTAGTGGGGGTGGGGAAGTGCCCAAATGGGACTAAAGGGGCCGCCAGTTTAGGGTGGCCCCCTGCGGGGGCCGCGGGCAGCCGCATTTCTTTCTCAAATGTCTACACTTTTTTTTTGTGGAAATGTGAGCAAAGTTGCACATTTTACATTGCCCACAAGCAGGAAAGCAATTTGGGCAGGGGAGGGCGCCATATTCTTTCGGCTCTTGTTCGTGTTTCGAAATAGCTTATCTTTTAGATTGGGTAAATTTGTGTACGTTTTAGATGGATGTTCTGAGAGACTTAAGATCTGATCTTGTATATATGTTATGTTAATTTCCAATATTAGACGCATCTCAGTTTTTTGTATTGTACTGGGAGGTGCTGAGTGTCGAAGTGTTATTGGAATGTTTTCTAATAGCATATAACCTGCTGCTCCTCTACAAAACACACCTCAATGCATTTAAAGGGGGAGGGGGGCTGCAAGTTGCATTCTGCTCCTTCTAACACCACTTGGGAGGCATTCTCAAATGCTGCATGATGTAATTTCTCGTGGCGTCATCTAGGGGTGCACAAATGGATATGTGATGCCACTTCCGTTACTCCTGGCATTTTAGTGAATTTACCGGATTGTATGTAGTTAACTTCCTACACACTGTGGTTCCACCCAACACAGACAGCGACCTTGCATGGCCCTGTGGCAACAACCCGATCGTGTCCTGTGGACAATGACTAAGTGCCGATATCAGCAACCCTTCCCACAACATAGTAAGGCACTTGTTACATAGTGCATTAAATAATCACGCCACACAAAGTTTGGTGGAAAACAGTTTGCTGCAGGTTTATTTCATACATGAAATATGCCAACGTGGTGGGTTAATTTACAGGCGATCCAAGGGCAGGCAGTGATGAGTAACCTAAGCTGCCCACCCGCCTGATGAGGCCAAATGGCACCGTGGCCAACCCAATCGGGTGCTACCATTTTATCTGGGGAACTTCTCCCTTAAATACCGTGGACCACCAGTCCATGACTTTACTCACGCCTTTTTAGGGGCGGTGAGTTGCAAGGCAAGCCCCCGGTTGCTCAGGCTTACAACTGCCCGAAGAACTACCTGACCCCAGCCCCCTGTGCGCCGGAAATGATGCGGTAAGAGCGCCAGATATGGGGGACTCCCATGGGGGGTCCCATTGAGTGGAGCACGGTGGATGTGCCAGAATGTGGCACTAAGGTGGCCGCTTACAAGGGCACACTGCGTGGGCGCGGGCAGCCGTAATTTTAGACTTCAAAAAGTCAGAATCCGGGCTCCACACAAGTTTTTATCCCTGAAGCCAAAGACCATGAAAATCCATCCTCCAGGCCAAATATAGAGAGAAACACCTCTGGCACTACCCATAGAAATATCAGAAGATTAGAAGCATTGCACAAAATAACTCAATTCCTAAAGAAGAGCAGACTAAATAAAGGAATAGTGGGCCAAATAGGCCAACTGGTTCAATCAAAAGCAAGCACCATTGTGCATAGTCCTAGAGCATCCTAATAGAATAAAATGGCTTGGCTTCTCCAAACAAATCACTATTCTAGGTAATTCCCGCAGTTTACCGATTACTGACAAACTTGGAAAACACAACTAGAGAAATGATAAGCATTTGATCAAACATTTTTACCTAACCAACAAAACCTCTGTGCAAAAGAGCACATAATACACCCATTTTGCACTATCCATTACCCTGTAACTAAATCCAGGCTTTTTAGTGTTCAAAAGACTTTATTTAAGACAACAATATATAATAACATCTAAGAGTAAATAACAAGGTAGCAGGCAAACATCAGCAATAAACTTTATATAAATTACTAAAGTCTTTATAGATTTTAGGAAAAGAAGGGAGGGGGAAGGGGGGAAAGGAAAAAGGAAAAGGAGTGAAGGGAGTGGAGTGGAGGGTTGGAAAATAGGGAAAATTCCTAGATATAAATAGAGAAACATGAAGAATATATATCCTCTACCATGACAACCTGAATAAGCATCACTACAATATACATTCAAAAACTACAACAATCCTTTCAAATTCAAAAGACGGACAGAGAATAAAATACTCATAGAGGATCAAAATTTTCAGACAATGTAGGAACATTATTTGATACAAAAACATCAACTTGTTTGAGAAATACAGTAAGCGGCAACCATAACCTCAGGCAGTGCCGGCTTTAGGGCGCCAAGTTTGGGAGGGCGCCATTTGCGCTGTTTCTGAAATGAGTGCCGTTGTCTGTCTTTCATTTCCATGACGTCGACAGTCCTGGTAATCGAAGACGGACAACGGCGCTCACGCAGTCACCAGGTGGCATCCAGTAGGACACAAATTGTTTTATGTTAGCATCCGGCCATCAAGCTACATTTTATGTGAATTAAGCACTGAAATGCGTGTTTTGGTGCTACTCGTATCTCTCTCACTCTCCCTCCTTCCTGCGCAGACCTCCTCCAAGCAGAGAGGTTAGCCTCGGTGCTGCCTACAGTTTCCATCTCCTGGCAGCTGGGCTTCGGACCTCAGGTGAGCGCGGCACCCAGGACCCACACTAGCAGAGAGCACAGCGCTGGCAATAGAGCCGGCGAGGCAAATGTTGCGTACATATCTCTTCTGTCCTTTGATATTCCCCTGGTAGCATTGATGGCACACATGAAACGCACAAGTGTTTGTAATGTGCCTTACTGAACACAGCACTGGCAGAGCCAATTAGCCAAAGAAACATTAAGCACAGATCCACATGCACTACTCATTCACACAGGGGAGTCCTGCATGCATAGTGGTACTTCTTGGGGGCTAGTATGCCACAGATCAAAGTGGCAACTGAAAAAACAGTTGTCCCGACGTGCATTTTGGTTTTTTGGAATGTTGAAGTTGTGCAACGATGAATATTAAGGGAATACTGCGCTGACTGCTGTTAGACCTGGCACCATTGGCGTGGGTCTCCCTTCCATTTTTCGCTGT